>ONZH01014836.1:0-230562 GCA_900303285.1 Rhinella marina | reverse complement strand
ACACACATCATAGTGAGGTCTGTGACACACACACACATCATAGTGAGGATCTGTGACACACACATCATAGTGAGGGTCTGTGACACACATCATAGTGAGGATCTGTGACACACACACATCATAGTGAGGATCTGTGATCAGTGAGGGTCTGTGGACACACACACACATCATAGTGATGTGATGAGGTCTGTGACACACACACACAGGATACACACACATCATAGTGAGGGTCTGTGACACACACACACACATCATAGTGAGGATGTGATCTGTGACTGGACACACACACATCATAGTGAGGATCTGTAGACACACACACACACATCATAGTGAGGATCTGTGACACTGACACACACACACATCATAGTGAGGACCACACACATCATAGTGAGACCACACACACACATCATAGTGAGGATCTGTGTGAACACACACACACATCATATGTGAGGATCTGTGACACACACACACATCATAGTGATGAGGATCTGTGACACACACACACACACATCATAGTGAGGATCTGTGACACACACACATCACAACATCATTAGTGCACAATCATAGTGAGGGTCTGTGACACACACAAACCACACATCACACACACACACATCATAGTGAGGATCTGTGACACACACACACATCATAGTGAGGATCTGTGACACACACACATCATAGTGAGGATCTGTGACACACACATCATAGTGAGGATTCTGACACACACACACATCATGTGAGGATTCTGAGACCACCACACATCATATGAGTGATCTGAGTGGATCACACACACATCATAGTGACATCTGTGACACACACACATCATATGAGTGTGAGGATCTGTGACACACACACACATCATAGTGAGGATCTGTGACACACACACATCATCACATTAGTGAGGTCTGTGACACACACACACACACACACATCATAGTGATGGATCTGTGACACACACACATCATCATAGTGAGATCTGTGACACACACACACATCATAGTGAGGATCTGTGACACACACACATCATAGTTGAGGATCTCAACACACACATCATAGTGAGATCTGTGACACACACACACATCATAGTGGAGGACACACACACATCATAGTGAGGATCTGTGACACACACACATCATAGTGAGGATCTGTGACACACACACATCATAGTGAGATCTGTGACACACACACATCATAGTGAGCATCTGTACACACACACATCATAGTGAGCATCTGTGACACACACACATCATAGTGAGCATCTGTGACACACACACATCATAGGAGCATCTGTGACACCACACATCATAGTGAGCATCTGTGACACACACACATCATAGTGGCATCTGTGCACATACCATCATAGTGAGGATCTGTGACACACGCACATCATAGTGAGGATCTGTGACACACACACATCATAGTGAGGATCTGTGACACACACACATCATAGTGAGGGTCTGTGACACACACACACAATCATAGTGAGGGTCTGTGACCACACACACACACATCATAGTGAGGATCTGTGACACACACACACACATCATAGTGAGGATCTGTGACACACACACACATCATAGTGAGGATCTGTGACACACACACACACACACATCATAGTGAGGATCTGTGACAACACACACATCATAGTGAGGGTCTGTGACACACACACATCATAGTGAGGTCTGTGACACACACACATCATAGTGAGGATCTGTGACACACACACACAACACATCATAGTGAGGATCTGTGACACACACACACATCATAGTGAGGATCTGTGACACACACACATCATAGTGAGGGTCTGTGACACACACACACATCATAGTGAGGATCTGTGACACACGCACATCATAGTGAGCATCTGTGACACATGCACATCATAGTGAGGATCTGTGACACACACACACACATCATAGTGAGGGTCTGTGACACACACACATCATAGTGAGGGTCTGTGACACACACACATCATAGTGAGGGTCTGTGACACACACACACACATCATAGTGAGGATCTGTGACACACACACACACATCATAGTGAGGATCTGTGACACACACACACATCATAGTGAGGATCTGTGACACACACACATCATAGTGAGGATCTGTGACACACACATATCATAGTGAGGATCTGTGACACAGACATCACACACAGATAAACTCCCAGTCCCCAAATAATTTCAATCCTCCTCCTTCTCATTCCTCCACATGCACTCTTTCCTCTTTTGACCCTATAACAGAGGAAGAAGTCTCCAGGCTTCTCTCTTCTTCTTGGCCTACAACCTGTAGCAGCGATCCTATTCCATCACACCTCCTCCAGTCCCTCTCCTTACTAAATTCTAACAATCTCCTAACAGCAAAAAAGAAATGGTGATTATTCTTTACTGATTCTTCTGGATCTCTCTGCAGCGTTTGATACAGTAGACCATAAACTCCTCCTCACCATGCTCCACTCAATTGGCCTCAAAGACACTGCTCTCTCTTGGTTCTCTTCCTATCTCTCTGGCCGCTCCTTTAGTGTATCCTTCGCTGGCTCTTCTTCTCCTCTACCTCTTGATGTTGGCGTTCCTCAGGGCTCAGTACTAGGTTCTCTACTCTTCTCCCTCTATACAGCCCCCATCGGACAGACTATCAGTAGATTTGGCTTTCGGTACCATCTCTATGCTGACGACACCCAACTATACACTTCATCCCCTGACATCACCCCTGCTTTACTCCAAAACACCAGTAAATGTCTGGCAGCTGTTTCTAACAACATGTCTTCTCTGTATCTAAAACTAAACCTCTCTAAAACTAAACTTTTTGTCTTTCCCCCATCTACTAACCCGCCTAATCTTGATATTTCAATCTCGGTCTGTGGTACTATCATAACTCCTGTGCAACGTGCCCGCTGTCTCGGGGCCACATTTGACTCAGATCTTTCCTTTGTTCCCCATATTCAAATACTTAAACGCTCTTGTCGTCTGCACCTCAAGAATATCGCCAAAATCCGCCATTTTCTTGCGGTGGAAGGTGCAAAAACTCTTGTTGTTGCATTGATTCATTCCCACCTTGACTACTGCAGCGCACTACTAATTGTTCGCCCTCTCTCTAAACTCTCCCCCCTTCAGTCTGTCCTAAATGCTGCAGCCAGGCTCATCTATCTGTCCTCCCGCTATAATGATGCTACTAGTCTATGCCAGTCACTTCACTGGTTGCCCATCCACCACAGAATACAGTTCAAACTTCTCGCCCTCACCCACAAAGCTCTCCACAGTGCTGCACCTCCTACATCTCCTTTTCATCTCTTTCTACCATCCTACTCGTGCTCTCCACAGTGCTGCACCCCGACATCTCCTCCTCATCTCTGTCTACCTCCTACCTGTGCTCTCCACAGTGCTGCACCCCGACATCTCCTCCTTCATCTCTGTCTACCATCCTACCTGTGCTCTCCACAGTGCTGCACCCCCTACATCTCCTCCTCATCTCTGTCTACCATCCTACCTGTGCTCTCCACAGTGCTGCACCCCTACATCTCCTCCTCATCTCTGTCTACCTCCTACCTGTACTCTCCACAGTGCTGCACCTCTACATCTCCTCCTCATCTCTGTCTACCATCCTACCTGTACTCTCCACAGTGCTGCCCCTCCTACATCTCCTCCTCATCTCTGTCTACCATCCTACCTGTACTCTCCACAGTGCTGCACCTCCTACATCTCCTCCTCATCTCTGTCTACCATCCTACCTGTACTCTCCACAGTGCTGCACCTCCTACATCTCCTCCTCATCTCTGTCTACCATCCTACCTGTACTCTCCACAGTGCTGCCCCTCCTACATCTCCTCCTCATCTCTGTCTACCATCCTACTCATGCTCCCCGTTCTGTTAGCGACCTAAATTAACATCCTCCATAATTCGTACCTCTCATTCCCATCTTCAAGACTTTGCTCGAGCTGCACCTACTCTCTGGAATACTCTGCCCCGGCCAATTCAGAACTTCCCTACCTTCAGACGTGCCCTAAAGACACCTCTTTTCAGACAGGTTTATCAAGCTCCCTAAAATGACCTTTCTCCGACTAAACCTCTCCCCCACCAACTCCTCTAGCCTAAACTCGATCCTCTAACAGTCCCAAGCTCGAAGGACATTGGCCGGCACCACTCCTTTCAGTACATTAATGGCTTGAACCTTATGTGTCACCCCAAATTCCTCATAGATTGTAAGCTCTTGCGAGCAGGGCCCTGACTCCTAGTGTTTCAGTTATATATTAGCCAATTACTTTTGTTTGTACTTGAACCCTATGAATTTGTAAAGCGCTGCGGAATATGGTGGCGATATATAAATATTCTTATTAGTATTATTATTATTTATGTTAGGGTTGCTTGTGAAGACCTGTGGATCGCAAACCGATGTTTTTCTATATCTTTGTATGTGCACTAATACTGACGGGTGCTGATTGAAGCAAGTGGATGTTTGCAAAATTTTTAAAAAAGGGCTGTTTTCGGCTGTTCTCTATTTTCTCAATATTTCAATAAACAATATAAAATCTTGGCAAAAGACTTTATAATAAAAACATATAACTCTGAAGAGATGCTGTTCAGTACCCAGCCCGTCTTCTAGCTTCATCGGGGTCATCCGGTAATCAGTCAGGTCGTCATTGTCTGAAGAAACTTATTCATATTACTCTTCTAAGGAGGTCATTTTCACTTCATTCACCGTGTCTTTCTTCCGCAGTTGTCTCTTAATATTGGTGGTGGAAGGTCTGAGAAGCGGGGTCTCTCCAGGAGCAGTAAGTGCGGTTCTGGATCTCACTAATGGTCTTGTCCCTGGAGGATTTCCAGCCTCTCCTCTCCTCATAAAGGCGCCTGCAGTACTAGAAGCCTCCAGCTCCTCCAGTTCTCAACTTTCTCTTGAATAAGCACCAAGGATGGACAGGAAGGAGATCAGCAGAAGAATATTAGACTTCACATTTGAGATCATCTCCCTGCTGAGCGGAGAGGTAAACTTTTCTAGAATTCAGTCCAGAAAGACCCTGGAGGGTAATAATATTCCAGCTTCTAGTGACTAGATTACTGGAGATGGGGCCATGATCCAGGGAGGGATTCTGAGTGTAGATCTGGAGTCAGGAAGGAATTTCTTTCCCTAAGTGTCTCTCTCCATCCACAGGATTACACCATAGTGAAGAAGACATCAGGGGTGACTCCCATCATCCATGGGTCAGGAGGGTGGAGCAGGACCCCCATCACAGAGCCTCCTCCCCTGATACATGAGCAGAAGATCCTAGAACTCGCCCACCAGATGATTGAGCTGCTGACTGAAGAGGTGACACTGCTGGGAATGCTGGGAAATTCTCCAGTAACAGCACTGGAGGGGTCTGGGTGATGACGGTGTCATTGTGTTGTCAGGTTCCTGTAAGGTGTCAGGATGTGGCGGTCTATTTCTCCATGGAGGAGTGGGAGTATATAAAAGGACACAAGGATCTGTACAAGGAGGCCATGATGGAGGCTCCCCGGCCTCTGACATCACCAGGTAAGAAGAGAGGAAGTGAGAAGAGGCCGTGTTAAAGGGGTTGGTCACTTTGATAGCTTATTATGCTTCCTCACGTGGTGGTCGGGTTCCAGTATGGAGACCTCATGGTGAGCGCTTCAATCCTGCCTTTGCTCTGGAGAGACACAGTGCCCCATTCTTCCTTACATTGACCTAAATGTGCAGAACTAGACACAGACCAGGACCACTGTGTTTGGGGATGCCTTCATATACAACAGTTTTGGAGATTTGTAGATCTCATCTAGTGAATGCTATATTTCTTTTCTGGGACATGTCTTCTTTAAGGGTTTCAAGAACCTTTTTAAGGCTCTGAACACCGTGTGTAGTGGTGGTGGTGGTGGTGGTGGGGGGGGCTAATGATTGCATTTTACACTTTTTGGACTAAAATTCCAAGGTTTGAGAGTATGTAATTTTCAGTAATTTTCAGTCCCATTGTCTTGATGCTCTGAGAGCTGTGTGTAGCCCGTGTCTCTGAGCTCCTGACAGTTCATAGACATTCATTATTGCTAAATTCTTATCAAACACATCAAAGTTAAAACGAGTGTTATGATCACCAGATTATCTTTTGAATTATTATTTATCGCATTATTATTATTTTTTTTTAAATACCCCTTTTAAGTGGCTTCATAGCATTTTATTTGAATAATGTTTTTTTGCCATTTGCTTCGAAATATCCTAAATGCTGGTCTTCTGGGGTCCTGGCCAATACTGGACTGTTAATATGATACTCAGAGGATTCCTTCTCCCCAAGTTCATTTATTTTACACTTGAAAACTTTGAACAGCAGTTTCCATTTTTTGTCCATTTATCCAGTAATGGTAAATTATCTTCAGTATTACAGACACCTCCAGGAATGTTGGCCCTATTGCTTACTGTTGTGCCATTGGCAAACAGACAAACCCTACCTACAGTCTTACCCTACCTACAGACACACCGTGCCCACCATCATACCTTACCTACCGTCATTCTCTGCCTACCGTCATTCTCTACCTACCGTCATACCCTACCTACCGTCATACCCTACCTACCGTCATACCCTACCTACCGTCATACCCTACCTACCGTCATACCCTACCTACCGTCATACCCTACCTACCGTCATACCCTACCTACCGTCATACTCTACGTACCGTCATTCTCTACCTACCGTCATACCCTGCCTACCGTCATACTCTGCCTACCGTCATACTCTGCCTACCGTCATACTCTGCCTACCGTCATACCCTACCTATCGTCATACCCTACCTATCGTCATACCCTACCTATCGTCATACCCTACCTATCGTCATACCCTACCTATCGTCATACCACTACCTACCGTCATACCTACCGTCATTCTCTACCTACCGTCATACCCTACCTACCGTCATACCCTACCTACCGTCATACCCTACCTACCGTCATACCCTACCTACCGTCATACCCCTACCTACCGTCATACCCTACCTACCGTCATACCCTACCCTACCGTCATTCTCTACGTACCGTCATTCTCTACCATACCGTCATACCCTGCCCTACCGTCATACCCTACTACCGTTCATACCCTGCCTTTCGTCTCATACCCTACCTACCGTCATACCCTACCTACCGTCATTCTCTACCTACCGTCATTCTCTACCTACCGTCATTCTCTACCTACCGTTCATACCCTACCTACCGTCATACCCTACCGTCATTCTACCTACGTCATACCCTACCCCGTCATTACCCTACCTACCGTCATACCCTACCTACCGTCATACCCCTACCTACCGTCATACCCTACCTACCGTCATACCCTACCGTCATACCCTACCTACCGTCATTCTCTACCTACCGTCATTCTCTACCTACCGTCATACCCTACCTACCGTCATACCCTGCCTACCGTCATACCCTGCCTACCGTCATACTCTGCCTACCGTCATACTCTGCCTACAGTCATACTCTGCCTACAGTCATTCTCTACCTACCGTCATTCTCTACCTACCGTCATTCTCTACCTACCGTCATTCTCTACCTACCGTCATTCTCTACCTACCGTCATTCTCTACCTACCGTCATTCTCTACCTACCGTCATTCTCTACCTACCGTCATTCTCTACCTACCGTCATTCTCTACCTACCGTCACACCCTACCTACCGTCATTCTCTACCTACCGTCATTCTCTACCTACCGTCACACCCTACCTACCGTCACACTCTATCTACTGTCATACCCTACTTACTGTCATACCCTACCTACCATCATACTCTTCCTACTGGCACACCCTACATACCGTCATACCCTACCTGCAGGCACACCTTACAGGCACGAACAACACTTTGGTATCTGTCCATTACGAACTGCAAATCCACTGAACTGTCCTGGGATTGCACAATTTTCAGTAACTTATCGATCAGTTCTTTATGTAGAACTATATAAAAGGATATCCACGGCAACACCTTCATCCAAAACGTTTGTGTCATGAACTGCCCTCAGTAAAGCCATGCTGTTCTGGCTCCAACACATTGAGTTCAGGAGGCCGATTGTCTTCTATTTCAGTAGTTTCCATTATTTTGACTATTGCAGATGTTTTATGCTAAGTGGCCTATAGTTACTGACTCCAAAAGAATAGTAAATGCAAAGGAAGGACTTCTCTCCTCCTTCCTGCTGGATCCACTTCTGAGTTTGGCTCGCACTGCATGTCTGTTTCCAGCCTCACAGGAATGTTATAAGTTTGTGGTCTGGAAAAAAAAAATAACAAAATTCGTTTTTAATTCTAACAGGAAATCCCAATAAGAACTCTGCGGGAACCATCGTGTTATCGCCGGTAGACAAAGGAGCCATCATTCCGCACTCTTCAGGAGAAAAACTCATTACCCTGCTTGTATATCCAGGGCTTGTCATTACAGATCTACCACGTAATGCAACTAATCCTAAGCAACCTTCTGACCAATCACAGGTTGTTCTCACAAGTATACCACAATCACATCTTGGTACACATCAGAAAACGTACACAGAAGAGAAGCGATTTCCCTGTTCACACTGCGGTAAAGGTTTTGCCAATAGATCACATCTGGTTATACATGAGAGAATTCACACAGGGGAGAAGCCATTTCCATGCTCAGAATGTGGGAAATGTTTTACAAATAGATCAGATCTTGTTAAACATCAGAAACGTCACACAGGAGAGAAGCCTTTTCCATGTTCAGAATGTGGAAAATGTTTTATTAGAAAAGCCAAGCTTAGAGAACATCAGAGAATTCACACAGGAGTGAGGCCATATTCATGTTCAGTATGTGGGAAATGTTTTTTGGAGAAATCACATCTTATTCAACATGATAAAATCCATACAGGAGTGAAGCCATATTCATGTTCTGAATGTGGCCAATCCTTTAGATGTAAATCAAGACTTGTTGTACACCAGAGATATCACACAGGAGAGAAGCCGTATTCATGTTCTGAATGTGGCAAATCCTTTACATATAAATCAAGACTTGTTATACATCAGAGAAATCACACAGGAGAGAAGCCGTATGCATGTTCAGAATGCGATAAATCTTTTATTTGTGCTGCGACTCTTAAGGAGCATCACAGAAGTCACACAGGAGAGAAGCCATATTTGTGTTCGATATGTGGAAAATCTTTTACAGAGAGATCACAACTTTTTAAACATAACAGAACTCATAGAGCAGAGAAGCCACAACTTATTACACATGACAGGACGCATACAGGAGAGAAGCTATTTTCATGTTCTGAATGTGGCAAACCCTTTAGGTATAAAGCAAATCTTCTTAAACACCAGAGATATCACACAGAAGGGAAGCCGGATTCATAATCAGAATGTGAGAAATCTTGTATTCGCGATGCCAATCATAAGGTAGAGTTACACGGTGCAATTATCGGGCAGATTTTTGGATTTTTGGAACTGAATGCTCATTCCCGACAGTCTGCCCTTGTTCAACTGCAGGTGATCACCCAATGAAAGAGCAAAACACTTGATCAACGGGTGAAACTGTGATTAGTGCAGCCACCTAAATTATTGTTTCTGGGCAGCAGATCGTCATGTCTAAACAGCGACCTGCTGCCCAGAAACAATGCAGCTGTATGAACATGAGTGATAGCGATAGAGATCCCTCGTCCTCATACTGTGGAGGGGACTGTTGCATGTAAATGCAGTGCTTCACCTCCAGTGACCGAGCAGCTGACCGTCGGGAAGGAAAGCTTTCTACGCATGTAAATGTGCCTTTAAGAATCAGCAAAGAAACCGTCCACATCTTCCAAATGTGAACTAATGTTTTATAATGAAATCAGAAAATAAACTAAATTCCTGTGTGCGGTGTTGGGAATTCAAAACCAGATGTATAACCTGACACTAAACAGGATTTATTTTTTGGGTGGAAAACTCCTGGATTTGCCAAACACTTATTTTTGCCTTAGAGAAAAACAGGAGCCTTGTTAAGTGTCAGAGCAGTGAAGATGAAGGCCCCATGAACCTCGCTTCTTCTTACCGTAGTCATACCTCCACCCCACACTGCAGGAGACTCCAGAGGACACAGTGAAGGAGGAAGGACTCCCCATGGACTTCTATGTGACATGGACATATCGATATTTGATCCTCATTCATACAGTATAGAAAAGGTGATTAAATAAAAAACTAATTGAATTTCCAATTATTTGCTGCCTCTTTGTGTTGTGAATACCTGATGCTGCCTTCAGCAAGAGTTTATTAGAAGGTCCCATTCACACTTCTAACAGTATTTACAAAGATAAAGCTTGGAGTAGATCCAAAACAAGACGTGAAGTCTCCTCCTTAGTGGTCATTCACAACCTTCTTTCTCTTTCATATTCTATCCATTTTACAAAGGACAGCACATGGACCAATACAAGTCAGTGGTGCGACTGACAAGAAACTAGCTGTATGTCCTCTCCACCAGTAAGAAGAGTGTACCGCCAGCACAGTCCTTCACACGGCAAGCAAAATTAGTGCTCTAATATGTGGCCGAACAAAGCGCGGTCCTTTAGGTTCATGTGGTTCTCAGTGATAATGCAGATAGACTCCGAGCAATCCCGTCTTATAAGCAGTCCATCATTGTTTCCATAGAGAGAATGCACAGCAAATTTTACTTTCCCCACCATATCGAAAGGGACATCAGAGACGGGTCTGGAGGTCTGTAGTTAGCAGCATAACATAGTAACATCTCTTAATAATATAAAAATGAGTTTCTGTCTGTTCTCTATGCGCGACCAAACTACTGGACCGATTTTCACCAAATTCGGCACACAGGTACATCAGGTGTCCGGGAAGGTTTTAGACCAGGTCTCATCTCTCTAGGACGTACCGTTCCTGAGATATTCCCAAAATATGATCTCCATTAGCCAACATTACAACTGGGAGCTTTGGTTTTAAACTCCAACTGCCATTCTCTGCAAAGGCAAACACAGGGAGGGCAGGTTTCCATAACAACCAGGTAATTATCAGCAGCTGAGGATCTCATCCATTTCTATTTACTGACACTGTTAAAGGTATTCCGGTTACCATAAATATAACTTATGTGTTTTTCTATTACTACAGTTCAGTAGTAATAAAAGATGTTTTCCTCCACTGCTGCCTATTGCGTGGGCTCATAAATAAGCATGGTATTGACCTTTAATTCAGGCCACCCTAAAAGAAATACTTAAAACCCCCGCCCCAGGTCTCACTAAGCCACACCCCCAACTCTGTCAGGTCACGCCCCCTCCCACTCCGCAGCCAATGGGAATTGAAAAAATGAAGGTAAAAATAAACTTCTGTTTGCTGCAGGGGTGGGAGGGTGAATTTCTCTCTGCAACGACACACAAAAATTTTAGATGAAATAGACTAATTATAGACTACAACCGTTTGAAGCCTTTTGCTAAGCCACGCCCCGACTCTGTAAGGTCACGCCCCCTCCCACTCCGCAGCCAACAGGGATTGAAAAAATAAAGGTAAAAATCAACTTCTGTCAGCTGCAGGGGTGGGAGGGTGAATTTCTCTCTGCAACGACACAAAATTTTAGATGAAATAGACTAATTTCAGACTACAACCGTTCGAAGCATCTTGATAATCCACACCCCCAACTCTGCCAGGCCACGACCCCTCCCACTCCGCAGGCAACGGGGATTGAAAAAAATCAGCTGCAGGGGTGGGAGGGTGAATTTCTCTCTGCAACGACACACAAAAATCGTAGATGAAATTGACTAATTTTAGACTACGACCATTCAGTACTAATAAAAGATGTTTTTTTCCACTGCTACCCATTGCGGGTCCCCATACATTACCATGTCATCGACCTGTAATTCATGACACTCTGACCTCCGCCCCAGATCTCGCGAAACCACGCTCCGACTCTGTCAGGCCACGCCCCCTCCCACTCCGCAGCCAACATGGATTGAAAAAATGAAGGTAAAAATCAAATTCTGTCAGCTGCAGGGATGGGAGGGAGGTTGGATTTCTTTCTGTAACAACATACAGAAACATTAAATGAAATAGATTAAATATACCCGTGCAAAGCAATGTTTTCTTCCACTGCTACCCATTGTGTTTCCTCAAATTACCATGGCATTAACCTATAATTCAGGCCACCCTGAAATGAAGGACTTAACTCCCACCCCCCCCGTGTCCCATTAAACCACGCCCCCTCCCACTCCGCAGCCAATAGGGATTGAAAAAATGAAGGTAAAAATCAATTTCTGTCAGCTGCATTGACTTTCTCTCTGCAACCACACACAGAAACATTAAATAAATAGATGAAATATACCCAGGCGAAGCCAGGTCTTTCTGCTAGTAGTTTATAAGGTCGAAAAAAACCCTCTGTCCATCCAGTTCTCCCTGTTATCCTGCAAGTTGATCCAGAGGAAGGCAAAAATCCCCTGTGAGGTAGAAGCCAATTTTCCCCATTTTAGGGGGAAAAAATCCTTCCCGACTCCAATCAGGCATCAGAATAACTCCCTGGATCAACGACACCTCTCTAGTAACTATAACCTGTAATATTATTATCCTCCAGAAATACATCCAGGCCCCTCTTGAACTATTATAGTGAACTTACCATCACCACCTCCTCAGGGAGAGAGTTCTATAGTCTCACTGCTCTTACAGTAAAGAGTCCATAGTATCACTGCTCTTACAGTAAAGAGTCCATAGTCTCACTGCTCTTACAGTAAAGAGTCCATAGTCTCACTGCTCTTACAGTAAAGAGTCCACAGTCTCACTGCTCTTACAGCAAAGAATCCACAGTCTCACTGCTCTTACAGTAAAGAGTTCCATAGTCTCACTGCTCTTACAGTAAAGAGTCCATAGTCTCACTGCTCTTACAGTAAAGAGTCCACAGTCTCACTGCTCTTACAGCAAAGAATCCACAGTCTCACTGCTCTTACAGTAAAGAGTTCCATAGTCTCACTGCTCTTACAGTAAAGAGTCCATAGTCTCACTGCTCTTACAGCAAAGAATCCACAGTCTCACTGCTCTTACAGTAAAGAGTCCATAGTCTCACTGCTCTTACTGTAAAGAGTCCATAGTCTCACTGCTCTTACCGTAAAGAGTCCATAGTCTCACTGCTCTTACAGTAAAGAGTCCATAGTCTCACTGCTCTTACCGTAAAGAGTCCATAGTCTCACTGCTCTTACAGTAAAGAATCCATAGTCTCACTGTTCTTACCGTAAAGAATCCACAGTCTCACTGCTCTTACAGTATAGAGTCCATAGTCTCACTGCTCTTACAGTAAAGAGTCCGTAGTCTTACTGTAAAGAGTCCATAGTCTCACTGCTCTTACAGTAAAGAGTCCATAGTCTCACTGCTCTTACTGTAAAGAGTCCATAGTCTCACTGCTCTTACCGTAAAGAATCCTCCTCTATGTTTGTGTACAAACCTTCTTTCCTCCAGACGCAGAGGATGTCCCCTCGTCACAGTCACAGTCCTGGGGATAAATAGATGATGGTAGAGATCTCTGTACTGACCCCTGATATATTTATACATAGTTATTAGATCTCCCCTCAGTCGTCTTTTTTCTAAAGTGAATAACCCTAATTTTGATAATCTTTCTGGGACCTGTAGTCCACCCATTCCAGTTATTACTTTAGTTGCCCTCCTCTGAACCCTCTCCAGCTCTGCTATGTCTGCCTTGTTCACAGGAGCCCAGAACTGTACACAGTCCTCCATGTGTGGTCTGACTAGTGATGTGTAAAGTGGCAGGACTATGTTCTCATCACCGCCATCTATGCCGCTTTTGATGCAACCCATTATCTTATTGGCCTTGGCAGCAGCTGTCTGACACTGGTTTCTACAGCTTAGTTTGCTCTTCACTAAAATTCCTAGGTCCTTTTGCATGTCAGAGTTACCCACTGTTTTGCCATTCAGTATGTACTGGTGACTTGCATTATTCCTTCCCATATGCATAACCTTACATTTGTCAGTGTTAAACCTCAGACTACTGTCCTCTGTAGTGTATATACAGTTTACTGTCCTCTGTAGTGTATATACAGTGTACTGTCCTCTGTAGTATATATATATACAGTATACTCTCCTCTGTAGTATATATATACAGTATACTCTCCTCTGTAGTGTATATACAGTTTACTGTCCTCTGTAGTGTATATACAGTGTACTGTCCTCTGTAGTATATATATACAGTATACTCTCCTCTGTAGTATATATATACAGTATACTCTCCTCTGTAGTGTGTATATATACAGTTTACTGTCCTCTGTAGTGTATATACAGTGTACTGTCCTCTGTAGTATATATATACAGTATACTCTCCTCTGTAGTATATATATACACTATACTGTCCTCTGTAGTATATATACAGTGTACTGTCCTCTGTAGTGTATATACAGTATACCGTCCTCTGTAGTATATATACACAATATACTGTCCTCTGTAGTATATATATACAGTATACTCTCCTCTGTAGTATATATATATATACACTATACTGTCCTCTGTAGTATATATACAGTATACTCTCCTCTGTAGTATATATATACAGTATACTCTCCTCTGTAGTATATATGTACACTATACTGTTCTCTGTAGTATATATACAGTATACTGTCCTCTGTAGTATATATATACAGTATACTGTCCTCTGTAGTGTATATATACAGTATACTCTCCTCTGTAGTATATATGTACACTATACTGTCCTCTGTAGTCTATATACAGTATACTGTCCCCTGTAGTATATATATACAGTATACTGTCCTCTGTAGTATATATACAGTGTACTGTCCTCTGTAGTATGTATACACTATACTATCCTCTTCTGTTAATTACGTTACACAGTTTAGTGTCATCTGCAAAATTTGATATTTTACTGTGCAAGCCTTCTACAAGATCATTAATAAATATATTGAAGAGAATAGGGCCCAATACTGACCCCTGTGGTACCCCACTAGTGACAGTAACCCCTCCAGTACTGACCCCTGTGGTACCCCACTAGTGATAGTGACCCATCCAGTACTGAGCCCTGTGGTATATATACAGTATACTGTCCTCTGTAGTATATATACAGTATACTATCCTCTGTAGTATATATACAGTGTACTGTCCTCTGTAGTATATATACAGTGTACTGTCCTCTGTAGTATATATACAGTATACTGTCCTCTGTAGTATATATACAGTATACTGTCCTCTGTAGTATATATACAGTGTACTGTCCTCTGTAGTATATATACAGTGTACTGTCCTCTGTAGTATATATATACAGTATATTGTCCTCTGTAGTATATATACAGTATACTGTCCTCTGTACTATATATACAGTATACTGTCCTCTGTAGTGTATATATACAGTATACTGTCCTCTGTAGTATATATACAGTATACTGTCCTCTGCAGTATATATACAGTATGCTGTCCTCTGTAGTATATATATACAGTATATTGTCCTCTGTAGTATATATACAGTATACTGTCCTCTGTAGTGTATATATACAGTATACTGTCCTCTGTAGTATATATACAGTGTACTGTCCTCTTCTGTGTTAATTACTTTACACAGTTTAGTGTCATCTGCAAAAATTGATATTTTACTGTGCAAGCCTTCTACAAGATCATTAATAAATATATTGAAGAGAATAGGGCCCAATACTGACCCCTGTGGTACCCCACTAGTGACAGTGACCCCTCCAGTACTGACCCCTGTGGTACCCCACTAGTGACAGTGACCCCTCCAGTACTGACCCCTGTGGTACCCCACTAGTGACAGTGACCCCTCCAGTACTGACCCCTGTTGTACCCCACTAGTGACAGTGACCCCTCCAGTACTGACCCCTGTCAGATGTTAAACTTACCGGCCCATAGTTCCCGAGCTCTGTTTTTGGACCCTTTTTGAATATTGGCACCACATTTGCTATGTGCCAATCCTGTGGAACACTCCCTGTCAGTATAGAGTCCTTAAATATCAAGTATAAGGGTCTGGCAATGACATTACTTAATTCTCTTAGGATACAGGGGTGTATGCCGTCCGGTCCTGACGATTTGTCTAATTTAATCTTTTTAAGAAATCTCTGTACTTCTTCCTGGGTCAGACATAGGTCAAGAGATTTCAGAAAGAGGTTAAATATTGTATTTAGGTGAGTAATGACAGCTGAGAAGAGGGACTGGGGGAGGTGTCAGGCAATTGAATCACCTCTGCTGGTAGTCAAGGAGAAGAAGAGAGGAGACTTCTGTATACAAGTGAAGGTGTGGGAGGGATTGAAGTTGGTTGGGCGCCTTGAGATTATTTCCTGCCAGTTATTTTCAATCTGATCTTTGAATAAGTTTCCAGATCTTCAGCACAAAGATCAGTGATGGACATGTGTGCTTTAGGGCTGAGGAGGGAGTGAGAAGTATCAGAGTCATTTCGGGTTATTTGAAAGTGAGCAGATGACAAGTGAAATAGGCTTGTTTTGCAGGGTGAAGGGAAGAGATTTGGGTTTTAAAAACTATGGACACATTTGGGTAATTTTTTATGATTCCATTTAACTCATTTTTGGGCTAAATTTTTTTGGTGTGTTAAACATTTTCTATGGTTTTTGTGATACAGGGGTTACATTTCAGTACATTTGCAGGATATCACTTTTTGTTTACACAGTCCTGTCAGATGACAGCCTATGTGTAGCTCTTATCTTTGATCTCCTGACAGCTCATAAACACTCATTATAGCTCAGTTATTTCCAAGCTGATAAGAATATGGGTAAATGAGTATGAGCTGCCAGGCATTCAGAGATAAGCTGCCAGGGCTTCTGTTTGATTGGACTGAAAGAGAATTAAGAAAATCTGAAGACATTCGTGTTTTTCAATTTAAATGTTTGGCACATCTAAAGAATCGCTGAAGAAAACGTGTTTCAGGTGTGTGCCGAAGGTTGTCACGTTCTGTGATGGGGAAGTTGGAGTCTAATGGGAGCCGCTTCATCCAGGTAGGTTTTGAGGGTAAGGGTGTAATGATTGGCAGCCAGTTCCCGGTAAGAGAGGGAAGAGATTGGGTCCAGTGATAACTGTAGGGTGTCAATAAGTTGCTGGGGGTTAACGGCAGAAAAATGAGAGCTTTATGGTTGTGTTAGAAGAGTATTATGTTTAATTAAGTACTGATTGATTTTAATGTAGTGAGTTAGGGATAGTAGTTAACATATTCAAAGCCATGGTTCTGTGTCCTGGTGATGACCACCAGGCCACATTCCTGAGTAGTTGACTCACAGGACCTGCGTACTGCACACCGGACTCCTTAGGAGGAGGAACGGAAAGGTATAAAACTTTGTGCACAAAGGAAAAAAAAAAAAAAAAAACTTGGCTCCAATGAGAACATCATCCAGGTAGGATGTTGTAGGTTACTATCCCTCTCTTGTATTACCATGTGCCATGGTGCTACATGGATAGCGTGGCAGTGGAAGCTTCACCATTGTGTTCCACTGCCATTGAGTTTTCAAGCTCAGACAATGCTTTATTTGTCACACCGCTCATCACACTTCCAGGTATGGCGTCACTTGGCACAATGAAGACACCCCTTCACCTAACAATGTGTTACATCAACACAAAACAACAAACTCTTGCCCGGCCAGGCGCTCACTATACAGAGGTCTCCCTAACTCACCTCTAGATCAGTGTTCACACTGCGGTATTCGGCTTCAGTCAGACAGCCTCCTAGCTGTGACAAATGTAACCCACCAGTCCTCCTGGTGGAAGCAGCGAAATACCTTGGGGGGATATGGTCCAGGAGTCCTTCTGACTCTGACCATGCAACACCTCTCTTCTTCAAAGAAAAAAAGGGGAATTATAGTCAGCACATCCCAGTGCGCAGGTGCACGTTGCTACGGCTAAATGCACAAGGAAAGAAAAATACATACAATGCAACGGCACACTGCTCTTCTTCAGGCGTCACTGTGTCCCCCCAAACTCAGGTTTCCTCAGCCTTGTGGAAGCCTGAGTCAGAAAGTGAGCAGAGGTGGAAGAAGACCAGATCAAGCATATTGCTATCTTTGTGTGTGGTAGGGCAAGTAAGTTGAGAAAGGCCAAGAGAAGAGTTTGGATCATCATCTGGAATGTTAAAATCCCCCATAATAAGAACAAGAGGAAAGCAAGCAGCAAAGTGATGGATGGCGGTCATAAGTCATTTGCAGAGCATAGAGCACGGGTGGAGTAGTAGACAGAGATGAGGAGGAGATGTAGGAGGTGCAGCACTGTGGAGAGCACAGGTAGGATGGTAGACAGAGATGAGGAGGAGATGTAGGAGGCGCAGCACTGTGGAGAGCACAGGTAGGATGGTAGACAGAGATGAGGGAGGAGATGTAGGGGGTGCAGCACTGTGGAGAGCACAGGTAGGATGGTAGACAGAGATGAGGGAGGAGATGTAGGGGGTGCAGCACTGTGGACAGCACAGGTAGGATGGTAGACAGAAATGAGGAGGAGATGTAGGAGGCGCAGCACTGTGGAGAGCACAGGTAGGATAGTAGACAGAGATGAGGAGGAGATGTAGGAGG
This sequence comes from Rhinella marina, assembly GCA_900303285.1. NCBI lineage: Eukaryota > Metazoa > Chordata > Amphibia > Anura > Bufonidae > Rhinella > Rhinella marina. The sequence continues at coordinate 212,088 of ONZH01014836.1, read as the reverse complement.
TGCAGCACTGTGGAGAGCACAGGTAGGATGGTAGACAGAGATGAGGAGGAGATGTAGGAGGCGCAGCACTGTGGAGAGCACAGGTAGGATGGTAGACAGAGATGAGGGAGGAGATGTAGGGGGTGCAGCACTGTGGAGAGCACAGGTAGGATGGTAGACAGAGATGAGGAGGAGATGTAGGGGGTGCAGCACTGTGGAGAGTACAGGTAGGATGGTAGACAGAGATGAGGAGGAGATGTAGGGGGTGCAGCACTGTGGAGAGCATGGGTAGGATGGTAGACAGAGATGAAGAGGAGATGTAGGAGGTGCAGCACTGTGGAGAGCACAGGTAGGATGGTAGACAGAGATGGGGAGGAGATGTAGGGGGTGCAGCACTGTGGAGAGCACAGGTAGGATGGTAGACAGAGATGAGGAGGAGATGTAGGGGTGCAGCACTGTGGAGAGCACAGGTAGGATGGTAGACAGAGATGAGGAGGAGATGTAGGGGTGCAGCACTGTGGAGAGCACAGGTAGGATGTTAGACAGAGATGAGGAGGAGATGTAGGAGGTGCAGCACTGTGGAGAGCATGGGTAGGATGGTAGACAGAGATGAGGAGGAGATGTAGGAGGTGCAGCACTGTGGAGAGCACAGGTAGGATGGTAGACAGAGATGAGGAGGAGATGTAGGAGGTGCAGCACTGTACTGTACACTGTACAAGTAGAAGCTCCAGCTACAGGTCCTTTGGCACTGCTGCCCTGTGCCACCTTCTCCTTTTTTTTAGAGCTCAAGGTCTGGCTTGAACTGGACCTCTTTTGCTTATCCATTCCAGACATTTTTTTAGTAAACTGTGGCCCTGCAGCTGGTATTTGTCTTTGTCCCTGTCTCTCTCCCTATCTCTCTCCCTATCTCTCTCCCTGTCTCTCTCCCTATCTCTCTCCCTCTCTCCCTGTCTCTCCCCCTGTCTCTCTCCCTGACTGATTAATTACTAGCCCTGCACTTGCCCTGCAGTATCCTTGATGTGTAATATGGATTCCCTGAACAATTACACCCCAATTTCAACAAAACAGGTCTCAGAGTCTCAGAACTTCACACTCGGTGCTTCTCCTCGTCTCAGCAGTCGCAGCAGAAGTGATGCGTCACTGGCTTACTGAGCCTGAGCCAATCAGAGCAAGCCCTCCCCACTAGGTCAGATGACCGCTTTCTTCCCGGGCTAACCAACAGTAAAAGTTTGCTAATTACTTGAATTCGTACAGCTTATATAGTAACTTATACGTTGCATTATCGTACACTTTAACTGACAAGTACGTAGCGAATGCGTAGAAAGCCTTATGAACATTTGCAAATCTAACGGAGCAAATCTCAAAAATTTTGGATTCGCTTCGCAGCTGAAGATTTTCAAGATTCGATATAAATCTACGAAGCGGCGAACAGATTCGCTCATCTCTATTGTGAGGGAATTGGGTCAGAGGCGCATGTGGTAGGACGAGAAGAAGAGAGGAATCTGGAGACGACTTCTTCCATGACTAGGTCAAATGTGGACAGTGAGCCGGAGGAGATTCGTGGGGAAGAGGTTCAATAACACTTAGTGGCTGGAAACTGATTTCATATCGGATGTTTTCTATTTTCTCTGTGAAGTTGGCGGCCAGATCTTCAGCACAGAGGTCTGTTATAGGCGCCTGCACTTTAGGGCTGAAGAGGGAGTGAAAAGTGTCAGAGTTTTTTTTAGTTGTTGGACAGTGAGGAGATTAGGGTGGTGAAGTAGGTCTGTTTGGAGAGGTGGAGGGCAGAGTTATAGGTTTTTAGCATGAATTTGTAATGGAGGATATTTTCTAGTGTATGAGGTTTTCTCCATAGGCGTTCAGCACTCCTGGATCAACGCTGGAGAAAGCACGTTTATGGTGTTAGACAGGGCTGCTTTGGTCTGTGTTTGGAGGTTCTGAGGGTAGGGGTTGCTAGTTTGGCCAGGGTTCTTCAGAGGATGTCATTATAGTGATTTACAGCCAGATCAGGGCAGGAGAGGGAAGAGATTGGGGACAATGATGAGTATAGAGTGTATGAGGGTCAATGGCCTGTAGATTTCGGTATGTGTAATAAGTAGGATTGTGCTGGGATGGGTGTGGATTTGTGAGACTAAAGGATGTTGTGGTCAGAAAGTGGAGGAGAGGAGTTATTAAAGTTACAGATCTCAAGGAATCACTCACCTGGGAGTATTGATGGTTGGACTTTTTTCACCAATGTACCATATGTGAGATCAATTTGGCCCTGATTACTGCTTTGGAAGTTTCCCAGAAAATTATTGGTTGGGAATGATGGGCTGCATTGTCTGAGGCATTCTCTAACCAGAAGCCATGTAATAATGTCTTCATTATCACCCAGAAAATTCTGAAATCTCCAGACATATTCCGATCTCCGCACACTGGTGTCTTATATCTCCACAGATATTGGAGAGTGATCTGAGATCACAAGATCTCCAATATTGGTGTCTTGGACCTTCATTGCTAGCCAGTAAATGGGGGTTCGAATAATGAGTGAATTATCCATCATCCAGAGGATCCTTCTGCCATACATCATACATCAACTATCCTGTTAATCTGCAAGAAATCGAATAGTATTGTATCTCTCAACCTATGTGGTGGCTGGGGGAAGGGTCTAAGTCCTTTCACGTTCCAGGAGACGATCCGCATATTATTTTACGCAGGTATCGGGTATACTGAAACATTCTCCCTCCCCCCTTTCCTCCCAACCAGAACGTCCCCAAATGAAACAGATCTGGAACTGAGCATAATATGCAGCCTCAATTGTAATGGTGGAGGTCTCTCCTGGAATTACATGGAGACTCAGCTCAAGCTCAAGGGGTTGACGCTAGTCACATGCCAGGTCCAGTGCCTGCCTCACCGCCTGCGGCCTCGCCTGATTCTGTACCTCTCGTTCTGTTATCATGCTCTGTGTGTGAGCGTGATTATCTGTTTTGGAGGCTGATCATGTCACAGGAGCGCACAGCATTACACTGATTTATAATGCTGTGTGTCACAGTCCTGACAAAACCACAACAAATCGGACCATAGAAGCACAGTGGAGGGATCCCTTGATCGATGCCCAGTGGAGGGATCCCTTGATCGATGCCCAGTGGAGGGATCCCTTGATCGATGCCCAGTGGAGGGATCCCTTGATCAATGCCCAGTGGAGGGATCCCTTGATCGATGCCCAGTGGAGGGATCCCTTAATCGATGCCCAGTGGAGGGATCCCTTAATCGATGCCCAGTGGAGGGATCCCTTGATCGATGCCCAGTGTAGAGATCCCTTGATCGATGCCCAGTGGAGGGTTCCCTTGATCGATGCCCAGTGGAGGGATTCCTTGATCGATGCCCAGTGGAGGGATCCCTTGATCGATGCCCAGTGTAGAGATCCCTTGATCGATGCCCAGTGGAGGGATCCCTTGATTGATGCCCAGTGGAGGGATCCCTTGATCGATGCCCAGTGGAGGGATCCCTTGATCGATGCCCAGTGGAGGGATCCCTTGATTGATGCCCAGTGGAGGGATCCCTTAATCGATGCCCAGTGGAGGGATCCCTTGATCGATGCCCAGTGTAGAGATCCCTTGATCGATGCCCAGTGGAGGGATCCCTTGATCGATGCCCAGTGGAGGGATCCCTTGATCGATGCCCAGTGGAGGGATCCCTTGATCGATGCCCAGTGGAGGGATCCCTTGATCAATGCCCAGTGTAGAGATCCCTTGATTGATGCCCAGTGGAGGGTTCCCTTGATCGATGCCCAGTGGAGGGATTCCTTGATCGATGCCCAGTGGAGGGATCCCTTGATCAATGCCCAGTGGAGGGATCCCTTAATCGATGCCCAGTGGAGGGATCCCTTGATCGATGCCCAGTGTAGGAATTCTGATTCTTCAGTTTATTCTCACTCCCAGAATAATCTCCCGGATGACGAGGGTCTCACTCCTCTTCTCTGCACAGAGATTTATACACAGCATATTCTTTGCAGTGTCCGAGGAGGATGCAGCAGCTAGTGAAGGGTTAAGTGTGCACCTTATGGGGGGGCTACATGGACAACCTACCCCACTATATGTCTATACAGAGCCGTACATCACACACTCTCCTTGCAGATGCATGATGGGAGTGCTCCTGATGGAAACCTCCAATGTAGCTTCTAAAACATGATAACTACAACTCCCCAAAGGGGAGAGGATAGGGGTCCAGAAAGAGCTGACGGTGCTGCAGGCTGAGAGAACTACGACTCCCAGCATGTTTGGGATGTTGTTATGTGATATCAAAGGACATTACAGGAGAAGGTATAGCCAGAGAGGACTACAACTCCCAGCATTTCTCTGGCTCTCATACTAAGTTTGTCAGTTCTCCATCTTCTACTACATACAAAGTTCTGCCCCCTGTCTGATCACATGACAGTGATGTCACCACAGGTCCTTCATCACCACTTTCTTCAATACTTGTTTCTGCCCCTTCCTGCGGTGATCACATGAGAGTGACATCATCACAGGTCCTTCATCTCTTGCAGAACAGCAGATCCAGAGCAGGTCAATACAGCATTTCTGACTGTGGCCCCCAGGATACATTCACACCGGCCCTGTACCTGGGACAGAGAAGAACACTTGGCGTGTGGCCCCAGTAGGAGGTAAGTGCCCATCAGATAGGTAGAGACGTACTGCATGATGGGGGTTATAGTTATTGAGGAGACCTCCTGACACTGGCCAGTATGGAGCCTGGGTCCTGTTATTACCTGTCAGATCAGGAGAGACGCACTGCATGATGGGGGTTATAGTTACTGAGGAGACCTCCTGACACCGGCCAGTATGGAGCCCGGGTCCTGTTATTACCTGTCAGGTCAGGAGAGACGCACTGCATGATGGGGGTTATAGTTACTGAGGAGACCTCCTGACACCGGCCAGTATGGAGCCCGGGTCCTGTTATTACCTGTCAGATCAGGAGAGACCACTGCATGATGGGGGTTATAGTTACTGAGGAGACCTCCTAACGTCGGCCAGTATGGAGCCCAGGAACTGTTATTACCTGTCAAATCAGGAGAGACGCACAGCACGCTGGGGGTTATAGTTACTGAGGAGACCTCCTGACACCGGTAGTGAGCATTGCCTTCCTTACCCAGCGGTAACGCCCCATGTAACTACCTTGGTTTCACCCCTGATGCATGCAGACTGACAGCTCATTATGGGGTATAAGTGCACATTGTCTGGTGAGGATCCAGCAGCCAGTGAAGGGTAAAGTGTGTGTCACAGATCCTCACTATGATGTGTGTGTGTCACAGATCCTCACTATGATGTGTGTGTGTCACAGATCCTCACTATGATGTGTGTGTGTCACAGATCCTCACTATGATGTGTGTGTGTGTCACAGATCCTCACTATGATGTGTGTGTGTGTCACAGATCCTCACTATGATGTGTGTGCGTCACAGATCCTCACTATGATGTGTCTGTGTCACAGATCCTCACTATGATGTGTGTGTGTCACAGATCCTCACTATGATGTGTGTGTGTGTCACAGATCCTCACTATGATGTGTGTGTGTGTGTCACAGATCCTCACTATGATGTGTGTGTGTCTCAGATCCTCACTATGATGTGTGTGCGTCACAGATCCTCACTATGATGTGTGTGTGTCACAGATCCTCACTATGATGTGTCTGTGTCACAGATCCTCACTATTATGTGTGTGTGTGTCACAGATCCTCACTATGATGTGTGTGTGTCACAGATCCTCACTATGATGTGTGTGTGTCACAGATCCTCACTATGATGTGTGTGTGTCACAGATCCTCACTATGATGTGTGTGTCACAGATCCTCACTATGATGTGTGTGTCACAGATCCTCACTATAATGTGTGTGTCACAGATCCTCACTATGATGTGTGTGTCACAGATCCTCACTATGATGTGTGTGTCACAGATCCTCTCTATGATGTGTGTGTGTCACAGATCCTCACTATGATGTGTGTGTGTCACAGATCCTCACTATGATGTGTGTGTGTCACAGATCCTCACTATGATGTGTGTGTGTCTCAGATCCTCACTATGATGTGTGTGTGTCACAGATCCTCACTATGATGTGTGTGTGTCTCAGATCCTCACTATGATGTGTGTGTGTCACAGATCCTCACTATGATGTGTGTGTGTGTGTCACAGATCCTCACTATGATGTGTGTGTGTCACAGATCCTCACTATGATGTGTGTGTGTCACAGATCCTCACTATGATGTGTGTGTCACAGATCCTCACTATGATGTGTGTGTGTCTCAGATCCTCACTATGATGTGTGTGTGTCACAGATCCTCACTATGATGTGTGTGTGTGTGTGTGTCACAGATCCTCACTATGATGTGTGTGTGTCACAGATCCTCACTGTGATGTGTGTGTGTCTCAGATCCTCTCTATGATTTGTGTGTGTCACAGATCCTCACTATGATGTGTGTGTGTCACAGATCCTCATTATGATTTGTGTGTGTCACAGATCCTCACTATGATGTGTGTGTGTCTCAGATCCTCTCTATGATTTGTGTGTGTCACAGATCCTCTCTATGATGTGTGTGTGTCACAGATCCTCTCTATGATGTGTGTGTGTCACAGATCCTCACTATGATGTTTGTGTGTCTCAGATCCTCACTATGATGTTTGTGTGTCACAGATCCTCACTATGATGTGTGTGTGTCACAGATCCTCACTATGATGTGTGTGTGTCACAGATCCTCACTATGATGTGTGTGTGTCACAGATCCTCACTATGATGTGTGTGTGTCACAGATCCTCACTATGATGTGTGTGTGTCACAGATCCTCACTATGATGTTTGTGTGTCTCAGATCCTCACTATGATGTGTGTGTGTCACAGATCCTCACTATGATGTGTGTGTGTCACAGATCCTCACTATGATGTGTGTGTGTGTGTCACAGATCCTCACTATGATGTGTGTGTGTCACAGATCCTCACTATGATGTGTGTGTGTGTCACAGATCCTCACTATGATGTGTGTGTGTCACAGATCCTCACTATGATGTGTGTGCGTCACAGATCCTCACTATGATGTGTGTGTGTGTCTCAGATCCTCACTATCATGTGTGTGTGTGTCACAGATTCTCACTATCATGTGTGTGTGTCACAGATCCTCACTATTATGTGTGTGTCACAGATCCTCACTATGATGTGTGTGTGTCACAGATCCTCACTGTGATGTGAGGATCTGAGACACACACACATCACAGTGAGGATCTGTGACACACACACATCATAGTGAGGATCTGTGACACACACACATCATAGTGAGGATCTGTGACACACACACATCACAGATCCTCTCTATGATTTGTGTGTGTCACAGATCCTCACTATGATGTGCGTGTGTCACAGATGTTCACTATGATGTGTGTGTGTCACAGATGTTCACTATGATGTGTGTGTCACAGATCCTCACTATGATGTGTGTGTGTCACAGATCCTCACTGTGATGTGAGGATCTGAGACACACACACATCACAGTGAGGATCTGTGACACACACACATCATAGTGAGGATCTGTGACACACACACATCATAGTGAGGATCTGTGACACACACACATCACAGATCCTCTCTATGATTTGTGTGTGTCACAGATCCTCACTATGATGTGTGTGTGTCACAGATCCTCACTATGATGTGTGTGTCACAGATCCTCACTATGATGTGTGTGTGTGTCACAGATCCTCACTATGATGTGTGTGTGTCACAGATCCTATGATGTGTGTGTGTCACAGATCCTCACTATGATGTGTGTCACAGATGTTCACTATGATGTGTGTGTGTCACAGATGTTCACTATGATGTGTGAGTGTCACAGATCCTCACTATGATGTGTGTGTGTCACAGATCCTCACTATGATGTGTGTGTCACAGATCCTCACTATGATGTGTGTGTGTCACAGATCCTCACTATGATGTGTGTGTCACAGATCCTCACTATGATGTGTGTGTCTCAGATCCTCACTATCATGTGTGTGTGTCTCAGATCCTCACTATCATGTGTGTGTGTCACAGATCCTCACTATCATGTGTGTGTGTCACAGATCCTCACTATGATGTGTGTGTGTCACAGATCCTCACTATGATGTGTGTGTGTCTCAGATCCTCACTATGATGTGTGTGTGTCACAGATCCTCACTATGATGTGTGTGTCACAGATCCTCACTATGATGTGTGTGTGTGTCACAGATCCTCACTATGATGTGTGTGTGTCACAGATCCTATGATGTGTGTGTGTCACAGATCCTATGATGTGTGTGTCACAGATCCTCACTATGATGTGTGTGTGTCACAGATCCTCACTATGATGTGTGTGTGTCACAGATCCTCACTATGATGTGTGTGTCTCAGATCCTCACTATGATGTGTGTGTGTCACAGATGTTCACTATGATGTGTGTGTGTGTCACAGATCCTCTCTATTATGTGTGTGTGTCACAGATCCTCACTATGATGTGTGTGTCTCAGATCCTCACTATGATGTGTGTGTGTCACAGATCCTCACTATGATGTGTGTGTCACAGATCCTCACTATGATGTGTGTGTCACAGATCCTCACTATGATGTGTGTGTCACAGATCCTCACTATGATGTGTGTGTGTGTCACAGATCCTCACTATGATGTGTGTGTGTCACAGATCCTCTCTATTATGTGTGTGTGTGTCACAGATCCTCACTATGATGTGTGTGTGTCTCAGATCCTCACTATGATGTGTGTGTCTCAGATCCTCACTATGATGTGTATGTTTGTACTAATGTGTGATTGTCGTGGCTTCTTTTCTGTTCCAGTAGAGGTGGGGTAAAGTCCAGGAGTGAGACCTAGAAGAGAACACAGAGATCAGGAGAGAGAGGATTCGAGAAGGAGATGGACTTTATATTTTTGTATTCTGTTTTGTTTTTTGGGTAGTATGGATTTGGTATATTGTGATAATTCACTTGGTATCAAATCGAAAAATTCTGGTATGATGACAACCCTACTACTTTTGTCAGCCCTCTACATTCTACAGCATAATACATGGAAAGCGAGTAGGCTTGTTTATACTTTCCATATAAAATCCTTAGACCCTAAATGTACAAGGGCGTTGTAGCCATCCGTTCTTGATCCACATGATATAGCACCGCCCTACTATGCAGGTGTATGGCTTGGAGATTTGTGTCCCTCTTAAAGGGGTTCTGTAGTTCTTTAAAACTAATGATCTATCCTCTGGATAGATCATCAGCATCTGATCGACGGCGGTTCGACACCCGGATCCCCCGCCGATCAGCTGTTTGAGAAGGCAGCGGCACTGCAGGAGCGCGGCAGCCTTCTCTTTGTTTACCGCAGGCCCAGTGACATCACGACTAGTATCACTGGCCTGGGCGGGGCTAAGCTCCATTCAAGGTAACAGAGCTTAGCCCCGCCCAGGCCAGTGAAACTAGTCGTGACGTCACTGGGCCTGAGAAAAACACAGAGAAGGCTGCGGCGCTCCTGCAGCGCCGCTTCCTTCTCAAACAGCTGATCGGCGGGGCTCCCGGGTGTCGGACCGCCGCCGATCAGAGGCTGATGCTCTATCCAGGGGATAGATCATCAGTTTTACAGAACTGCAGAACCCCTTTAATTCTAAATTGGGCTTCCCTGGGAGTGTGTTCCCAGAAACACTCCTGAATTGGAAAGTCCCAAAGATACCTACCATCCAACAATGGGTACAGTTGATTAATGTGGACCTGGTGCTGTATAAATTGGTGTATGCAAAGAGAAGGATCCCTGACCATTTCTTTAAGATCTGAGACCCATGGATTCAAGGCCAAACTGTGTTGCCTTGCGGCTTATAAATGAGTCTTGAGGAATGTGAGTGTGAATGTTATGTTAGCGCCATATTGCCTAAGCTCCTGGCAGTTAATCATGGCAGTTAGACAGGACAGGAGATGGAGATGCTATGTGTACTACTCAAACAAAGTTACACACAGCACAGGAAGGCTACAATATTGTTTCACCCAGGCTCTGGCTACTTTTCTCATTGCTATAGCTGTCTACCTTCAAAATCAACCACACCTTCCACCCTCTGTCCCTTCTCTCCACATCAGTCCCTCCCTCCTTCTCTCACCCTTGTTCAGTTTGCATACACTTTATACCCTCATACATCACCATGACCCATCTTCCTCCACGGTGCAGCATAAAAAACACCATTAAAATCTTTCAACCACTTGCTGTCTCCTTCTGTTTTCCTGCTACTAGCAGCAGGGGATATTTCACCAAATCCTGGTCCTCCTTCTGCTGATAACTTCAGCTTCTCAGCTTCTGCCACACACAGAAACCCCCAAAATCCTATTAATATTCACTACACGCCTTTCTCCTGTCTTTTAACTGTGCACTCTGGAACGCATGGTTAGTGTGTAACAAACTCCCCACAATCCATGATTTCTTCCTCTCACACTCGCTGAACTTGCTAGCCCTTACAGAAACCTGGCTTCAGCTCCCTGACACTGCTTCCCCTGGTGCCCTATCTTATGGTGGACTTCACCTCTCCCATACCTTCAGACCTGATGACAGGCACGGTGGAGGAGTAGGCATACTACTTTCTTCACAGTGCACATTTCAGGTCACTTCTGACCCCTCTCTAACATTCCCCTCTTTTGAGGTTCACACCATCAGAGTCTTCCATCCATTCCCCCTGAGACTTGCAGTTGTCTATCGTCCCCCAGGCTCCACTCAAGAATTCCTGGATCACTTTGCATCTTGGCTTTCTCACTTACCATCTTCTGAATCACCAACTCTTATTATGGGTGATTTTAATATCCCCATTGATGATCCTATCTCCCCATCAGCCGCTCACCTTCTTTCTTTAACTTCCTCTCTTGGCCTATCACTACTTACTTCATCTGCCACACGTGAACAGGGCAATACACTGGATCTAGACTTCTTCCGTCACTGCCCAGTTTTAAACTTTAGAAACTCTTCCTTCCCGCTTTCTGACCACAATCTTCTTTCCTTTACTATTAAGACCTCTCACTCTTCTCCTGACAGTCCTACTTTTCACACTTACAGAAACCTACACACCATTAACTGCCAGGAACTTATTAACACCCTACAACCTACTAACACTTAGCTCTTAACCCAATCTCTTCCCTCACCTGTCCAGACTTGGCTGCCAATCATTACAACCAGACCCTCAAAACCACCCTAATTGAAGTTGCTCCAATATCAATCCGACCCTTCAAACATAGGCATACATCTGAAACGCGTTTTCTCCAGCGCTGCTCCAAATGTGCAGGACACTTATGGAGAAAATCAGAATTATCAGCAGACGTCCTCCGCTATAAATTTATGCTCAAAACATACAATTCGGCTCTCCACATTGCTAAAATAAAAGCACTTCACCTCTCTCATCTCCTCACTCTGAAATAACCCAAAACGACTCTGTGACACTTTTCATTCCCTTCTAAGTTCTAAAGTTCTAGAACCTGTCACTGACCTCTGCGCTGATGGCACCTACTTCAGAGACAAGATTGGCAGTTTCCGGCAGGAAGTAATCTCTCAGTCCCCAAATAATCTCAATCCTCCTCCCTCCAGGCTCCAGGCTTCTCTATTCTTCTTGGCCCACGACCTGTAGCAGCGATCCTATTCCATCACACCTCCTCCAGTCCCTCTCCCCGGCTGTCATCAATCACCTAACTACAATTTTTAACCTCTCTCTCTCTTCTGGTATATTTGCCTCCTCTTTCAAACACTCTGTTATAACCCCAATACTAAAAAACCATCTCTTGACCCGACCTGTGCTGCTAACTACCGACCTGTTTCTAACCTCCCCTTAATCTCTAAACTCCTTGAACGTCTTGTCTACTCTCGCTTAATAAGCTATCTCTCTGCAAACTCTCTTCTTGATCCCTTACAATCTGCCTTTCGCCCTCTTCAATCTACAGAAACTGCCCTTACTAAATTCTAACAATCTCCTAACAGCAAAAAAGAAATGGTGATTATTCTCTACTGATTCTTCTGGATCTCTCTGCAGCATTTGATACAGTAGACCATAAACTCCTCCTCACCATGCTCCACTCAATTGGCCTCAAAGACACTGCTCTCTCTTGGTTCTCTTCCTATCTCTCTGGCCGCTCCTTTAGTGTATCCTTCGCTGGCTCTTCTTCTTCTCCTCTCCCTCTTGATGTTGGCGTTTCTCAGTGCTCAGTACTAGGTTCTCTGCTCTTCTCCCTCTATACAGCCCCCATCGGACAGACTATCAGTAGATTTGGCTTCCGGTACCATCTCTATGGTGATGACACCCAACTATACACTTCATCCCCTGACATCACCCCTACTTTACTCCAAATCACCAGTAAATGTCTGGCAGCTGTCTCTAACATCATGTTCTCCAGTGCATGTTTCTCATCTGTCTCTAACATCATGTCCTCCAGTGCATGTCTCTCAGCTGTCTCTAACATCATGTCCTCCAGGGCATGTCTCTCAGCTGTCTCTAACATCATGTCCTCCAGTGCATGTCTCTCAGCTTTCTCTAACATCATGTCCTCCAGTGCATGTCTCTCGGCTGTCTCTAACATCACACCCTCTCTGTATCTAAAACTGAACTTCTTGTCTTTCCCCCATCCACTAACCCACCTAATCTTGATATTTACATTTCGGTCTGTGGTACTATCATAACTCCTGCGCAACGTGCCTGCTGTCTGTCTCGGGGCCACATTTGACTCAGATCTTTCCTTTGTTCCCCATATTCAATCACTTACACGCTCTTGTCGTCTGCACCTCAAGAAAATCGCCAGAATCCGCCCTTTTTTACAGTGGAAACGGCAAAAACTCTTGTTGTTGCATTGATTCATTCTCGTCTTGACTACTGCAACGCATTACTAATTGTTCTCCCTCTCTCTAAACTCTCTTCAGTCTGTCCTAAATGCTGCAGCCAGGCTCATCTCTCTGTCCTCCCGCTACACTGATTTTACAAATCTGTGCCAGTCACTTCACTGGTTGCCCATCCACCACAGAATACAGTTCAAACTTCTCACCCTCACCCACAAAGCTCTGCACAGTGCTGCACCTCTATACATCTCCTCCTCATCTCTGTCTACCATCCTACCTGTGCTCTCCACAGTGCTGCACCTCCTACATCTCCTCCTCATCTCTCTCTACCATCCTACCTGTGCTCTCCACAGTGATGCACCCCTACATCTCCTCCTCATCTCTGTCTACCATCCTACCTGTACCCTCCACAGTGCTGCACCCCTACATCTCCTCCTCATCTCTGTCTACCATCCTACCTGTGCTCTCCACAGTGCTACACCCCTTACATCTCCTCCTCATATCTGTCTACCATCCTACCCATGATTTCCACAGTGCTGCACCCCCTACATCTCCTCCTCATATCTGTCTACCATTCTACCCATGCTCTCCACAGTGCTGCACCCCCTACATCTCCCTCTCATTTCTGTCTACCATCCTACCTGTGCTCTCCACAGTGCTGCACCCCCTACATCTCCTCCTTATCTCTGTCTACCATCCTACCTGTGCTCTCCACAGTGCTGCACCCCCTACATCTCCTCCTCATCTCTGTCTACCATCCTACCTGTGCTCTCCACAGTGCTGCACCCCCTACATCTCCTCCTCATCTCTCTCTACCATCCTACCTGTGCTCTCCACAGTGCTGCACCCACTACATCTCCATCTCATCTTTGTCTACCATCCTACCTGTGCTCTCCACAGTGCTGCACCTCCTAAATCTCCTCCTCATCTCTGTCTACCATCCTACCTGTGCTCTCCACAGTGCTGCACCCCCTACATCTCCTCCTCATCTCTGTCTACCCTCCTACCTGTGCTCTCCACAGTGCTGCACCCCTACATCTCCTCCTCATATCTGTCTACCATCCTACCTGTACTCTCCACAGTGCTGCACCCACTACATCTTCTACTCATCTCTGTTTACCATCCTACCTGTGCTCTCCACAGTGCTACACCCCATACATCTCCTCCTCATCTCTGTCTACCATCCTACCTGTACTCTCCACAGTACTGCACCCCCTACATCTCCTTCTCATGTCTGTCTACCCTCCTACCTGTGCTCTCCACAGTGCTGCACCCCTACATCTCCTCCTTATCTCTGTCTACCCTCCTACCTGTGCTCTCCACAGTGCTGCACCTCCTACATCTCCTCCTCATCTCTGTCTACCATCCTACTGAGCTCTCCACAGTGCTGCACCCCCTACATCTCCTCCTCATCTCTGTCTACCATCCTACCTGAGCTCTCCACAGTGCTGCACCTCCTACATCTCCTCCTCATCTCTGTCTACCATCCTACCTGTGCTCTCCACAGTGCTGCACCTCCTACATCTCCTCCTCATCTCTGTCTACCATCCTACCTGTGCTCTCCACAGTGCTGCACCCACTACATCTTCTACTCATCTCTGTTTACCATCCTACCTGTGCTCTCCACAGTGCTGCACCTCCTACATCTCCTCCTCATCTCTGTCTACCATCCTACCTGTGCTCTCCACAGTGCTGCACCCACTACATCTTCTACTCATCTCTGTTTACCATCCTACCTGTGCTCTCCACAGTGCTGCACCCCCTACATCTCCTCCTCATCTCTGTCTACCATCCTACCTGTGCTCTCCACAGTGCTGCACCTCCTACATCTCCTCCTCATCTCTGTCTACCATCCTACATGTGCTCTCCACAGTACTGCAGCTCTATACGTCTCCTCCATCTACCACCCTACTCGTACTCTCAGTTCTGTTAGTGACCTAAAATTAAAATCCTCCATAATTCGATCCTCTAACAGTCCCAATCTCGAAGGACATCGGCCGGCACCACTCCTTTCAGTACATTAATGGCTTGAATCCTACTTATCACAAACAACTACCTTATGTGTCACCCCCAATTCCTCATAGATTGTAAGCTCTTGCGAGCAGGGCCCTGACTCCTAGTGTTTCAGTTGTATACTAGCCAATTACTTTTGTTTGTACGTGAACCCTATGAATTTAAAATATTATTATTAGTATTATGATGATGATTATTATTATTATTTATGTTAGGGTTGGTTGTGAAGACCTGTGGATCGCAAACCGATGTTTTTCTATATCTTTGTATGTGCACTAATACTGACGGATGCTGATTGAAGCAAGTGGATGTTTTCAAAATTTTTAAAAAAGGGCTGGTTTCGGCTGTTCTATATTTTTTCAATATTTCAATAAACAATATAAAATCTTGGTAAAAGACTTTATCATAAAAACATATAACTCTGAAGAGATGCTGTTCAGTACCCAGCCCGTCTTCTAGCTTCATCGGGGTCATCCGGTAATCAGTCAGGTCGTCATTGTCTGAAGAAACATATTCATATTACTCTTCTAAGGAGGTCATTTTCACTTCATTCACTGTGTCTTTCTTCAGCAGTTGTCTCTTAATATCAGTGGTGGAAGGTCTGAGAAGCGGGGTCTCTCCAGGAGCAGTAAGTGCGGTTCTGGATCTCACTAATGCTCTTGTCCCTGGAGGATTTCCAGCCTCTCCTCTCCTCATAAAGGCGCCTGCAGTACTAGAAGCCTCCAGCTCCTCCAGTTCTCTCCTCTTCTCCTGAATGACCACCAAGGATGGACAGGAAGGAGATCAGCAGAAGAATATTAGACTTCACCTTTGAGATAATCTCCCTGCTGAGCGGAGAGGTAAACTTTTCTAGAATTCAGTCCAGAAAGACCCTGGAGGGTAATAATATTCCAGCTTCTAGTGACTAGATTACTGGAGATGGGGCCATGATCCAGGGAGGGATTCTGAGTGTAGATCTGGAGTCAGGAAGGAATTTCTTTCCCTAAGTGTCTCTCTCCATCCACAGGATTACACCATAGTGAAGAAGACATCGGGGGTGACTCCCATCATCTACGGGTCAGGAGGGTGGAGCAGGACCCCCATCACAGAGCCTCCCCCCCTGATACATGAGCAGAAGATCCTAGAACTTGCCCACCAGATGATTGAGCTGCTTACTGAAGAGGTGACACTGCTGGGAATGCTGGGAAATTCTCCAGTAACAGCACTGGAGGGGTCTGGGTGATGACGATGTCATTGTGTTGTCAGGTTCCTATAAGGTGTCAGGATGTTGCGGTCTATTTCTCCATGGAGGAGTGGGAATATATAAAAGGACACAAGGATCTGTACAAGGAGGCCATGATGGAGGATCCCCGGCCTTTGACATCACCAGGTAAGAAGAGAGGAGGTGAGAAGAGGCCGTGTTAAAGGGGTTGGTCAATTTGATAGCTTATTATGCTTCCTCACGTGGTGGTCGGGTTCCAGTATGGAGACCTCATGGTGAGCGCTTCAATCCTGCCTTTGCTCTGGAGAGACACAGTGCCCCATTCTTCCTTACATTGACCTAAATGTGCAGAACTAGACACGGACCAGAACCACTGTGTTTGGGGATGCCTTCATATACAACAATTTTGGAGATTTGTAGATCTCATCTAGTGAATGCTAGATTTCTTTTCTGGGACATGTCTTCTTTAAGGGTTTCAAGAACCTTTTTAAGGCTGTGAACACCGTGTGTAGTGGTGGTGGTGGTGGTGGTGGGGGGGCTAATGATTGCATTTTACACTTTTTAGACTAAAATTCCAAGGTTTGAGAGTATGTAATTTTCAGTAATTTTCAGTCCCATCGTCTTGATGTTCTGAGGGCTGTGTGTAGCCCGTGTCTCTGAGCTCCTGACAGTTCATAGACATTCATTATTGCTAAATTCTTATCAAACACATCAAAATTAAAACGAGTGTTATGATCACCAGGTTATTATTTGAATTATTATTTATCACATTATTATTTGAAAAAACACCTTTTAAGTGGCTTCATAGCATTTTATTTAAATAAGGTTTTTGCCATTGTTTCGAAATATCCTAAATGCTGGTCTTCTGGGGTCCTGGCCAATACTGGACTGTTAATACTGTAATACGTAATAACTGTAATACGTTTGAACGTCAGTTTCCATTTTTTGCTCCATTTATCCGGTAATGGTAAATTATCTTCAGTATTACAGACACCTCCAGGAAGGTCGGCCATATTGCTTACTGTTGTGCCATTGGCAAACAGACACACCCTACCTACCGTCATACCCTACCTACAGTCTTACTCTACCTACAGACACACCGTGCCCACCATCATACCCTACCTACCGTCATACCCTACCTACCGTCATACTCTACTTACCTTCATACCCTACCTACCGTCGTGCTCTACTTACCGTCATACCCTACCTACCGTCATACTCTACCTACAGGCACACCTTACCTACCGTTATAAGTTACCTACAGTCATACCCTACCTACATGTACACCCTACCTACTGTCCTACCTTACCTACAGACACTCCATGCCCCCATCATACCCTTACCTACAGTCATAAATCTACCTACAGTCATACCCTATGTACTATCATACCCTACCTACAGTTACAACCCTACCTACTGTCCTGCCCTACCTACAGACACACAATGCCCACCATCATACCCTACCTACAGGTACACCTTATCTACCGTCATACCTTACCTACAGTTACACCCTACTTACCATCATACCCTACCTACAGGTAAACCCTACCTACATCATACCCTACCTACCGTCATACCCTACCTACAGTTACAACCCTACCTACTGTCCTACCCTACGTACAGACACACCATGCCCACCATCATACCCTACCTACCATCATACCCTACCTTCAGGCACACCCAACCTACAATTACACCCTACCTACTGTCCTACCTTACCTACAGACACACCATTCCCCCATCATACCCTTACCTACTGTCATACTCTACCTAAAGTCAAACCCTATGTACCATCATACCCTACCTACCATCATACCCTACCCACAGACACACCCTACCTACCGTCATACCCTACTTACAGATACACCCTACCTACCGTCATACCCTACCTACTGTCATACCCGACCTACAGTCATACCCTACCTACAGACACACCCTACCTACCGTCATACTCTACCTACAGTCATACCCTACCTACAGTCATACCCTACCTACAGTCATACACTACCTACCGTCATACCCTACGTAGAGACACACCCTACCTACCGTCATACCCTACGTACAGACACACCCTACCTACCGTCATACTCTACCTACAGTCATACCCTACCTACAGGCACACCCTGCATACCGTCGTACCCCACTTACAGGTACACCCTATCTCCTGTCATACCCTACTTACAGACACACCCTACCTACTGTCATACTCTACCTACAGTCATACCCTGCCTACCGTCATACTCTACGTACAGGCACACCCTACATACCATCGTACCCTACCTACAGAGACATCTTACCTACTGGCACACCTTACAGGCATGAACAACACTTTGGTATCTGTCCATTACGAACTGCAAATCCACTGAACTGTCCTGGGATTGCACAATTTTCAGTAACTTATCGATCAGTTCTTTATGTAGAACTGTATAAAAGGATATCCACAGCATCACCTTCATCCAAAACGTTTGTGTCATGAACTGCCCTCAGTAAAGCCATGCTGTTCTGGCTCCAACACATTGAGTTCAGGAGGCCGATTGTCTTCTATTTCAGTAGTTTCCATTATTTTGATTATTGCAGATGTTTTATGCTAAGTGGCCTATAGTTACTGACTCCAAAAGAATAGTAAATGCAAAGGAAGGACTTCTCTCCTCCTTCCTGCTGGATCCACTTCTGAGTTTGGCTTGCACTGCATGTCTGTTTCCAGCCTCACAGGAATGTTATAAGTTTGTGGTCTGGAAAAAAAATAACAAAATTCGTTTGTAATCCTAACAGGAAATCCCAATAAGAACTCTGCGGGAACCATCGTGTTATCGCCGGTAGACAAAGGAGCCATCATTCCGCACTCTTCAGGAGAAAAACTCATTACCCTGCTTGTATATCCAGGGCTTGTCATTACAGATCTACCACGTAATGCTAATAATCCTAAGCAACCTTCCGACCAATCACAGGTTGTTCTCACAAGTATACCACAATCACATCTTGGTACACATCAGAAAACGTACACAGAAGAGAAGCGATTTCCCTGTTCACACTGCGGTAAAGGTTTTGCCAATAGATCACATCTGGTTATACATGAGAGAATTCACACAGGGGAGAAGCCATTTCCATGCTCAGAATGTGGGAAATGTTTTACAAATAGATCAGATCTTGTTAAACATCAGAAACGTCACACAGGAGAGAAGCCTTTTCCATGTTCTGAATGTGGCAAATGTTTTATTAGTAAAGCCAAGCTTAGAGAACATCAGAGAATTCACACAGGAGTGAGGCCATATTCATGTTCAGTATGTGGGAAATGTTTTTTGGAGAAATCACATCTTATTCAACATGATAAAATCCATACAGGAGAGAAGCCATATTCATGTTCTGAATGTGGCCAATCCTTTAGATGTAAATCAAGACTTGTTGTACACCAGAGATATCACACAGGAGAGAAGCCGTATTCATGTTCTGAATGTGGCAAATCCTTTACATATAAATCAAGACTTGTTATACATCAGAGAAATCACACAGGAGAGAAGCCGTATGCATGTTCAGAATGCGATAAATCTTTTATTTGTGCTGCGACTCTTAAGGAGCATCACAGAAGTCACACAGAAGAGAAGCCATATTCGTGTTCGATATGTGGAAAATCTTTTCCAGATAAATCACAACTTTTTAAACATAACAGAACTCATAGAGCAGAGAAGCCATATTCATGTTCGGTATGTGGGAAAACATTTATAGAGAAATCACAACTTATTACACATGACAGAACTCATACAGGAGAGAAGCCATTTTCATGTTCTGAATGTGGTAAACCCTTTAGGTATAAAGCAAATCTTCTTAAACACCAGAAATATCACACAGAAGGGAAGCCGGATTCATAATCAGAATGTGGGAAATCTTGTATTCGCGATGCCAATCATAAGGTAGAGTTACACGGTGCAATTATCGGGCAGATTTTTGGAACTGAATGCTCGTTCCCAACAGTCTGCCCTTGTTAAACTGCAGGAGATAACCCAATGAAAGAGCTAAACACTTGATCAACGGGTGAAACTGTCATTAGTGCAGCCACCTAAATTATTGTTTCTGGGCAGCAGATCGTCCTGTCTAAACAGCGACCTGCTGCCCAGAAACAATGCAGCTGTATGAACATGAGTGATAGCGATAGAGGTCCCTCGTCCTCATACTGTGGAGGGGACTGTTGCATGTAAATGCAGTGCTTCACCTCCAGTGACCGAGCAGCTGACTGTCGGGAAGGAAAGCTTTCTACACATGTAAATGTGCCTTTAAGAATCAGCAAAGAAACCGTCCACATCTTCCAAATGTGAACTAATGTTTTATAATGAAATCAGAAAATAAACTAAATTCCTGTGTGCGGTGTTGGAAATTCAAAACCAGATGTATAACCTGACACTAAACGGGATTTATTTTTTGGGTGGAAAACTCCTGGATTTGCCAAACACTTATTTTTGCCTTAGAGAAAAACAGGAGCCTTGTTAAGTTTCAGAGCAGTGAAGATGAAGGCCCCATGAACCTCGCTTCTTCTTACCGTAGTCATACCTCCACCCCACACTGCAGGAGACTCCAGAGGACACAGTGAAGGAGGAAGGACTCCCCATGGACTTCTATGTAACATGGACATATCGATATTTGATCCTCATTCATACAGTATAGAAAAGGTGATGAAATAAAAAACTAGTTGAATTTACAATTATTTGCTGCCTCTTTGTGTTGTGAATACCTGATGCTGCCTTCAGCAAGAGTTCATTAGAAGGTCCCATTCACACTTCTAACAGTATTTACAAAGATAAAGCTTGGAGTAGATCCAAAACAAGACGTGCAAGTCTCCTCCTTAGTGGTCATTCACAACCTTCTTTCTCTTTCATGTTCTATCCATTTTACAAAGGACAGCACATGGACCAATACAAGTCAGTGGTGCGACTGACAAGAAACTCGCTGTATGTCCTCTCCACCAGTAAGAAGAGTGTACCGCCAGCACAGTCCTTCACACGGCAAGCAAAATTAGTGCTCTAATATGTGGCCTAACAAAGCGCGGTCATTTAGGTTCATGTGGTTCTCAGTTATAATGCAGAGAGACCAGTGGCGGACACAGACAACAGAGGGCCCCTGTGCAAGGAGTGTACCTGGGCCCCCTCCCCTTTCCTCGGACATAACTCCTTACTCAGCCCCTCTGACATTTTATGCTCCGCTGCTTTCCTTTGCACTGTGCTGTAAAGCGAAGGGTAAGGGCTGTTTTGTTTACATTTTTACATTGCTAAGCAGAGACGTCACTGGCACTGATGGGCGGCTTTAGAGGCTACAGCGGCACTAAAGCTTGTCCATTAGTGCCGGTGACGTCACTGGGCTCACTGCTAGGCAGAAGTCCCTCCCTCCCCATATTACCCCCAGTGGTAATAAGGCTCCCTACAGTTCCCTCAGTACTAATAAGGCACCCCTAATAGATATAAGGCCAATCTATAAGACACTCCTATGAAGCCCTCAGTAGTAATGCCCTTCACCACTGCCCACGGTATTTATAATGTTCCCTGCAGTGTCTTCTCTAATTATAATTCCTCCTGCGGTACCCCCTAGAGTTATGATATTCTCTATAGTGCCCCCATACATTATAATGCCTGTCTTCTCCCTCCAGTCTTCTATACCATGCAGTTCCATGTAAATAACACCAATCATCTCCCACCATCTTCTATACAATACAGTCCCATGTAAATAACACCAGTCTACTCCCACCAATCTTCTATACAATACAGTCCCATGTAAATAACACCAGTCTACTCCCACCAATCTCCTGTATGATACAGTCCCATGTAAATAACTTAAATCCCCTCCTTCAGCTCTCTCCAACCCATAGTCCTATGTAAATACCATCACTGCTTACCCTCCAGACCCATGTAAATAACACCAGTCATCTCCCCTCAATCTTCTATAACATAGAGTCCCATGTAACTAACACCCCTCCCTTCAGCTAACATACACTCCCAGTTAAATTACATATCCCCCCCCCCCACTAAGCAGGGAGGAGGTATAATGGGGAGAACCACAGCATTTCTCTGGCACTCACATTCATTCCACAGGTCTCATGATGGTGACCTCATCACAGGTCCTACCACTACTTCAGTGTTGAAAAGATCACATGACAGTGATGTCATGGAAGGTCCTTCAGCTTTGGAGTATAGTCAGATCGGGCAGCAGTTTCACAGCAAGTCCTAACCAGGGCCCAACAACCCCCCCTGGAAAAGGCCCCCCTCCCTCTCTGGGCCCCTGCAGCAGGTTCAGCTGCAGTATCTCCGCCCCTGAGAGAGACTCCGAGCAATCCCGTCTTATAAGCAGTCCATCATTGTTTCCATGGAGAGCGTACTCGGCAAATTGTATTTTCCCCAGCATATCGAATGGGACATTAGAGATGGGTCTGTAATTAGAAGCATAGGACAAGAGATTTTGGAAAGAGGTTAAATATTGTATTTAGGTGACTAATGATAGCTGAGGAGAGGGACTGGGGAGGTGTCAGGGAATAGAATCACCTCTGCAGGTAGTCGAGGAGAAGAAGAGAAGATGTGGGAGGGATTGAAGTTGGTTGGGTGCCTGGAAATTATTTCCTGCCAGTTATTTTCAATCTGATCTTTGAATAAGTTTCCAGATCTTCAGCACAGAGGTCAGTGATGGACACGTGTGCTTTAGGGCTGAGGAGGGAGTGAGAAGTATCAGAGTCATTTCGGGTTATTTGAAAGTGAGCAGATGACAAGTGAAATAGGCTTGTTTTGCAGGGTGAAGGGAAGAGATTTGGGTTTTAAAGACTATGGACACATTTGGGTAATTTTTTATGATTCAATTTAACTCATTTTTGGGCTAAAATTATTTAGTCTGTTAAACATTTTCTATGGTTTTTGTGATACAGGGGTTACATTTCAGTAAATTTGCAGGATATCACTTTTTGTTTACACAGTCCTGTCAGATGACATAAACACTCATTATAGCTCAGTTATTTCCAAGCTGATAAGAATATGGGTAAATGAGTATGAGCTGCCAGGCATTCAGAGATAAGCTGCAAAGGCTTCTGTTTGATTGGACTGAAATAGAATTAAGAAAATCTGAAGACATTCGTGTTTTTCAATTTAAATGTTTGGCACATCTAGAGCATCGCTGAAGAAAACGTGTTTCAGGTATGTGCCGAAGGTTGCCATATTCCTTGATGGGAAGGTTGGAGTCTAATGGGAGCCGCTTCATCCAGGGTGCTTTTGAGGGTATGGTTGTAATGATTGGCAGACAGTTCCCAGCAAGAGAGGGAAGAGATTGGGTCCAGTGATAACTGTAGGGTGTCAATAAGTTGGGGGGGGGGGTTAAATGCAGAAAAATGAGAGCTTTATGGTTGTGTTAGAAATGTATTTTTTAAAATTAAGTTCTAATTGGTTCTTTGTGCTTTAATTATTATTTTGCGTTTTATGTTCCTTTTAATGTAGTGAGTTAGGGATAGTAGATAACATATACAAAGCCATGGTTCTGTGTCCTGGTAATGACCACCAGGCCACATTCCTGAGTAGTTGACTCACAGGACATGCGTACTGCACACCGGACTCCTTAGGAGGAGGAACTGAAAGGTATAAAACTTTGTGCACAAAGAAAAAAAAAAAAAAACTCAGCACCAATGAGAACATCATCCAGGTAGGATGCTGTAGGTTACTATCCCTCTCTTGTATTACCATGTGCCATGGTGCTACATGGATAGAGGCAGTTGAAGTTCCACCATTATGTTTCAGGCCAGGTGACTGATAACTACTGTACCTTTACTGCTCTGTGTATGATTTGTATGTTGTATATATTGTAAGGGATCGCTCTCTCTCAGGGGTCGGCAGTGACCGTCTTCTCATCCAATGGGGTTTTCAAGCTCAGACAATGCTTTATTTGTCACACTGCTTATCACACTTCCAAGTATGGCGTCACTTGGCACAATGAAGTCACAGCTTCACCTCACAATGTGTTATATCAACACAAAACAATAAACCCTTGACCGGCCAGGGCGCTCACTATACAGAGGTCTCCCTAACTCACCTCTGTTCACACTGCGGTATTCGGCTTCAGTCAGACAGCCTTCTAACTGTGGCCAGTGTAACCCACCAGTCCTCCTGGTGGAAGCAGCGAAATACCTTGGGAGTACATGGTCCAGGAGTCCTTCTGACTCCTACCATGCGACACCTCTCTTCTTAGCCTTGTGGAAGCCGGAGTCAGAAAGTGAACAGAGGCAGAAGAAGACCAGATCAAGCATATTGCCATCTTTATGTGTGGCAGGGCAAGTAAGTTGAGAGAGGCCAAAAGAAAAGTTAGGATCATCATTTGGGATGTTAAAATCGCCCATAATAAGAAACAAGAGGAATCCAAGCAGCAAAGTGGTGGATGTCGGTCATTTGCAGAGCATAGAGCACTGGTGGGTAGTAGACAGAGATGAGGGAGGAGATGTAGGGGTGCAGCACTGTGGAGAGCAGGGGTAGAATGGTAGACATAGATAAGGAGATGTAGGAGGTGCAGTACTGTGGAGATCACAGGTAGGATGGTAGACAGAGATGAGGAGGAGATGTAGGGGGTGCAGCACTGTGGAGAGCATGGGTAGAATGGTAGACAGATATGAGGAGGAGATGTAGGGGGTGCAGCACTGTGGAGATCATGGGTAGTATGGTAGACAGATATGAGGAGGAGATGTAAGGGGTGTAGCACTGTGGAAAGCACGGGTAGGATGGTAGACAGAGAAGAGGAGGAGATGTAGGGGGTGCAGCACTGTGGAGAGCACAGGTAGGATGGTAGACCGAGATGAGGACGAGATGTAGGGGGTGCAGTACTGTGGAGAGCACAGGTAGGATGGTAGACAGAGATGAGGAGGAGATGTAGGAATGCAGCACTGTGGAGAGCACAGGTAGGATGGTAGACAGAGATGAGGAGGAGATGTAGGGGGTGCAGCACTGTGGAGAGCACAGGTAGGATGGTAGACAGAGATGAGGAGGAGATGTAGGGGGTGCAGCACTGTGGAGAGTACAGGTAGGATGGTAGAGATGAGGAGGAGATGTAGGGGGTGCAGCACTGTGGAGAGCACAGGTAGGATGGTAGAGAGAGATGGGGAGGAGATGTAGGGGTGCAGCACTGTGGAGAGCACAGGTAGGATGGTAGACAGAGATGAGGAGGAGATGTAGGGGGTGCAGCACTGTGGAGAGCACAGGTAGGATGGTAGACAGAGATGAGGAGGAGATGTAGGGGTGCAGCACTGTGGAGATCATGGGTAGGATGGTAGACAGATATGAGGAGGGGATGTAAGGGGTGTAGGACTGTGGAGAGCACGGGTAGGATGGTAGACAGAGTGAGGAGGAGATGTAGGGGGTGCAGCACTGTGCAGAGCACAGGTAGGATGGTAGACAGAGATGAGGAGGAGATGTAGGGGGTGCAGCACTGTGGAGAGCACAGGTAGGATGGTAGAGAGAGATGGGGAGGAGATGTAGGGGTGTAGCACTGTGGAGAGCACAGGTAGGATGGTAGACAGAGATGAGGAGGAGATGTAGGAGGTGCAACACTGTGGAGAGTACAGGTACGATGGTAGACAGAGATTAGGAGGAGATGTAGGGGGTGCAGCACTGTGGAGAGCACAGGTAGGATGGTAGACAGAGATGAGGAGGAGATGTAGGGGTGCAGCACTGTGGAGAGCACTGGTAGGATGGTAGACAGAGATGAGGAGGAGATGTAGGGGGTGCAGCACTGTGGAGAGCACAGGTAGGATGGTAGACATAAATGAGGAGATGTAGGGGTGCAGCACTGTGGAGAGCACAGGTAGGATGGTAGACAGAGATGACGAGGAGATGTAGGGGGTGCATCACTGTGGAGAGCACAGGTAGGATGGTAGACAGAGATGAGGAGGAGATGTAGGGGTGCAGCACTGTGGAGAGCACAGGTAGGATGATAGACAGAGATGAGGAGGAGATGTAGGGAGTGCAGCACTGTGGAGAGTACAGGTAGGATGGTAGACAGAGATGAGGAGGAGATGTAGGGGGTGCAGCACTGTGGAGATCATGAGTAGGATGGTAGACAGATATGAGGAGGAGATGTAAGGGGTTTAGCACTGTGGAGAGCACAGGTAGGATGGTAGACAGCGATGAGGAGGAGATGTAGGAGATGCAGCACTGTGGAGAGCACAGGTAGGATGGTAGACAGAGATGAGGAGGAGATGTAGGAGGTGCAGCACTGTGGAGAGCACATGTAGGATGGTAGACAGAGATGAGGAGGAGATGTAGGAGGTGCAGTACTGTGGAGAGCACATGTAGGATGGTAGACAGAGATGAGGAGGAGATGTAGGGGGTGCAGCACTGTGGAGAGCACAGGTAGGATGGTAGACAGAGATGAGGAGGAGATGTAGGAGGTGCAACACTGTGGAGAGCAGGGGTAGGATGGTAGACAGATGAGGAGGAGATGTAGGGGTGCATCACTGTGGAAAGCACGGGTAGGATGGTAGACAGAGATGAGGAGGAGATGTAGAAGGTACAGCACTGTGGAGAGTACAGGTAGGATGGTAGACAGAGATGAGGAGGAGATGTAGGGGTGCAGCACTGTGGAGAGCACAGATAGGACGGTAGACGGAGATGAGGAGGAGATGTAAGGTGTGCAGTACTGTGGAGAGTACAGGTAGGATGGTAGACAGAGATGAAGAGGAGATGTAGGGGGTGTAGCACTGTGGAGAGCACGGGTAGGATGATAGACAGAGATGAGGAGGAGATGTAGGAGGTGCAGCACTGTGGAGAGTACAGGTACGATGGTAGACAGAGATGAGGAGGAGATGTAGGAGGTGCAGCACTGTGGAGAGTACAGGTAGGATGGTAGACAGAGATGAGGGAGGAGATGTAGGAGGTGCAGCACTGTGAAGAGCACAGGTAGGATGGTAGACAGAGATGAGGAGGAGATGTAGGAGGTGCAGCACTGTGGAGAGCACAGGTAGGATGGTAGACAGAGATGAGGAGGAGATGTAGGAGGTGCAGCACTGTGGAGAGCACAGGTAGTATGGTAGATAGAGATGAGGAGGAGATGTAGGGGGTGCAGCACTGTGGAGAGCACAGGTAGGATGGTAGACAGAGATGAGGAGGAGATGTAGAGGGTACAGCACTGTGGAGAGCACAGGTAGGATGGTAGACAGAGACGAGGAGGAGATGTAGGGGGTGCAGCCCTGTGGAGAGTACAGGTAGGATGGTAGACAGAGATGAGGAGGAGATGTAGGAGGTGCAACACTGTGGAGAGCAGGGGTAGGATGGTAGACAGATGAGGAGGAGATGTAGGGGTGCATCACTGTGGAAAGCACGGGTAGGATGGTAGACAGAGATGAGGAGGAGATGTAGAAGGTACAGCACTGTGGAGAGTACAGGTAGGATGGTAGACAGAGATGAGGAGGAGATGTAGGGGTGCAGCACTGTGGAGAGCACAGATAGGACGGTAGACGGAGATGAGGAGGAGATGTAAGGTGTGCAGTACTGTGGAGAGTACAGGTAGGATGGTAGACAGAGATGAAGAGGAGATGTAGGGGGTGTAGCACTGTGGAGAGCACGGGTAGGATGGTAGACAGAGATGAGGAGGAGATGTAGGAGGTGCAGCACTGTGGAGAGTACAGGTACGATGGTAGACAGAGATGAGGAGGAGATGTAGGAGGTGCAGCACTGTGGAGAGTACAGGTAGGATGGTAGACAGAGATGAGGGAGGAGATGTAGGAGGTGCAGCACTGTGAAGAGCACAGGTAGGATGGTAGACAGAGATGAGGAGGAGATGTAGGAGGTGCAGCACTGTGG
Organism: Rhinella marina; assembly: GCA_900303285.1. Lineage (NCBI taxonomy): Eukaryota > Metazoa > Chordata > Amphibia > Anura > Bufonidae > Rhinella > Rhinella marina. Next base: position 184,271 of record ONZH01014836.1, on the reverse strand, counting down.
AGAGCACAGGTAGGATGGTAGACAGAGATGAGGAGGAGATGTAGGAGGTGCAGCACTGTGGAGAGCACAGGTAGTATGGTAGATAGAGATGAGGAGGAGATGTAGGGGGTGCAGCACTGTGGAGAGCACAGGTAGGATGGTAGACAGAGATGAGGAGGAGATGTAGAGGGTACAGCACTGTGGAGAGCACAGGTAGGATGGTAGACAGAGACGAGGAGGAGATGTAGGGGGTGCAGCCCTGTGGAGAGTACAGGTAGGATGGTAGACAGAGATGAGGAGGAGATGTAGGGGGTGCAGCACTGTGGAGAGTACAGGTAGGATGGTAGACAGAGATGAGGAGGAGATGTAGGGGGTGCAGCACTGTGGAGAGCACAGGTAGGATGGTAGACAGAGATGAGGAGGAGATGTAGGGGGTGCAGCACTGTGGAGAGCACAGGCAGGATGGTTGACAGAGATGAGGAGGAGATGTATGGGGTACAGCACTGTGGAGAGCACAGGCAGGATGGTTGACAGAGATGAGGAGGAGATGTAGAAGGTGCAGCACTGTGGAGAGTACAGGTAGGATGGCAGACAGAGATGAGGAGGAAATGTAGGGGTGCAGCACTGTGGAGAGCATGTGTGGGGTAATAGACAAAGATGAGGGAAGAAATTAGGGAGGTGCAGCACTGTGGAGAGCTTTGTGGGTGAGAACGAGCAGATTAAATTGGATTCTATACTGTGTGGGCAACCAGTGCAATAACTGGCACAGGTCGGAGACATCAGAGTAGCAGTTAAACAGGTGACCCTGGCTGCTGCATTAAGGAGACCAGTTAAAAGGAAGTTACAGTAATCAAGGCAGGAATGGATCAGGACAACAATGATTTTGTTGTTTCAATAGTGAGGAAAGTGTGGATTCTAGAGATGTTTTTGAGGTGCAGGCGAGATTGAATATGTGGGGTGAAGTAAAGATCAGTGTCAAACATAACACCAAGAGAGTCAGCATGCTGCCTAGACCAGATGGTGGTGCCACACACTGAGTTTGAGATATCTGGTTTAAATAGGTTTGTAGATGGAGAGAACATTCAGTTTCAGATAGAGAGAGAACATGATATTAGAGACGGCGGAATAAGACAGCACGGGTGATGTCGGGGAATGAAGAGTATAGTTGTGTGTAATCAGCATAGAGATGGTACTGGAAAGCAAATCTGCTGATGGTCTGTCCAATTGGGGTTGTGTACAGTCATGGCCAAAAGTTTTGAGAATGACACAAATCTTCTATTTTCACATGATCTGCTGCCCTCTGGTTTTTATGTGTGTTTGTCAGATGTTTTTATCACATACAGAAATATAATTACAATCATATTATGAGTAACAAAAGCTTATATTGACAGTTAGAATGAGTTAATGCACAAGTCAATATTTGCAGTGTTGACCCTTCTTCTTCAGGACCTCTGCAATTCTCCCTGGCATGCTCTCAATCATCTTCTGGACCAAATCCTGACTGATCGCCGTCCATTCTTGCACAATCAATGCTTGCATTTTGTCAGAATTTGTAGGTTTTTGTTTGTCCACCCGTCTCTTGATGTTTGACCACAAGTTCTCAATGGGATTAAGATCTGGGGAGTTTCCAGGCCATGGACCCAAAATCTCTATGTTTTGTTCCCTGAGCCATTTAGTTATCACCTTTGCTTTATGGCAAGGTGCTCCATCATGCTGGAAAAGGCATTGTTGATCGCCAAACTGCTCTTGGACGGTTGGGAGAAGTTGCTCTCGGAGGACATTCTGGTACCATTCTTTATTCATGGCTGTGTTTTTAGGCAAGACTGTGAGAGAGCCGATTCCCTTGGCTGAGAAGCAACCCCACACATGAATGGTTTCAGGATGCTTTACAGTTGGCATGAGACAAGACTGGTGGTAGCGCTCACCTCGTCTTCTCCGAATAAGCTGTTTTCCAGATGTCCCAAACAATCGAAAAGGGGATTCATCAGAGAAAATGACTTTCCCCCAGTCCTCAGCAGTCCACTCCCTGTACCTTTTGCAGAATATCAGTCTGTCCCTGATGTTTTTTCTGGAGAGAAGTGGCTTCTTTGCTGCCCTCCTTGAGACCAGGCCTTGCTCCAAGAGTCTCCGCCTCACAGTGCGTGCAGATGCACTCACACCTGCCTGCTGCCATTCCTGAGCAAGCTCTGCACTGCTGGTAGCCCGATCCCGCAGCTGAAACACTTTTAAGAGACGGTCCTGGCGCTTGCTGGTCTTTCTTGGGCGCTCTGGAGCCTTTTTTGGCAACAATGGAACCTCTCTCCTTGAAGTTCTTGATGATGCGATAGATTGTTGACTGAGGTGCAATCTTTCTAGCTGCGATACTCTTCCCTGTTAGGCCATTTTTGTGCAGTGCAATGATGACTGCACGTGTTTCTTTAGAGATAACCATGGTTAACAGAAGAGAAACAATGATGCCAAGCACCAGCCTCCTTTTAAAGTGTCCAGTGGTGTCATTTTTACTTAATCATGACAGATTGATCTCCAGCCCTGTCCTCATCAACACCCACACCTGTGTTAATGGAGCAATCACTGAAACGATGTTAGCTCGTCCTTTTAAGGCAGGGCTGCAATGATGTTGAAATGTGTTTTGGTGGATAAAGTTCATTTTCTAGGCAAATATTGACTTTGCAAGTAATTGCTGTTAAGCTGATCACTCTTTATAACATTCTGGAGTATATGCAAATTGCCATTATAAAAACTGAAGCAGTAGACCAGAAAGGTAGGAAGAAAACCAGGAGAGGGCAGTGTCCTTTAGGCCGATAGATTGGAACGTGGTGAGTAGGAGATGGTGGTCTACAGTGTCAAAAGCTGCAGAGAGGTCAAGGAGAATGAGCAGAGAGTAGTCACCGCTGCGTTTTGCTGTCAGGAGGTCATTTGCCACTTTAGTGAGGGCAGTTTCTGTAGAATGTAGGTTGTGGAAACCAGATTGTAGTGGATCAAGGAGAAAGTGATCAGAGAGATAGCGGATGAGGCGAGAGTAGACTAGACGCTCCAGAAGCTTAGAGATTAAGGGAAGATTGGAGACTGGTCTGTAGTTAGTTGAGCAGGACGGGTCAAAATAAGTTTGTTTTTTTCTAATGGAGTAATAATAGAGTAATAATAATAGAGTGTTTGAAAGAGGAGGGGAAAATACCATAAGAGAGGGAGAGGTTGAAGATTTTTGTTAGGTGAGTGAAGACTGCCGGAGATAGAGACTGGAGTAGGTGTGAGAGAATGCGGTCAGTACTGCATGTGTGGTAGGATGAGAAGAAGAGAGGAGTCTGTAGACGACTTCTTCCATGACTGAGTCAAATGTGGACAGTGAGCCAGAGGAGATTCGTGGGGAAGAGGATCAATAACACTTAGTGGTTGGGAGCTGATTGCATGCCGGATGTTTTCTATTTTCTCTGTGAAGTAGGTGGCGAGGTCTTCAGCAGAGAGGTCTGTTATAGGCGCCTGCACATTAGGTTTGAGAAAGAAATGAAAAGTGTCAAAGAGTTTTTTTGGATTGTTGGACAGTGAGGAGATTAGGGTGGTGAAGTAGGTCTGTTCAGCGAGGTGGAGGGCAGAGTTATAGGTTCTTAACATAAATTTGTAATGGAGGAAATTCTCCAGTGTGCGAGTTTTTCTCCACAGGCGTTCAGCACTCCTGGATCAACGCTGGAGGAAGCGAGTTTGCGATGTAAGCCAAGGCTGCTTTGGTCTGTGTTTGGGGGTTCTGAGGGTAGGGGTTGCTAGTTTGTCCAGGGTTCTTCAGAGGGTGTCATTATAGTGGTTTACAGCCAGATCAGGGCAGGAGAGGGAAGAGATTGGGCACAATGATGAGTATAGAGTGTATGAGGGTCAATGGCCTGTAGATTTCGGTATGTGTAATAAGTAGGATTGTGCTGGGATGGGAGTGGATTTGTGAGACTAAAGGATGTTGTGGTCAGAAAGTGGAGGAGGGGAGTTATTAAAGTTACAGATCTCAAGGAATCACTCATTGATGGTTGGACTTTTTTCACCAATGTACCATATGTGAGATCAATTTGGCCCTGATTACTGCTTTGGAAGTTTCCCAGAAAATTATTGGTTGGGAATGATGGGCTGCATTGTCTGAGGCATTCTCTAACCAGAAGCCATGTAATAATGTCTTCATTATCACCCAGAAAATCCTGAAATCTCCAGACATATTCCGATCTCCGCACACTGGTGTCTTATATCTCCACAGATATTGGAGAGTGATCTGAGATCACAAGATCTCCAATATTGGTGTCTTGGACCTTCATTGCTAGCCAGTAAATGGGGGTTCGAATAATGAGTGAATTATCCATCATCCGGATTAGAGATGAGCGAATCTATTTGTCGATTCATTGATTAGTATCGAATCTTGGGATTTTTCAGCTGCAAAGCGAATCCGAATTTCCTTGGATTCGCTTCGTATTATTCGTATATGTACGCAAAATTTTAGACGCTAACTATATGTACGATACGTATGAACAGTACGAAACGTACACATTATGCGTTCGCAAGAGCGGGAAAGTAAAGATACGCCCCCCTCCGAACTGGAAAAAAACAGCCCACCGGGGATCTAACTATTTGCACGTATAGGGAGTGAAGACTCCACCCTCCACTGAGTCAAGCAGTCTGAACCAGTTTAGACCAGTGCTGACTGCTGACCTGGAAGCAAGCAAGATAGCAAGCATGGCTCTAAAAAAGAAGCGTGACCTGCTGTGGCCCAACTGGAATGAGATGTGTTTTGGGGACGAGTTTCCAGAACCACCGCCCGCTACAGACATCAGGGCGTCACAGGTTAAACTGTGCCGGAGAAACCCAGCTTCAGTGCCTGCCTGGCCATCATCATCATCAACTAAAGCTGCAACTAGTGAGACAGCTGGAGCATCTGTAGGTCCGCTCTGTCTTGCTCAGTGGAAGTGGCTGGAGCATCCACTTCGCTGCCCAGGGAGAGTTCCAGCCAGAACCCCATTGTTCCGGCATCTGTGACGGCCCGTGCACAGACCCCCTGGTATAAAACCGCGGTGGAGGACTGGGTCATACAAGTTCTTGACCACCCTAGGCCGGGAGATCCTTCACTAGAACGAAGGAAGGGAACTGAACTGTGCTGTGGTTTTCAGTGGGGCGAGGGTCTGGCTTCCTGCAGGATGACGACTCTGGGAAGGAGTATTTCGTGGACCGGCGGTCAGTGATACGGCCGTACCTGTCGCAAGCTCGGCACAGCCTGTATGTGGGGGATCAGGTGGAGTACACCCCCATGGAGTCCATAAAAAGACCATTTGCAACCGGGGTTACCCTCCTTTCCAACCCCTGGTGCCTTCAAGTGACGCAGAAGTGTGGCCAGATGAACCACCAGGTCCAGGATGCTTGCGCTGCCTTCAGGAGTTCCCAGATGGCGTCCTCCGGTTCTGTGAAAAGCCTCAGCCTCAGATTCCAGGACTGCCAGCACCACCACCACCACCACCACCACAGTCCTTACAGCTTGGTTGGCTGACCATCCTTCACCTTTCAGTCAACGGTCATCAACCAATACTACCAGCTGCCGTGGAAGGTGAAGCCAGCAGCAGCCAGGGAAGCTGGGTCGTCTTCCCTGGATCATGCAACCTTTCCGTAACCGCTGCAGCCAGAAGTTCTTACCACAGCTGTCCTGGCAGGAGGATCCGGAAAAGCTGAAGTGTCTGCAGCACTCGCCAGCGTGACCACCACCCGGACCCGGTCAAGTCTGAATTCCGGAACAAGAGGGCAGTGGACACTGGAGGACTGGAGTCAGGAGGACCTATGGGAGCCACACCATGGACTGCACCTGACGGGTGAGATGCTAGTTGGCAGTTGTTTTTGTTTAGTTTGTGTTGCCCCCATTTGACTCACGCATGGCTGTCAGGACTCCCCATTCTTCAGAAAATTCCTTGTTGCACCAAAGTGCGCCTATTTTCCTTTTTACCCCCTTCTCAGGTTATTTTGGAACCACTTTTGCAAAAAGGATTCTCTATTTGCTGCTATTTATTATCCATGTGGATTACACATGACATTACCTGTTTGGATTACAATTTTACCTCACGTGGATTACAATTGAATTTTGGAATATTTGTTCCAGACAGACTGTTTTATCATTGCCAAGCCAAGTAGGAGGAGCCATAAGGAGAGACTCAAACGTATATCTGAGCCGTTTATGCTTGCAAATGTGAAATTGATTGCACTAAAATGTTTGCATACTTATGTCTTTGCTGTATTTTAGCTACACAGTTTTTAATGGTAATGGTAATTTACACAGGAATATTTGCAAAATAACGATTGTTTTTTTTTTACATAGATTCGACCGAATACGTTTGTGCGAATACGAATCTTGTCAGATATTCGGCGAATATAAATTTGAATCATTCGCTCATCTCTAATCCGGATGATCCTTCTGACATACATCAACTAGCCCGTTAATCTGCTAGAAATCAAATAGTATTGTATCTCTCAACCTGTGTGGTGGCGCCGTACTCTTCCTATCCGCTGCCAGAGGCGTCTCCTGGAGAAACACAATGTCTCCTCCCAGAATATCAGGTGACGAAGGACCATCATAGATGTCTGGGGGAAGGGTCTAAGTCCTTTCACGTTCCAGGAGACAATCCGCATATTATTTTACGCAGGTATCGGGTATACTGAAACATTCTCCCTCCCCCCTTTCCTCCCAACCAGAACGTCCCCAAATGAAACAGATCTGGAACTGAGCATAATGTGCAGCCTCAATTGTAATGGTGGAGGTCTCTCCTGGAATTACATGGAGACATCAGCTCAAGGGGTGGGGTGACGCTAGTCACATGCCAGGTCCAGTGCCTGCCTCACCGCCTGCGGCCTCGCCTGATTCTGTACCTCTCGTTCTGTTATCATGCTCTGTGTGTGAACGTGATTTCCTGTTATGGAGGCTGATCATGTCACAGGAGCGCACAGCATTACGCTGATTTATAATGCTGTGTGTCACAGTCCTGACAAAACCACAACAAATCGGACCATAGAAGCACAGTGGAGGGATCCCTTGATTGATGCCCAGTGTAGAGATCCCTTGATCGATGCCCAGTGGAGGGATCCCTTGATTGATGCCCAGTGGAGGGATCCCTTGATCGATGCCCAGTGGAGGGATCCCTTGATCGATGCCGAGTAGAGGGATCCTGATTCTCCAGTTTATTCTCGCTCCCAGAATGATCTCATGGATGACGAGGGTCTCACTCCTTTTCTCTGCACAGATTTATACCCAGCATATTCTTTGCAGTGTCTGGGGAGGATGCAGCAGTGTCCACATAAAGGTTATGTGATATCAGAGGACACAGGAGGAGGTATATCACAGGAGGGGACTACAACTCCCAGCATAATGAATTCAACAATCCACCATTTTGTTCCTCTCTACTGCTGCCCCCCCCCCCTATTCCAGCACTGATCACATGACGGTGACATCATCACAGGTCCTTCATGATCACACTGTCTCCACATTTGAGCTCCGCCCCCTCCTGATCACATGACGGTGACATCATCCCAGGTCCTTCAGCTCTTGCAGTGCAGCACATACAGTTCAGGTCCTGGTCAGTAGTCACTGCTGTGGTGTCTGGAGCCTCTTCTTCTCTCTGGTATCAGCCATTTCTCCAGAATCCCCCTTTATCCCCGGTGCTGGGGGCTCTGAGAAGCGGGGTCTCTCCAGGAGCAGTAAGTGCGGTTCTGGAGCTCACTAATGCTCTTGTTCCTGGAGGATTTCCAGCCTCTCCTCTCCTCATAAAGGCGCCTGCAGTACTAGAAGCCTCCAGCTCCTCCAGTTCTCTCCTCTTCTCCTGAATGACCACCAAGGATGGACAGGAAGGAGATCAGCAGAAGAATATTAGACCTCACCTTGGAGATCATCTCCCTGCTGAGCGGAGAGGTAAACTTTTCTAGATTTCTCTCCTCTTTATTGTATTCTGTAGCAAGTCAGACATCGGGAAGGAGAATCCATCATAGGAAGTGATAGGAAGAGTCCAGGGTCCTGGAGAACGGCCTCCAGACCTTCCAAGTGATGGAGAACCTGAAGATCAGCCACCAGTATGGTCAGTGATGTATCATGGAGACCAATAGTCATGTTGTAGGAGCCATGAGAAGGTAAGTAGGCATGTTGTACCCAGGAGGAGAGGAAGCAGAGGAGGAGATGGCCGGAGTGTGGCCTGGAGGGAGGATTTCTACCACTAGTCTGACATCTAGATGATACTGGACGATAACAAGGAGGCCTCCACTACGTCTGGAGGAAAGAAGGTTTCTCCACAATATAGAAGAGGAGTCTTTAATGTAAGAGCAGTGAGACTATGGAGCTCTCTGCCAGAGGAAGGAGTCATGGGGGATTCTCTAGAAGAGTCCAGAAGGGGCCTGGAGGGTAATAATATTCCAGCTTCTAGTGACTAGATTACTGGAGATGGGGCCATGATCCAGGGAGGGATTCTGAGTGTAGATCTGAAGTCAGGAAGGAATTTCTCTCCCTAAGTGTCTCTCTCCATCCACAGGATTACACCATAGTGAAGAAGACATCGGGGGTGACTCCCATCATCCATGAGTCAGGAGGGCGGAGCAGGACCCCCATCACTGAGCCTCCCCCACTGATACATGAGCAGAAGATCCTAGAGCTCACCCACAAGATGATGGAGCTGCTGACTGGAGAGGTGACACTGCTGGGAATGCTGGGAAATTCTCCAGTAACAGCACTGGAGGGGTCTGGGTGATGACGGTGTCATTGTGTTGTCAGGTTCCTGTAAGGTGTCAGGATGTGGCGGTCTATTTCTCCATGGAGGAGTGGGAGTATATAGAAGGGCACGAGGATCTGTACAAGGAGGCCATGATGGAGGCTCCTCGCCCTCTGACATCACCAGGTAAGAAGAGAGGAGGTGAGAAGAGGCCGTGTTAAAGTGGTTGGTCACTTTGATAGCTTATTATGCTTCTTCCCTGTATGTACTTTAGTGTTTCCATCATATAAATTACTTTTCATCCAGATCCCTCCTTTGTGATCACATCCTCAGTGATTGCTTTTCATTTTCCACGGACTCACTGTCATCCATCTCTACTTGCTCCTGTCCCATCAGGTGTCATCACTTGTACTGTGCAGTCATTGTACCTTTGTACAAATCTTTGCCACCTTTTGCAGTGGTGTCATGAACAAGAAACCTGGACTGTTACAGGCTGGAACTGTATCATCTTTAGCAAAGAGTCTAGGTTTTGTTTGTGATCTGAGGTTAGTAATGTTTGAGTACGGAGGCCTTACATGGAACAGACAGGATCAGAAGCAATTACATTGCCAGGCTATACATGGAACAGACAGGAACAGAAGCAGTTAGGCACTGCCAGGCTAAACATGGAACAGACAGGAACAGAAGCAGTTACACTGCCAGGCTATACATGGAACAGACAGGATCAGAAGCAGTAGAGCACCTGCCAGGCTAAACATGGAACAGACAGGATCAGAAGCAGTTACACTTCTGGCAAAACATGGAACAGACAGGATCAGAAGCAGTGGAGCACTACCAGGCAAAACATGGAACACACAGGATCAGAATCAGTTACACTGCCAGGCTATACATGGAACAGACAGGATCAGAAGCAGTGGAGCACTTCCAGGCAAAACATGGAACACACAGGATCAGAATCAGTTACACTGCCAGACTATACATGGAACAGACAGGGTCAGAAGCAGTTACACTTCCAGGCTATACATGGAACAGACAGGATCAGAAGCAGTAGAGTACTGCCAGGCAAAACATGGAACACACAGGATCAGAAGCAGTGGGGCACTGCCAGGATATACATGGAACAGACAGGATCAGAAGCAATTACACTGCCAGGCTAAACAGTGAACAGACAGAATCAGAAGTACTGGAGCACTGCCAGACTATACATGGAGCAGGCAGGATCAGAAGCAGTGGAGCACTGCCAGACTATACATGGAACAGACAGGATCAGAAGCAGTGGAGCACTGCCAGGCTAAACATGGAACAGACAGGATCAGAAGCAGTTACACTTCCAGGCTATAAATGGAACAGACAGGATCAGAAGCAGTTACACTGCCAGGCTAAACATGGAACAGACAGGATCAGAAGCAGTTACACTTCCAGGCTATACATGGAACAGACAGGATCAGAAGCAGTTACACTGCCAGGCTATACATGGAACAGACAGGATCAGAAGCAATTACACTGCCAGGCTAAACAGGGAACAGACAGAATCAGTACTGGAGCACTGCCAGGATATACATGGAACAGACAGGATCAGAAGTACTGGAGCACTGCCAGAATATACATGGAACAGACAGGATCAGAAGCAGTGGAGCACTGCCAGGCAAGACATGGAACAGACAGGATCAGAAGCAGTGGAGCACTGCCAGGCAAGACATGGAACAGACAGGATCAGAAGCAGTGGAGCACTGCCAGGCAAGACATGGAACAGACAGGATCAGAAGCAGTTGACACTGCCAGACTATACATGGAACAGACAGGATCAGAAGCAGTGGAGCACTGCCAGGCTATACATGGAACAGACAGGATCAGAAGCAGTGGAGCACTGCCAGGCTATACATGGAACAGACAGGATCAGAAGCAGTTACACTGCCAGACTATACATGGAACAGACAGGATCAGAAGCAGTGGCGCACTGCCAGGCTATACATGGAACAGACAGGATCAGAAGCAGTGGAGCACTGCCAGGCTGTACATGGAACAGGCAGGATCAGAAGCAGTTACACTGCCAGGCTATACATAGAACAGACAGGATCAGAAGCAGTTAGGCACTGCCAGACTATATATGGAACAGACAGGGTCAGAAGCAGTGGAGCACTGCCAGGATATACATGGAACAGACAGGATACAACTTCAACAATACTTTACCAGGTGACACCACACAGATCGGCAGATGGACAAAACCCCCTGCGTCAGCAGCAAGGGGCTACACCCCTCAAGGCATAAGACAAACTGACCCGATGCCCCACATCTCACAGGTAGAAATAGATGCGTAACCTGAAGGGAACCTGAAAAACCACACCCAGGAACAGATCAGGGAATGTTAACCCCACAAGAACCAGAACCAAAGATCAAACCACACAAGTGTCAGTTCACACCAGTCACAGAATGCTGCAGCCAGCACGCCCCAAACGACAGCCAGCATACACAGGATAACTGTAGCCAGTATGAGGTTACAGGCAGCCAGCCTACAGAACAACGAGAGACAGAACCACACTGTGATACAAACAGAAATGCATCCATACTCGGACCATGTTCACACACAAGGATGCAGCCAGCATGCATCACAGAACCAGCATACAAGGAAACACCCACAGGGAGGACACAAAGCCTGCACGGCACCAGTGACAGGGACCACAGAAAACTAGGTAGAAGACTGTCAGTCATCAGCAGGTAGGCATGGAGAGCAAGAATTCATGAATAACCAGGACTCAGGTGGCCGGGACTCTTTTCCAGGCCTAGTCTGCAATGATTGTGATGTTGGTTCTCGGCAACCACTTACATTTAACTTATAAATGATAGACCACTGAAATCAACTCACCTGTCTGTACTTTATTCTATCATAAGAATGGGCAGCATAAAGTTGATGCCAGGTTCCCTTTAAGGTCAGAGATAAGGAGCCGTCAGCTGAACTGCCTGACAGAACAGAGTAAAAATTCAGATCCTGCTACTAGAGAATCTGAAGGCTGTACAGAGAAAGGGGCTCAACATTTTTAATAAACACGTCACTTACCCCCTGTAGTTTAGGCCCTACTGTTGTTTATTTCTTACACATGTTACAGACAAGTATAACTGTCACTGGATTTAACATGCATCCTCTGCCCCTTCACTCTGGAATCAGACATGGTTTTCCCCTCTCTTCTTCTATGGCTTATCCAATCAGATGCTAGCATATGTGTTATGAAATTTGGCACTTGGCAAATATGGCTCTCTGTGGTTGCCGATGATTCTCTGTCCTCTCCAACTCCACATAAACAAGTTGTCCCATAGGCATCTCACTTATTTAGGAGTTATATTTAAAGGGGATTTGTCCGCTCCAAAACACCCTCAAACTAGATTAAGTGGGGTATAGTGTAAGTGGTGCTGAGTCCGGTAATGTAATTTTATCTTCATACTCACTTGCATTCCAACGCTGTGATGTGCAGTAAAATGTAGTGAGGGGACTCCTGAGCTCATGCACATAATGGAGAGGACTCCAAGAGGAGTACCCGCAATGCATTCTACTGCTGGTTTGTGGACACAGCAACCCTTACACTATTCACCACTCACTCTAGTTTGGGAGGTGAGAGGCCGTATCTCAGCTTGTATTTAGGCACAGGAAGGACTTCTCTTCTGCTGGATCCACTTCTGAATTTGGCTCAAAAACTTCATGTCGGTTTTAAGGCCTAATAGTAATGTTATAAATTTGTGGTTTGAAAAAAATCACTATCTATTTTTAATCCTAACAGGAAATTCCAATAAGAACTCTGAGGGAACCATCACGTTACCGCAAGTACAAAATGGAGCCATCATGCCGCACTCTTCAAGAGAGAACCTCATTACCCTGCTCGTATGTCCAGGACTACTCATTACAGATCTACCATGTAATCCAACTAATCCTAAAGAACCTTCTCCTGACCAATCACAAATTGTTACCACAAGTACACCACAATCACATCTTGGTACACGTAAGAAAACGGCAGAACCAAAGAGATTTCCCTGTTCATACTGCGGTAAATGTTTTACAAATAAATCAGGTCTTATTATACATGAGAGAATTCATACAGGGGAGAAGCCATTTTCATGTCCAGAATGTGGAAAATGTTTTACAAATAAATCAGATCTTGTTAAACATCAGAAACGTCACACAGGAGAGAAGCCTTTTCCATGTTCAGAATGTGGTAAATGTTTTATTAGTAATGCCAAACTTAGGGAGCATCAGAGAGTTCACACGGGAGTGAGGCCGTATTCATGTTCAGTATGTGGAAAATGCTTTATGGAGAAATCACATCTTATTCAACATGATAGAACCCACACAGGAGAGAAGCCATATTCATGTTCTGAATGTGGCAAATCCTTTAGATGTAAATCAAGACTTGTTAAACACCAGGCAGTCCACACAGGAGTGAAGCCATATTCATGTTCTGAATGTGGCAAATCCTTTATATGTAAATCAAGACTTGTTATACATCAGAGAAATCACACAGGAGAGAAGCCGTATTCATGTTCAGAATGTGGGAAATCTTTTATATGTAATGCCAATCTTAGGGATCATCAGAGAAGTCACACAGGGGAGAAGCCTTATTCATGTTCGGTATGTGGGAAATCTTTTACAGAAAAATCGAATCTTGTTACACATGGTAGAATTCATACAGGGGAGAAGCCATTTTCATGTTCTGAATGTGACAAATCCTTTAGGTATAAATCAAGTTTTGTTATACACCAGAGATATCACACAGGAGGAAAGCCATATTCATGTTCTGAATGTGGGAAATCTTTTATTCGTAAAGCCAATCTCAGGGATCATCAAAGAAGTCACGGAGGAAAGAAACCATCCTGATCTTCTATATGTGAGGAATGTTTCATAATGAAATCAAAATTTAAAACTCATCACAAAAAAAATTAATTTCTGCGTGTAGTGTCTGCAAAAGCAGATGTATAACTAGACAATAAAAGGGTGCTCTCATTTAATAAAATAGCATTTATTGTGTAGGCAAAGTGAATAAAAGGTACTTGCTAATGTTTTTTGATTGTCCATCTTGCCTCCTTTGCTGGCTTCATTGATTTTTCCATCGTATGCACATGCAGATCATTTCCTGAGGTTACGCCCACCGCTGCCATGCGTCGGGCACAAGTAGTGCTCTCATATGTGGCTGGACAGAGTGTGGTCCTTTGGCTTTATATGGTTCTCAGTTATAATGCAGAGAGACTTCGAGCAATCCTGTCTTATAAGCAATCCATCATTGTTTCCATGGAGAACGTACTCGGCAAATTTCAAATCTGCATTGCCAAACCTTTTCTGCTGTGTTTCTTTTACGCAGCATGTGGATGAGAATTCTGAAGAAAAAGATGCAATTGTACAATGACTGCAGTAAAATATAGACCAGGGGTCGGCAACCTATTTTGTATGGCAATTAAAAAAAAAAATCAAAGCTGAAGCACTCAGTGTGTCGAGCCATACGAGAAAGTAATATAACGCAAATATGTTACATAAACCAGGTATTTACTATCTGTGTCCCAAAATTCTCCAACCGTACACTTACTGACAGTGGGAAAGAGCAGACTCACATATACTGCCCCATATATGCCCCATATACTGGTGACCCCAACAGAGCTGCACCAATCACACTTAGATCTTACCCCTCCCCCCCCCACAGACTAATCATATTCCAACCATCATCCCCACCGCACCCCCCCCCCCCCCCCCCCGAAGTAGCCAGCTTGTTTCCCATCCCCCCCCAGAATTCATTTTGAGGCTCATCACTCCTTCCCCCAAGGTAGTCAGAAAGCTGGTTTCCCTTTATAACCAGCCTCCCCTAACCCCCCCCAGCAATCTGGTTCAGGCTCACCCACCCCCCATCCCAATCTGGTCACAGTGCTCATCCCCAAGCTCACCCTCCCCCCCTCAATCTGGTCACATACTGGTTTCCTCATCTCCCAAGCTCATCTTCCTGCCCCCAGTCCCAATCAGGTCACATACTGGTTTTCCCATCTCCCCCTCATCTCCCCACCCCCAATCTAGTCACAAACTCTCAGTACATTTAAATACCTCTTTCAGCATTTCTGGCAGTCCTGAGGAGGAGGAGGAGATACGTAGCGATGAGGTATAGCAGCAGCTAGTCTGTAGGGTAGCAGAGTGCCACTCTCTGCTATCGCTCCTCTGTGGAGTCCGGGGCGGGCCTAGCAGATGCGTCGTTCGTGACGAGTCTGAATATCTTAATGTTCAGAGGTACAGCGCGGCAGCGTACCGTTCTTTGGTGACAGCTGGCGTGCCACAGGTCGCCGGCCCCTGCTATAGACTGATGCTGTAAAATAAATACACTTATCTCTCTTACACTGTAGAATCTTCGCAACTGGCTTTGGGAGAGAAAAAGGTGCAATTGTTCATCGTGTGCACTGTGGCAAGATACATACATACTGGTGATGTAAAATACGTATATGTGGAACCTGATTAATTAAAGTTTTATCAAAACAAAGAGAGCAGAACACGGCAGAACTGTCAGTATGGAGCAGACTGTGGGACAGCCGTCTATGTCCTTCAATTTCATCACCTTCTATTTCTTAGGAGTTAAACAGAGCTTATGCAGAATTCTAAACTGAATCCATCCACGATCCGTATTTGGCAGCCATTTACGCGGTAGCAAACAAATCTTCAGCCCTTCCTCTTCAGAAACGGAAACGCCATCCTTATCCCACTTCCCCTTAGGGGAAGCGCAAACTAGGAAGGTCCGATATAGCTTGGAGATAGCTGGCGGCAATCCAGACGCTTCGGACGGACAGAAAATGCTGCATGTACGCCAGCTACAGTGAATTCTGTCAGTCTGCTCCCCCGACGGAACAGACTGCCTGGGATTAAGGACGCAGATGTGTACCCAGCCATACACATCTGAAGATTCAAGACGAAGCAATGTGGATTGTAGTTACTGGACCTATTATATAAGCCGTTTCGTATAATACCTGGGACAACCTTCGCCAATCCATTAGCCAATAACTTTGCCTCAGTATCATTAACGATATTGGTCTGTAAGACCCTGCACCCTTGTGATGTTCACCTGGTACTATCAATGCCTCCCGCCAGGAATCAAGTGGTTTAACATAAAAAATGCAACAGCACTCAGCGAACACAGACAGCAAATCAAGTACATATAATCAAGTGGAATCAAGTGGTTTATTATAAGGAAAATTCAAGACCAAGCCAGTTTTTACCATAAGGACCAAGCCACATTTTTCAAATCTGACACGTGTCACTTTATGTGGTAATAACTCTGGGACGCTTTTACTTATCCAAGCCGTTCTGAGATTGTTTTCTTATGACACATTCTACGTCATATTAGTGGTAAATTTTAGTCAATATGTTTAAAAAAAAGCACATCCGATGCTCTCCCTTGCTCTGCAAAGGCTTTGTTGTTTATATTATTACACTGCTAGGAATAGGGTAAAGCTCGCCCATTAGTGCCGGTGATGTCACCGGTCTCACTGCTGGGCGTAAGCGTCCATCTAGCAGAGATCAGATCACCAGATCTCCAAAAAATGCCTTTGTCCTGCGCGATTCAGTTGACTAGATTCATTTTCTATCACATTATACTTGTCTCATTTCCATGGTTACAACCACCCTACAATCACACTGATGCACTATAGGACCACAAAACAGCCCACAGTCATCTACTTGAGCCCTTAGTCTGGTGTTTGCTGGGAGGGTCTTTTTGATTATTATGCCTTAAAATACATTTAGTGTCTATGACTCTTTGTTAGGTATAGTGAAGGCGATGCTACTCTATGGAAGGTGCATCATCTTCCAGCAATAATGACTTGGTGACATCAGGATAATGGAAAAGTGAATCTTGAGGAGACTAAAGGCACACACTGTGGACTCCGAGCAATCACACAAGTAAGAGCAGTTAGGGGAATCAACCATTTGGGAGTATTTTTTCTGAACTGCCTGTAATAATTGGTGAAACGATGGAATCTCTGACGAGCTTTAAAGGGAACCTGTCATCTCCGAAACACCCCCTGAACTAGAGTAAGCGTTGTATAGTGTAAGTGATGCTGAATCCGAATATGTAGGTTTTATCTTTATACTCACTTCCATTCTGACGCTGTGCTCTGACAAACCAGCAGCAAACTGCACTCAGTGGACTCCAGTGATCACTCATATAATGTAGAGGACTCAGAGAAGATTCCTCTCAATGCATTTTACTGCAGGTTTGTGGGAGCACAGCGTCGAAATGGAAGTGAGTATGAAGATAAAACTTACATATTCGGATTCGGCATCACTTACACTATACAACACTTACTCTAGTTCACGGGGTGTTTCAGAGATGACAGGTTCCCTTTAAGGCTCACTGGTTGTGTCGCCTCTGGATGGTGGAGACCTGGCATTGAAACAAGCAATTCTCTAATTTAGCATATAGACTAATCTTCCCAAGTTGATACAGAACTAACCGGGCATGAAGACCTTGAAAAAATGTGAATACCTTCCAGACATACAAGTAGCTCTGATTCAGTATATCACAGAAAAATTAAACAGCTCCGGTGCGTTGCACAAACTGAAGGGCAAAACCAGATATTCATAATGGCCATTCAGTGTGAGCACTGAATCTCCTTCTTTGTGACACAATTCAGATTATAAGCCACAATTTGGTAAAGAAATGGTCAAAGATCTCAAGATCATCAAATAACGATCCTTTACTGTAATTTTGCTTAGACTCCAGTAATTGATGCACAGTCTAAGTAAGGGATCCATTGTTCTGAGGTGGATTTACGGATGAAACCTCTCTCCAAATTCTTTTTTATATAGGCAGACATGAACTGTTTCTCTGGTAGGGAAGAAGGCTATCTTATCTTCTAGGTGGTTCTGTGCCAGAGAGAGGAGGAATATCACCATTGGAAGGACGATGAGGAGACAGAGTCCTGATAGGGTGAAGGAAAACTGGAGTAAAGGGAGACTGAGTTAGGAAACATAGCAGAAGGTTGATGTAACCTGTGCCCAACTATGCCCCGCCCCTTGGTGCTGGCATGGGTGCCACATCACTTTCCAGGCCAGTCCAGAAGGACCCTCTTCTTCTTCTCTTGCTGCTGGTAGTGGGTCTGATTCCTGGCGTCCCATGTACTCTTCCTGCATGCTGCAGCCGTCTCCTGTTACCAAGCCCTCTCCATCTGTCCATAGGCGTGATTTTTTTCCAGCCTATGGCTGGCCACCTACAGCTACTACTTTTCCACATTTGTTTTCACGTTACACCCACAAATTTAAATGTATTTTAGTGGGATTTTATGTGATCGAACAACACAAAGTACAAGTCTGTGTGGAAATAAAATCATACATGGTTTTCAAAAATTTTAATAAATAAGAATCTGAAAAGTATTCACCCTCTGTACTCTGATACCCCTAAATAAAATTAACCGCCTTCAGAAGTCACCTTTTTAGTGAATAGAGTCTACCTGTGTGTAATGTATTTTCAGTATAACTCCAGATTTTCTGTGAAGGCCACAGTGGTTTGATAGAGAACATTAGTGATCAAACTGCATCATGAAAACCAAAGAACACACCAGACAGGTCAGGGAGAAAGTTGTGGAGAAGTGTAAAGCAGGGTTAGGTTATAAAAAAAATATCCCAAGCTCTGAACATCTCACGGGGCACTGTTAAATCCATCATACAAAAATAGGAGTATGGTAGAACTGCAAACCAACCAAGACATGGCCGTCCACCTAAACCGACAGTCCAGGCAAGAAGAGCACTCATTAGAGAAGCAGTCAAGAGGTCTGTGGTCACTTTAGTGGATCTGCAGAGATCCACAGCTCAGGTGGGAGAATCTGTCCACAGGACAACTATTAGTTGTGTTCTCCACAAATCTGCCTTTATGGAAGAGTGGTGAGAAGAAGAAAGACATTTTTAAAGCAGCCATAAGAAGTCCTGTCTGCCGTTTGGCACAAGCCATGTAGTGGACACAACAAACATGTGGAAGAAGGTGCTCTGGTCAGAGGAGACCAAAGTGGAACTTTTTGGCCTAAATGCCAAACTCTGTGTGTGGAGGAACTGACCCTGCACCTCCCCCTGAACTCACCATCACCACCGTGAGTCATGCTGGGGGGAGGCTTTTCCTCAGCAGGGACAGGGAAACTGGGCTGAGTTGATGGGAAGATGGATGGAGCTAAATACAGGGCAATACTGGAGGAAAACCTGGAAGAGGCTGCAGAAGACCTGAGACTGGGGCAGAGGTTCAGCTTCCAGCAGGACAATGACCCTCAACATGCAGCCAGAGCTCCAATGGAATGGTCTAGATGTGTTAGAATGGCCCAGTCACAGTCCAGACCTAAATCCCATTGAGAATCTGTTAAAGACTTGAGAACTTCTGTTCACAGACGCTCTCCATCCAATCTGAGAACTCTTCTGTACAGAAGAATGGGCAAGAATGTCAGCCTCTAGATGTGCAAAGCTGGTAGAGACATACCCCAAAACACTGCAGCTGTAACTGCAGTGAAAGGTGGTCCTACAAAGTATTGTTAGGGGGTCTGAATACAAATGCACAACACACTGTCCAGATTTATATATATTAAACATTATGAAAAACTTGTATCATCTTCTCACCTCACACAGACTTGTACTTTGTGTTGTTCGATCACATAAAATCCCAATAAAATACATTTAAGTTTGTGGGTGTAGCTGGAAAAAAATGTGGAAAAGTTCAAGGGGTATAAATACTTTTTCAAGGCACTGTGTGTACAGCAGTGTGTTAGCATGGATATAGTTGCTGCATAGTGGGGGGGGAGTAGTCCTAGCACAGGCAGACTGTTAGAAAGGCACAACTCTTAAAGATGGTCCAGACACTTGTACAGGAGGTGATACATTCACCAAGATCAGAGAGCAATAAAATTGCAGTTGTTGTTACAGATAGGGGTTAACGGCCGTATTACACTGGCTGAAGGTCCGCCAGATCATCACTAACAAGCAATCATAGGAACACTACAACACTCCGCCCCCTGCACTGATCACGTCAGTGATGTCATAATAGGTTCTTCCCCCTCAACTTCTTTACATTGTTGAGCTCTGCCTCCTGCACTGGTCACATGGTGCTGATATCATCACAGGTCCTTCATCACCACATCACTGCTGCTGAGCTCCACCCTTCTGGATCACATGGCAGCGACGTCATCACAGGTCCTTCAGCTCTTCCAGTGCAGCAGATACAGAGAAGGTCCTGGTCGGTAGTCACTGCTGTGGTGTCTGGAGCCTCTTCTTCTCTCTGGTATCAGCCATTTCTCCAGAATCCCCCTTTATCCCCGGTGCTGGGGGCTCTGAGAAGTGGTGTCTCTCCGGGAGCAGTAAGTGCAGTTCTGGATCTCACTAATGCTCTTGTCCCTGGAGGATTTCCAGCCTCTCCTCTCCTCATAAAGGCGCCTGCAGTAGTGGAAGCCTTCAGCTCCTCCAGTTCTCTCCTCTTCTCCTGAATGACCACCAAGGATGGACAGGAAGGAGATCAGCAGAAGAATATTAGACCTCACCTTGGAGATCATCTCCCTGCTGAGCGGAGAGGTAAACTTTTCTAGATTTCTCTCCTCTTTATTGTATTCTGTAACAAGTCAGACATTGGGAAGGAGAATCCATCATAGGAAGTGATAGGAAGAGTCCAGGGTCCTGTAGAACGGCCTCCAGACCTTCCAAGTGATGGAGAACCTGAAGATCAGCCACCAGTATGGTCAGTGATGTATCATGGAGACCAATAGTCATGTTGTAGGAGCCATGAGAAGGTAAGTAGGCACGTTGTACCCAGGAGGAGAGGAAGCAGAGGAGGAGATGGCCGGAGTGTGGCCTGGAGGGAGGATTTCTACCACTAGTCTGACATCTAGATGATACTGGACTATAACAAGGAGGCCTCCACTACGTCTAGAGGAAAGAAGGTTTCTCCTCGAACATAGAAGAGGAGTCTTTACTGTAAGAGCAGTGAGACTATGGAGCTCTCTGCCGGAGGAAGGAGCCATGGGGGATTCTCTAGAAGAGTCCAGAAGGGGCCTGGAGGTCTGGAGGGTAATAATATTCCAGCTTCTAGTGACTAGATTACTGGAGATGGGGCCATGATCCAGGGAGGGATTGTGAGTGTAGATCTGGAGTCAGGAAGGAATTTCTTTCCCTAAGTGTCTCTCTCCATCCACAGGATTACACCATAGTGAAGAAGACATCGGGGGTGACTCCCATCATCCATGAGTCAGGAGGTTGGAGCAGCATCCCCATCACAGAGCCTCCCCCCCTGATACATGAGCAGAAGATCCTAGAACTCACCCACAAGATGATTGAGCTGCTGACTGGAGAGGTGACACTGCTGGGAATGCTGGGAAATTCTCCAGTAACAGCACTGGAGGGGTCTGGGTGATGACGGTGTCATTGTGTTGTCAGGTTCCTGTAAGGTGTCAGGATGTAGCAGTCTATTTCTCCATGGAGGAGTGGGAGTATATAGAAGGACACAAGGATCTGTACAAGGAGGCCATGATGGAGGCTCCCCAGCCTCTGACATCACCAGGTAAGAAGAGAGGAGGTGAGAAGAGGCCGTGTTAAAGCCTCAGTCCGGTCATGTGCAGTGTGTACACGTGTGTAATGCTCATTTTTATTCAGTTTGTGTCACCATATTTTGAACTGATTTACAATTCAGAGGCTTCATTTACAAATTACAGTAGGATTACAGGATTACAGGCTATATACAATCGAAGCACTAGTCAGGCTCTGTCTGCAAGAGTTTACAATCTATGAAGAAAGTGGGTTGAAACAAAAGGTAAAATTCATTGTTTTATAAAGCAGTTCATTCATCTTGTAGTAAAGCAGTGTGGACAGAATGAGGGTCACTGTCAGAATGGAATGGGGGGAGGGAGAGTCCATTTAATTCCCCCCTCTCACATGCCATCTTGCTGTCTCTTCTCATTTGACCCTATAAAAGAAGAAGAAGTCTCCAGTCTCCTCACTTCTTCAATGACTACCTACAGTAATGATCCTATACCCTAACACCTCCTACAGTCCCTCTCTCCGGCTGTCATTACCCACCTAACTACAATTTTTAACCTCTCTCTCTTCTGGCATCTTCTGATCTCTCTCTTTACCTGACCTGTGCTAACTACCGACCTTTCTCTAATCTCCCCTTCATCTCTAAACCCCTGGGACATCTGGTCTACTCTCCCCTAATAAGTTACCTCTTTGCTAGCTCTCTTTTGGACCCCTTACGATCTGGCTTTCACCCTCTACATAATACAAAAACTGACCTTACCAAAGTACCAAAGTTCATCCTGACAGCGAAAAGGAATGGAAACTACTCTCTACTGATTCTTCTGGATCTCTCTTCAGGATTCACTTCACTGGTTGCCCATCCAACAGAATACAGTTCAAATGCCTCACCCTCATCCACAAAGCTGCACCTCCGCAGATATCCTCCCTCATTTCTATCTTCTAACCCTTTACATGCACTCTCCACAGTGCTGCACCTCTGTACATATCCCCCCCCCTTTTTTTCTTATACCACCCTAATTGTTCTCTGTCCATTCTGCCAATGTTGAGTTGCACCTGCTTTCTGACATACACTGCCCTGGACAATCAGGTTAATCCAGCAACCTCCTGCCCTTTAACCCTTTCAGCTCTGGATGTTTTTTCATTTATGCAATTACGTTTTTCACTCCCTGCCTTTCTGAGGCCATAACTTTTTTATTTTTCCATTCACAGTCCTATGTTACACCACAGATAACACAGTACTGAGTATGTATTTGATGTTGATGAGGTGCAGTCCTATGGAGTCAAAGCTTTTCATAATACAGGGATAGACTGAGAAGATTATTGTACCCGTACACACCTAGTCCACCTATACAGAATCCAGACCACATCACCAGAGATATACCGGGCAGAGGCCGCACCAATGCCAGGGGTGTCACCTAGCCAGGTAGAGTGAGGCCACTCCCGCCTTACCTCTCAGGCCTTGGCGGACTGCGTAACACAGAATGTCTTATCATGTGCAGCCCTGATGTTTAAAGGGACTGCCGCTGGCTATAGCGAATCATTATTCACGGTGGTGGTTTTCTTGTCTTTCGACAAGCTTTCACAGTCCACATAAAATTAGGTGGTGGGCCAGATTCTGGCCACGGGCTTTGGGTTTGACATGTGCTGTAGGGTGTCAGTAAGTTCCTGTGAGTTAATGCCATGTAGGTTTCTGTAGGTGTGAACAGTAGGAATGTGATGAGAAAAGTGAGAGGCCTAAATAATAAAGGAAAGTAGATTGTGGTCAGAAAGCGGTAAGGGTGAGTTAGTAAAGTCAGAGCTGAGAAGAAGACCACATCAAGCGTATTGCCATCTGTGTATGTGAGAGGGTAAGAGAGGAGGTTATAGAAAGAAAGAGGCCGAAGAGGAGATAGGATCATTACTGGGGATGTTAAAATCACCCGTAATAAGAGCTGATAATTCACCTGATGGAAAATCAGGATGCCAAGAAGCAAAGGGATCCAGGAACTGGTGGGTCGACCCTGGGGACGAGAGACTACAGCAAATCGAAGGGGGAATGGGCAGAAGAGTCTGGCGGTGTGAACCTCATAAGAGAGGAATGTGAGAGAGGGAACAGGGCGAATGACCTGAAATATGGCTCCTACAGTATCCACTGTGATATGTAATAGTTCCCCAGATCATCGCAACAGCAGTTGGGGCAGTTTATTGCTCTATGGCAAAGGCAGGATTGAAGCTCTCATGATGAGGCCTTCACACTAAAACCCAACCATCATCAGATCCAAAACATTCATCGCTAAAGACGATATAGTTCCAGTCCATAGCAGTTCAGGTTTCTTGTTCACGACACAACTACAAATAAAAGCGATAGTGGCTGGCTGTCCATGGCAGGACACGTGATGGGCACTATGACACCAAATTTCCTTCTGCTAAATGCCTGGAAATGGTCCGAGTAGAAACAGGAGTGTGTAATGAAGGGGCCGCCATGTTGGTCAATGAAACTGTGGGAGCAGTGGATCAGATGGTCCTCTCTGCTGGTGGTCTGTCTTGACTGTCTGGAGCCTGTTCACCATGTGTGTGTGCCCTTACACATCCATAGCTCCCAACCTCTGTTAACTAATTTAGAACAGCCTAGATTGTAGGCAATTCATCAAAATGACCATCCTGTTTCTCGCAGTCCAGTAATGTATTCTCTCTCACAGTCTGTTATCTGGGCAAAAGTCTTTGAGTGAGTCATAGAGACATGTCTAACAGTCAGTGATTTCTCACTAAGAGGTACCATTAGCCTCTGAGAACCATAGTTTCTATGTTTTTGTCCATAATTTAGTCACTTGGCCTTGATTCTATTTCAAAGGTATAGCTTTTCATCTGCAATTCTTTCATAAACACCACTACTGGCCAGACTTCTCCGAACAGTAGATGGGTGTACCTGGGACCACTGGTTTCTGGCAGTTCTGAACTGATCGTACTGCTGGACATCTTCCTTTTTTTGAAGAGAAGTAAGCATGGTGTGTCCTTTATCTGCTGCACTGGATTTCCTTGGCCAACCACTGTGGTCTTCAAAGTTCCCCCTTTTTTTTCATTCTTCAGAATAACTTGAACAGCACATCTTGAACCCCCAGTCTGCTGTGAAATCTTTGCCTGTGAGAGATCTTGCTGATGCGGTATATCAACCATGTGTCTTGTTGCTGTACTAGGTCTTGCCATGGTGTATTACCTGTGACATTAAACTGTCTTCCACAACCTCACCTGTGTAGCAGAGTTTGGATGTTCCTCAACTAGGTTTAAGCCTCCTACAAAGCAGTCTACAGCACAGAAAATATTGCCGCTCAGAGATATTACACAGTAACACACACCTACTTCTGTGATTATAGGAGTCTGAGAAAGCTGGCAGTGGCCATATTGGAGGCCAACTAACTTTCCCAGTTAGAGATGGTCAGTCTTAGTATCAACAAATCCTCTGTGAATATATCATGAGAGCTATGGCAGTATGGGGCCACTGTCACTCTTGTCACCTACAGCCAAACCTCTGCGTGTGGAACAGATCCCCATTGGTAAATGTGGCCTCCTCCATCACTGAAAGGAACCCCATCCCAGTCACCCCCACCTTCAGCAATTACAGGCCCTTTGTTATTAGCAACGACACTACAAAGCACTAGTGATCTCCCAACACTGTCTCCAGGGGTCACCGGCTCCTGTAGTCCTCCAAATAAATCTTTTGAGACGCAGGAGCTTGCATCCAACATTCAGCTTATCTACCTGTCAATGGAAATATTTCCTCCTCACTCTTGCTGTGGGGTGAATGCCATTTCAGGATACTGGGCAAATCCTTATTTGTGCTCCCTAGAAATGGTGATTAATGGGATTAGTTTACTTCATCTCCCATCCGGATTTGGATCTAGGTTTTCTCCACTAGACGTCCGATCTAAATACATCAATGTCCAAGTCTCTTTCACCTGCTGTAAAGCATGAAAGCTGAGTCTCTGGAAGAAAGAGCAGTTCCAAGCCTGGAAGTTCTATGTTCTATATTACTGGATTAGTTTGAGGTTTAGCAGAAGGTTTTTGATGAGCAGAACATTGTTATTTAGGGCCCAATCACTAAACCTAGAAGTGAAGGAGCTGAGAGAAGAGTCTGATCTATAGACAGATCTACAGGAGGCCAAGTATTCATCACTGTGTGCTTGTGTCTCCACAGATGGATCCAGGAGGAGAAATCCCCCCAAGAGATGTCCCCGTCCTCTGTATTCCCAGGACTGTCCAGAGGAGAAGCTCCCAGAGAACCATCAGGTAGATGGAGCTGAGCCCTATACACATCTATATAGGGGGGTCATAGATTGTGGGGGTCTCTTATGTGGATCTGTTAGATTTCCCACCTGTCTGCTGTATTGTACTGAATTGTTACAGATGACAAATCAGGGGGAAGATCTGACTGATATTAAAGTGGAGGATGAAGAAGAGCGGATGATGGGCGATCCCCCGTGTAAGAGTGAGGTGGAGGAGGACATTCCAGTCCATGTGACCACAGGTATGGGATCATGAATGGAGGAAGGGAATTGGGAGGTTTCTTCAGGTGAGGCTCCACCTTAGGCTGAGGCCGCTCCATAAGCTGTTGGTGCTGGGTGTGTTTTACACTGGAGTCCTGCCTGTTACCGGGACTGGAGGTAACGTCGATCCCAGCCATTTAACCCCTTAGATCCTACAGTCACTAGAGTCCACAGCATCTAAGAATATTTACTGAACTCACGTGGGGCAACAGGATTAGTGGTTAGGGTATGGTGAAATCTGTATGTTACATGTGGATTTGCCGTACATTTCACTCTTTACATTTGCTACATTTGAGTTGATAGGCTGCAGATCTAAATTCGAACTGCAGGTCAATTTACGCTTCAGTTTTTATTTTTGTTTTGCAGTGTGTGGATAAGATTTCTCAAAATATCATCCATTTTGCTGGTCCTGTAGAATGCTGAGGATTTGCTGCCATTAAATCTACAGCGTATTCGCTATTTGTGGACCTACCCTTACTAGTTCATGTGGGGGACTAGCATGTGGACACAGTCTTGGTGTAAATTCACAGTGACCAGGACTGTGCCCATTGAGAGACTCTGTCAGCATATCCTCTCAATTAGGCCCAACCACAGGTTTACTGACCCAACTTATCGGCCTCACAGGGATCTATCTGGAATCCAGGTGTGTGAATCTGGTCTTAGTCAGAGGCAGCTGATTTAACAGCAGTGCTTTCTCTTAAAGAAACAGAAGCTTATTCTCATTGATTGCTTCTCTGCGGTGCTCAGCTGCTCCTTTCCCCTGTCCAGGCCTGCGGTGGTCTCCTTTATGGCTGGTGTCACGCACCTCCACTGGCAGCTAACTAAACACAACAAACCCTGCATCTCCCAGATCACTGAAGGGCTGTTTGTCTCTTTTCTGACCGCATGGCTCTCCCTGCATTTGTATTTATCCCGTCATTGGAGATACTATCATGGGGTGGCGTTACCCTTATGCTGCCCTCTGACACATTACAAGGTAGTTAACCCTTCCCTTCCACCAATGGTTGACAGAATACAGTGTGTTCCTACTGTACAGAGTGCGGTTCATCAGTTGGATGATCTCCAGGGCTCCACACCTATATAACTTCTCTGAGGGTCAGAACAGGGTCACCTGTGACATCCCTAATACACGTTCCTGCTATGGTCATAATACACACAGGGTGTCTCACCCACAGTGATGCACTTACAGTAGCTTAAATTAACCTAATCTGGGATATCACATCCCATGCTGTATCACTCACGGGTGCGGGAAGAAATAACAGCATGTGTGTATAAACATGACATAAATGTGATGCTGGCGTGTCCTCAGGGGCAGTCACATCACCGATCATCTAGGGTGGGAACGGGGTGAGCAGTTGCACACAGCAAGAGAACGCTGGACAATATGAGACCTCGGAACTGAAGCCGAATTCGGTTCCAAGTTTTAAAGTGGTTTTCCACTTTACCGAAGTTATTCAACGAAGTCATGCACGACTTCACGAATAACTAACTTCGGCTCATCGGAGCCCATACATTCTAATACTGTACGAAGCCGACTTTGGATTAAGCATCTGAAGCTCGCTTCACTCAACGCTAATGATTAGCCGAACTTCAATAAATCGAAACTTCAAACTATTAAATTATCACAAAAACTGTGGAAGGACTTTAGCTAGGACTTCAGAGCAGGGTGGGCAAAACACAACCAACGACTAAGTGGGCCCCTGACCCAGGTAATTTTACACCAGGACTAATACTACTGAACCATGGCAGAATAATATTACCATACTGTAAAATCACCCTGCAGACTGTGTAAGGGATAACAGTGCAGTGAAATCCAATAACTTACAGTTCACACGCATGTTCTGTGGCTGGAGTAGTTTATTTTTCTCATCATTTCCATCAGGCCCGGACCACCATGATCACTTCTTCTATTTATGTTTGCAACAGACGTCTTTGGCTCCTCTCTTTTGCAGCATCTGCCCTAGCTTTCCTCAACAAACATCAACCCCCCATCTTGATGATACCTCCAGTCCTGTGCGTGTTGTTGCCCCTATTACTGTGCCTGCTGTTAGGCCTGGTACACCCAAATATTTCAGAAATAACGTTGACATGAATACAGTTATAATGCCCCTTGCACCCTGTAATAAATAAAAGTGCCCCAAGCATATCTCAGCCCCCACCCCAGTAACTAAGGCAATACATGGGGGTCCTCAGTAGTTAGTTCCTCCTGGGCCCAGTACACAGGTCTCGCAATGGGGTAATAAATAGGCAAACTGATTGCTAATCTTACCGAGTCGCCTGAAACTTCCCACCGCGTTATGAAGCTGAGTCTAAGGCTACATTCACACGACTAATTCACTGATCACAACCAGATTTACTGTAATTGTGGATATATTGAACGTTTTATTGCTGAAAGGACCTTCCCTCCATCTCCAGACCATTGACCTGTCAATCAAGTTGTCACATACGCATCTCACTTACGGAGCGTTCCTGGTCGGCGTTTACTCTCTCATTCTCAGGTAGACCATTTCCCAAGCTGTTATTCCTACTTCAGTCGCTTCCCAGAGTTGCGTCAGTATTTTTTGACCACCACTAGGAGAGTTTTCAATGATCGGACACATACTTCACCTACAGGCACATCCTATCTACCATCATGCTCCACCTACAGGCATATCCTACCTACAGGCACACTTTACCTACCAAAACACTTCCAAACATACAGCAGGCCCCAACACAGACCCTTGTGGTCACTTCTAAAAGTTCATCACTAACAACACTTTGATATCTACACTTTACCAATTGCAAATCCCCTGAACCATCCCAAGATTAAGCCCAATTTTCAGAAACATATCTATCAGTTCTTTATGGAAATCTGTATAAAGGCTTTGCTGAGATCCAGATTCGTGATGTCTACCGCACCACCGTCATGATCTGTTCTCGGCAAAGCCATGCTACTCTGGGTTCAGGAGGACAAATGTGTTTTAGTAGTTTCCATTATCCTGACTACTACAGATGTTACGCTAAGTGACCTATAGTTACTAACTCCAATGGAATAGTGAATGTAAAGGAAGGACTTCTCCTCCTTCTGGCTGGATCCATTTCTGAATTTGGCTCAAGCTGCATGTTACATAGTTACATAGTTAATACGGTTGAAAAAAAGACACATGTCCATCAAGTTCAACCAAGGGAGGGGGTAGGAGTGATGAAGGGGAGGGGGACGGGTAACCTTAAGACATGACTCTACATTTCTTAATATGTGGTGACCTTCTTTTTCTCTAAGAAACATATTCCTGTATACAGTCCCTTATTAGACCCTCAAAAAGTTTCCCCACAATGGATGTTAAGCTCACCGGTCTGTAATTCCCCTGGGATGACCTAGAGCCCTTCTTGAAGATTGGCACCACATTTGCTTTACGCCAGTCCCTCGGCACTATGCCAGTCACCAGAGAATCTTTGAATATTATATACAAGGGAAAAGAAATTACTGAACTAAGTTCCTTAAGAACTCTTGGGTGTAACCCATCCGGTCCTGGAGCCTTATTCACCTTTACTTTGTTTAACTTAGCTTTGACCATATCTATATTGAACCAGTTGAGTATATTACATGAAGTATCACCAGCACTTACTCTACCGACAGCAGCTCCCACCTCTTCATGTGTATATACAGAACTAAAGAACTCATTTAGTAGCTCCGCCTTTTCCTGATCCCCAGTAATCAATTCCCCATCACTATTATTCAGGGGTCCTACATGCTCTGACCTAGGTTTTTTTGCATTTATATATTTGAAGAATTTTTTGGGATTGGTTTTGCTATCCCTGGCCACCAGCCTTTCATTTTGAACTTTTGCTGCTTTTATAGTCCTTTTACAATCTTTATTAACCATTTTGTAGTTATTAAAGGCTATGGCAGACCCCTCTGATTTGTATATTTTAAATGCCCTTTGTTTTTCATGTATTGCCCTTTTAACATCTGCATTAAGCCACGCAGGGTTTAATTTTAAGCGTTTGTATTTGTTCCCCCTAGGAATAAATTCTGCAGTATAGTTACCCAGTGTAGATTTGAAGGTCTCCCATTTATCATCTGTGTTACTACTTGACCACAGCTGCTCCCAGTCTATGTCCTGGAGTGCGGCCCATAACCCTGGGAAATTGGCCTTTTTAAAATGAAATGTTTTTGATCTCCCAGCATGTTTATGCTTTCTACACTTTAGGATAAAAGTAACTATATTGTGGTCACTATTACCAAGGTTTTCCCAAACAATTACCTCCTCAACTATCTCTGCATTGTTAGATATAACCAGATCCAACAGTGCATCACTTCTTGTTGGTTCTTCTACAAACTGACCCAGAAAATTATCCTGCAATACGGTAAGAAAATTTCTCTCCTTTGCAGTTGAAGCCGATCCATGACCCCAGTCAATACCAGGGAAGTTAAAATCTCCCATTATCACTACTGTACCCGCCTGGGCAGCCCGCTCTATTTGTCTATCTCCTCAGTGATGTTTGGGGGTCTATAAATTACACCAAAAATTATTCTCTCATTGTTAGTCTCCCCTTGTAATTCCACCCACACGGATTCTGCATTCACACAATCATCACCCACTATTGTCTCCTTCATACTCGCTTTTATACTACTTCTGACATACAGACATACTCCTCCTCCTTTCCTATTGTCCCTATCCCTCCGAAACAGAGTATAACCCTGGAGATTGACAGCCCAGTCATGCGAAGAGTCCAGCCATGTCTCAGCAACTCCAACTATAGCAATTTCCTCCTCCAGTACCATGACCTCAAGCTCAGCCATTTTGCCTGCTAGACTTCTGGCATTTGTGAACATACACTTTAAATTACCATGTGATTTTGTACATTTAGGTTTAGAAATGTAATTTATTGATGTTTTCTGACTAGACATGTTTTTTCTGCTGATTTGTAACAAATGGATCTCCTGATCCACTGCTGTTATGCTCCCCCCGTGGTCCACTTCTACACCCACCACTCTCTAACCTATCTACCACTGCATGCTTTGCTTTATTTTCTGCTTGTCCTCCCCCCCACATCCCTAGTTTGTTTCCAGCCTAATAGGAATGTAATAAATTTGTGGTTTGAGAAAAAAAATCATCAAATCTATTTTTAATCTCAACAGGAAATCCGAGTAAGAATTCTGCACGAACCATCATGTCACAAGTACAAAACAGAGCTATCTTGCCGCGCTCCTCAAGAGAGAACCTCGTTACCCTACTTGTATATCCCGGACTTTTCATTACAGATCTACCACATAATACAAATAATCATGGAGAATCTTCTCCCGACCAATCACAAATTGTTACCACAAGTACACCACAATCACATCTTGGTACACATAAGAAAGCTCAAAAAGGAACAAAGAGATTTCCCTGTTCACACTGCGGTAAATGTTTTGCAAATAACTCAAGTCTTATTATACATGAGAGAATTCACACAGGGGAGAAGCCATTTCCATGCTCAGAATGTGGGAAATGTTTTACAAATAAATCAGATCTTGTTAAACATCAGCAACGTCACACAGGAGAGAAGCCGTATCCATGTTCAGAATGTGGGAAATGTTTTATTCGTAAAGCCAAACTTAGAGAACATCAGAGAATTCACACAGGAGAGAAGCCATATTCATGTTCAGAATGTGGGAAATGTTTTACAGAGAGATCACAACTTGTTAAACATGGCAGAACTCATACAGGAGAGAAGCCATTTTCATGTTCTGAATGTGGCAAATCCTTTACATATAAATCAAGTCTTGTTATACACCAGAGATATCACACAGGAGAGAAGCCGTATTCATGTTCACAATGTGGAAAATCCTTTATTTGTAATACCAATCTTAGGAATCATCAGAGAAGTCACCGAGGAAAGAAACCATCCTGATCTTCTATATATAAAGAATGTTTTAAAAGGAAATCAAAATGTGAAACTCGTCAGAGAATTCATACAGAGAGGAAACCAATTCTTGCTTGTAATGTTGGAAATGCAAAAACAGATGTATAACCTATCAGGTTATTCATAGATATCAAACCGCCAATAAGAAAGCTTGTTTTTGGGTGGAATTATCCTGGATTTGCCCAATTTATATTCCCTGATGTCAACAGTGACTGGGATCCATGGAGGAAAAGTATTGTGGATATGAGCAAGAGAAGAAGAGCCTTGTTTACTGTGAGAGCCATGAAGATGAATTGTCCACACGAACCTTGGGACCTAGGACCTGCACCTATCTTTAGAATGGAGCCTGTAAAGTGACGGAGGGTGCACTGCACATGTGTAACCGCCCTCCATTCATTTCTATAGAAGGGGTGCCGAAAATAGCAGAGCTCTGGTTCGGCTATTTCCGTCAGTCCCATAGAAGCGAATGGAGTGGTGGCCACGCTTGCGGAGTGCACTTCCCATTAATTTCATTGGTATAATAGCTAAGCACGCCGCTTGGCTGTTTTTGGCACTCCCATAGGAATGAATGAATGAATTCACTTTGTGGGCTTCATTTTAAACATGGGTGCGGGTGCCACCTCTGGGACCTGCACCTATCAGACATTGAGGGCATATCCCAGTGATATGCCCCTAATGTCTGACTTGAGACAACCCCTTTAAGGACGAAGCCCTGTTTTTCAAATAGGACATGTGTTACTTTATGTGGTAATAATTTCTAAATATCCAAGGATTTTCACATTGTTTTTGTGAAATATTGTATGTGGCAGATTTGGGGTGCTCTTTTGTGTTTTTGTATACAAAAATGTGAAATTTAACGAAAATTTTGAAAAAATTGCAATTTTCAAGATCTGAGAATATGTTTTTGAGGAAGATGGTGATACTACACAAAAATATGATATTTTACATTTTTCATGTGTCTACTTTATATTGGCATCATTATAGAAAAGTACTTTTATTTTTTGGGGAATGATTAGAGGGTCAAAACATTAAGGTCTCATTAGTCTAATTAGAGGCAGTTGCTGCCCATAAGACTGTAGCAGTACCTGACTGCGCCATGTGATGTCACTAATCTTGGCAAACTGATCACTAAACGCTGTGGAGAAAGTGGGTTTATTATCCTGAAGGGGGAACATTGCTTGTCTGGATTTGTGGTGGACAATATGAGATGCCCGCTCCAGCATCCACCACTTGTACCCGCGGTCACGCAGTCTGTTATTAGCTTCCTGAATTTTCTGTTCCTGGAGGAAGCCCTTTTAATGCTCATGAATTCACCACCTTGATTGTGTGTGGAGGATGGCTTGCGCTGGTCTCCAGAACACTGTTGCCTGCTTACGGCTTTCTACATATTGTAGTCTGAACATGGCTCTGCATTATGCTGCCTGTTAAAATAAGATCCAGGAAGTGGATTTCTGGGGTTAAATCCTGTCCTGTTAATCCCCAATTAATGTTATTGACATACTTTATCAAGTCTGGTATGGACGCCAAATAATTTGCAAGTCGTCAATGTAGCGCCTATACCAGCCAAAAGCCTGTCTGAAAGGATTATCCACCGAAAAAATACACTTTTCCTACCAAAATTCTATCACTAAATTTGTAAGAGAAGGTGAAAACGTTGACTCCATCGGGGCTCCTTCTATCTGTAAAAAAAAAAAATCCATCAAATGAAAAAAAAAAATGTAGAAATGTAATAGACAAGATAATGAATTGCCATACAAGTATCTTACAAAAGTGAGGACCCCCCTAAGTGAAAATGGACAAATTGTGCCCAATTAACCATTTTTCCTTCCCTGGTGTCATGTGACCTGTTAGTGTTACAAGGTCTCAGGTGTGAATGGGGGGAAGGTGTGTCACATTTGGTGTTATCATTCTCACATTCTCTCATACTGGTCACTGGAAGTTCAACATGGCTCCTCGGGGAAAAGAACTCTCTGAGGATCTGAAAAAAGAGCTGTTGCTTTACATACAGATGGCTGAGGCTATACAATTGTCAACAGCCTGAAGCTGAGCTGCAGAAAGGTGGCAAAATTTAACAAGACAGGTTACACTCAGAACAGGCCTCACCATGGTTAACCAAAGAAGGTGAGTGCACATGGTCCTATCCAGAGGTTGTATGAGTGCTGCCAGCTGCCAGCCTCTTCTTGCTGAAGACAAGCAGACTAAGGACATGAATTACTGGAGACAGGTCCTGTGGTGTTAAGAGACTAAGATAAACTTATTTGGTTCAGATGGTGTCAGGTGTGTGTGGTGACAACCAGGTGAGGAGTATAACGACAAGTGTGTCTTGCCTATAGTCAATCATGGTGGTGGAGTGTCATAGTTTGGGGCTGTTGCCGATTGCGGGGAGCTACAGGTCATTGACGGAACCATGAATGCCAACATGCACTGTGACATACTGAAGCAGAGCATGACCCCCTCCCTTCGGAAACTGGGCCGCAGGGCAGTATTCCAACATAATAACGACCCCAAATGCCTCCAAGACGACCACTGCCTTGCTAAACAAACTGACGGTAAAGGTGCTGGACTGGCCAAGGATGTCTCCAGACCTAAACCCTATTGAGCATCTGTGGGGATTTGCAATTTTCGGTCGCACAGCCTGTACACCTGTATCACATGCTCTAGCGGGCAGTTGCTCCCTTTGTAAATCAGACAGAACATGTAACGCCAATAGTTCTTCTATATATTGATATATATACATTGCCGGGGCCCGCATCCCCCCAGTGGTGCATTACAATTATTATCCACCAAAAAATGGGTTTTCACAGTTAATAACTCGGCTTTAGCAAATCGAGGTTCGTATCATAGATGTGAAGTCGATTCGTTCAAACACTTCATTTCACAACACTTTAGTGCAGTACAGAGATCTGTCTCCACACAACATTAAAATGTATTGTCTCCACAGAGACAGAGGAAAAATTTGTTTCACCCGAAGTCGAACGAGACTTTGGTGAATGAACTCAGTAATCATTTCTACATTTTTAGAAAAAAAAATTTCAAATTCGGAATCCGAAGTTGGTTTTGGTACTGGCTGGTACCTCGGTACTAAACCCGACTTCGGATTCCTATTTTAAAATGTTTTTAAATACGCAGATCGAAATACTAAAGTTATTCCCCGAAGTCCAAGTCTCTACAGATCAAACAAATCCAAAGAATCAACCTCTGATGACGTGAAACTCACTCCCCATTCTCTTGAGGTTTCCAGATCAGACGACTTGCCTGAGATATTAGGATTTTTGTCTATATTTTTTTTCAATGGATTTTAGTCTCGATTGGTTTTGTTTCCAGGTATAAACTGTATCTTTTTCATAATCTAGGAGAGTTTCATGAGGTTCAGAGAACATGGGGTTAAAATTTTGTTCCAAGCAGGTACACCATAATAACAATGGAAAGAAAACAATGGCCAACTTCCAAAAATATTCCAACAACCTTTATTGTTCCATGCATTTAAAATCCAGCGATACTACAACATGACGCAGAAGTATCACTGGATTGTAACCGCATGAAACAATAAAGGCTGCTGGAATATTTTTGGAAACTTACCATTTTTTTTTCTATCTAGATTTGGACTTGTGATGTGTTCCCAGCATCACCTGTGCTTCCAGCCTAATTGGTCCAGGTAAGCTCAGCTACTTATTGCTTCTCCTGTGATTGACCATAATAACACTGGACCACCAATGACTACAGTATAACATAATAACACTGAAAGTGGTCAAAAAGACCTATACACCCGAAAATGGTATCAATGAAAAGGAAAGATCGCCCAGTGAGTCCTCACACAGCTCCAAGAGAAAAAAAATAATTTTTTACAAAGTTTTTATTTTTTTTCTTCAGTATTAAAACACAAGAAAAACTAAACTAAATGTGGTATCACTGTAATCGTACTGACCAAGAGAATGAAGAGAACAGGTCAGTTTTATCTCATAGTGAACACTGTAAAAACAAAACCCATAAAACTATATAAATGTGGTATCTCTGTAATCGTACTGACCAAGAGAATGAAGAGAACAGATCAGTTTTATCTCATAGTGAACACTGTAAAAACAAAACCCATAAAACTATATAAATGTGGTATCACTGTAATCGTACTGACCTGGAGAATGAAGAGAACAGGTCAGTTTTATCTTATAGGGAACACTGTAAAAACAAAACCTATAAAACTATATAAATGTGGTATCATTGTAATCGTACTGACCGGAGAATGAAGAGAGCAGATCAGTTTTATCTCATAGGGAACGTTGTAAAAACAAAACCCATAAAACTATATAAATGTGGTATCACTGTAATCGTACTGACCCAGAGAATGAAGAGAACAGGTCAGTTTTATCTCATAGGGAACACTGTAAAAACAAAACCCATAAAACTATATAAATGTGGTATCACTGTAATCGTACTGACCTGGAGAATGAAGAGAACAGGTCAGTTTTATCTCATAGTGAACACTGTAAAAACAAAACCCATAAAACTATATAAATGTGGTATCTCTGTAATCGTACTGACCAAGAGAATGAAGAGAACAGATCAGTTTTATCTCATAGTGAACACTGTAAAAACAAAACCCATAAAACTATATAAATGTGGTATCACTGTAATCGTACTGACCTGGAGAATGAAGAGAACAGGTCAGTTTTATCTTATAGGGAACACTGTAAAAACAAAACCTATAAAACTATATAAATGTGGTATCATTGTAATCGTACTGACCGGAGAATGAAGAGAGCAGATCAGTTTTATCTCATAGGGAACGTTGTAAAAACAAAACCCATAAAACTATATAAATGTGGTATCACTGTAATCGTACTGACCCAGAGAATGAAGAGAACAGGTCAGTTTTATCTCATAGGGAACACTGTAAAAACAAAACCCATAAAACTATATAAATGTGGTATCACTGTAATCGTACTGACCTGGAGAATGAAGAGAACAGGTCAGTTTTATCTCATAGAGAACACTGTAAAAACAAAACCCATAAAACTATATAAATGTGGTATCACTGTAATCGTACTGACCTGGAGAATGAAGAGAACAGGTCAGTTTTATCTCATAGAGAACACTGTAAATACAAAACCCATAAAACTATATAAATGTGGTATCACTGTAATCGTACTGACCTGGAGAATGAACAGAACAAATCAGTTTTATCTCATAGGGAACGTTGTAAAAACAAAACCCATAAAACTATATAAATGTGGTATCACTGTAATCGTACTGACCTGGAGAATGAAGAGAACAGGTCAGTTTTATCTCATAGAGAACACTGTAAAAACAAAACCCATAAAACTATATAAATGTGGTATCACTGTAATCGTACTGACCTGGAGAATGCAGGGAACAGATCAGTTTTATCTCATAGTGAACACTGTAAAAACAAAACCCATAAAACTATATAAATGTGGTATCACTGTATTGACCCAGAGAATAAAGAGAACAGGTCAGTTTTACCACATAGTGGATGCTGTAAACACAAAAACAAAACAAAAAAAGCTGTAAATATAAATCCCATAAAACAAAATAAATTTGTTTTCATAGGTTAGAAGTATAGAGAGCAAATTATTTGAAGCACTGAAGGACCTGTTTTTAATATAAGCCCATGTCTCTCAAGACTGGTAGAAAGTGTAGTAGAAATTGGGCTATTTGATGACCACAATCTCTGTGGGTGAATGTTCTCCCAGTGTTTAGTGGGTTTTCTCCCCGATTCTCCGTTTTCCTCTCACACACTAAAGACATAGTGTTATGTAATCTAGACTGTGAGCTCCATTAGAGACACATAGCAATGATAATATCTTTACAGCGCTGCAGAATATGTCAGTGCTATACAAGTGAGGAAAATAACTAAATCTCCTCCCTACAAAGCTCCGCCCCCTAATCACATGATGATGGTGTCATCACAGGTCCTTCAGCTGTTGCAGTGCACAGTTCAGGGTCAGGAGTAGGCGTTGTGTTTTGGAGTCTGTGGGAGATTTTTCTATATGTTCTGTCTGGTTTCTTCTGTGGATTAGGATAAGGTTTAGAGGGTTGTTTTGGTGGAGAATATTAGTCCACAGATGATTTAGGGGCAGAGTTACAGTCTGTCAGAAGCCCATACAGTCTAGGCACAATCCTGCAGGTCCTGGTCGGTAGTCACTTCTGTGGTGTCTGGAGCCTCTTCTTCTCTCTGGTATCAGCCATTTCTCCAGAATCCCCCTTTATCCCCGGTGCTGGGGGCTCTGAGAAGCGGGGTCTCTCCAGGAGCAGTAAGTGCGGTTCTGGATCTCACTAATGCT
The DNA here is from genome assembly GCA_900303285.1 of Rhinella marina. Taxonomy (NCBI): domain Eukaryota; kingdom Metazoa; phylum Chordata; class Amphibia; order Anura; family Bufonidae; genus Rhinella; species Rhinella marina. The sequence goes on along the minus strand of ONZH01014836.1, from coordinate 146,380 downwards.
CTTGTCCCTGGAGGATTTCCAGCCTCTCCTCTCCTCATAAAGGCGCCTGCAGTACTAGAAGCCTCCAGCTCCTCCAGTTCTCTCCTCTTCTCCTGAATGACCACCAAGGATGGACAGGAAGGAGATCAGCAGAAGAATATTAGACCTCACCTTGGAGATCATCTCCCTGCTGAGCGGAGAGGTAAACTTTTCTAGATTTCTCTCCTCTTTATTGTATTCTGTAACAGGTCAGACATCGGGAAGGAGAATCCATCATAGGAAGTGATAGGAAGAGTCCAGGGTCCTGGAGAACGGCCTCCAGACCTTCCAAGTGATGGAGAACCTGAAGATCAGCCACCAGTATGGTCAGTGATGTATCATGGAGACCAATAGTCATGCTGTAGGAGCCATGAGAAGGTAAGTAGGCACGTTGTACCCAGGAGGAGAGGAAGCAGAGGAGGAGATGGCCGGAGTGTGGCCTGGAGGGAGGATTTCTACCACTAGTCTGACATCTAGATGATACTGGACTATAACAAGGAGGCCTCCACTACGTCTAGAGGAAAGAAGGTTTCTCCACCAACATAGAAGAGGAGTCTTTACTGTAAGAGCAGTGAGACTATGGAGCTCTCTGCCAGAGGAAGGAGTCATGGGGAATTCTCTAGAAGAGTCCAGAAGGTGCCTGTAGGTCTGGAGGGTAATAATATTCCAGCTTCTAGTGACTAGATTACTGGAGATGGGGCCATGATCCAGGGAGGGATTCTGAGGGGAGATCTGGAGTCAGGAAGGAATTTCTTTCCCTAAGTGTCTCTCTCCATCCACAGGATTACACCATAGTGAAGAAGACATCGGGGGTGACTCCCATCATCCATGAGTCAGGAGGGTGGAGCAGGACCCCCATCACAGAGCCTCCCCCCCTGATACATGAGCAGAAGATCCTAGAACTCACCCACAAGATGATGGAGCTGCTGACTGGAGAGGTGACACTGCTGGGAATGCTGGGAAATTCTCCAGTAACAGCACTGGAGGGGTCTGGGTGATGACGGTGTCATTGTGTTGTCAGGTTCCTGTAAGGTGTCAGGATGTGGCGGTCTATTTCTCCATGGAGGAGTGGGAGTATATAGAAGGACACAAGGATCTGTACAAGGAGGCCATGATGGAGGCTCCCCGGCCTCTGACATCACCAGGTAAGACGAGAGGAGGTGAGAAGAGGCCGTGTTAAAGCCTCAGTCCGGTCATGTGCAGTGTGTACACGTGTGTAATGACATGTAATGTAGGAGCTCCACATGTTATTCTCCGGTCACGTTAGAGCCTACATTTCCCATATACATCACACTTCTCCATAGGCTCCATCCTCCTGACAGATAGCACATGTGCTCCTTCCTCAACTTACCAGCTATCTCCAGCATTTCTACTGACAGTGAGTGGAGCAGCAGACATGTACAGCTCCATCCATGTGAGGACACAGGACCCTGTTCTCATGGTGGATTTTTCTATGTGGGGTGACTGGATTAGCTTTGGTTTAACAGAAAGTTGGTGAGGATCAGAACATTGTTATTTAGGCCCCGATCACTAAACCTAGAAGTGAAGGAGCTGAGAAAAGAGTCTGATCTATAGACAGATCTACAGGAGGCCATGTATTCATCACTGTGTGCTTGTGTCTCCACAGATGGATCCAGGAGGAGAAATCCCCCCGAGAGATGTCCCCGTCCTCTGTATTCCCAGGACTGTCCAGAGGAGAAGCTCCCAGAGAACCATCAGGTAGATGGAGCTGACGTCTCCCCAGAATCTGACCAGAAAGGGATTGAACCAAAAATCATTTTACATTTTTCTTCTTCAGGATGAAAATCTGATGGATATTAAGGTTGAGGTTATAGATGAAGAAGAAGAGGAGATGGATATATGGGGCGATCATCAGTGTAAGAAGGGGGGGGGGACTTTCATGTATATTTTGTGGGTCACCTGGATACTACTCCCATCATCTCATCATGTAATAATCTCTCCTGTCCCTGTGTGTTTCCTACAGATGGACTCATAGAAGGAAATCCCCCCGAGAGATGTCCCCGTCCTCTGTATTCCCAGGACTGTCCAGAGGAGAAGCTCCCAGAGAACCATCAGGTAGATGGAGCTGAGCCCTATACACATCTATATAGGGGGGTCATAGATTGTGGGGGTCTCTTATGTGGATCTGTTAGATTTCCCACCTGTCTGCTGTATTGTACTGAATTGTTACAGATGACAAATCAGGGGGAAGATCTGACTGATATTAAAGTGGAGGATGAAGAAGAGCGGATGATGGGCGATCCCCCGTGTAAGAGTGAGGTGGAGGAGGACATTCCAGTCCATGTGACCACAGGTATGGAATCATGAATGGAGGAAGGGAATTGGGAGGTTTCTTCAGGTGAGGCTCCACCTTAGAGCTCCCGTAAAGAAAGCTGAGGACGCTCCATACACTATGGGTTATAGCTGTGTTTTACACTGGAGATCTTCCTGCTGCCAGGATTGGAGGTAGTCTCGATCCCAGCTATTTAACCCCTTAAGTCTTACAGTGAATAGCGATCACAACATCTAAGAATATTTACTGATCTCACGTAGGGCTGCAGGCTTTTTTGTTAGGTCAAGGTCCTAAGAGATGTGCTACGTGCAGATTAGCTGTGGAGTTCAGAGATCTGTGTAGTTTATCCACAGCATTATTCTAGATTCCTTAAAATCTTTTTATCCATTTTGCTGTTACTGTAAAATGCCATGGATTTATTGATTTGGAGAGAGAGCATTAGTCAGCATGAGGAGACTTATAGGCCATACATGCTCCTCAGGATTTCTGGGAAGGAAGGGATGCAAATGAGCTCTTATCAAGCCCCGCCTCTAATTCCACCAGATGTAAGGCAGCTATCCTATAAGTCCATGTTTAAAGAGGCCTTGAGACACGACTCGGATATTCAATAAGCCAGTATCTCATCTGCAGACAGCTGTTTCGGGGTGATTGCCCCTCATCAGTGCGGAGCAGAGAGTATTCCAGGGGAGCATGTATGGGCTATAAGGATGGGAGTTAAAAATAAAAATAAAACTTCTCCATAGTTTTATGGGTTTCGTTTTTACAGCATTCCTGTGGTAAAAATGAAATGCTCACTCCATTCTGCAGGTCAGTGCGATGACAGCTATACCACATCTATAGTTTTAATACATACAAAAATAAAAACTTTGGAATTTTTTTTTTTTTACTTTTTTTTTATATTATCATATTCTGACACCCAGAACTTCTTTATATTTACATCTACAGAGCTGTTAGAGGCACATTTGCGGAGTGATCTTTTTTTGTTGATTTTTTTTTTGTAGTAGGTGAAACGACTAGAAAATGTTGAATTGGCCTTTTTGCTTTGCGTTCATCCCATGAGATAAATACATTTATATTTTAATAGTACAGGTGTTTTGGGATGTGGCTATACCAATGATAATTTTTTATATTGCCTATTTATTTATTTTAAATGGTGAACGGGGGTGATTTTTCATTTTTATTGTGGCAGCCTCGGAGCCTTTAGGAGGCTTGAGGTTAACACAGAGAATGAACGAACACAGCGCTCCACAGGAAAGATGCCTCAGATGCCGTAGTCACAATTCACTGTGACATCTGAGGGGCTAAATGTCTGTGATTGGCGTTATTGCCGATCTCAGACATTAGTTCTGAGGGTCTGCTGTATAAAACAGCAGAAACCCAGTGGCCGTGACATCCGCTCAGACCTTGAGTAGGACTTACTTCTCCTGTACATAGTTGTTCTGGGGTAAGAAAGTGGTTAATAAAAACCTGCACAAACTCAACTCAAAAAATATTAACTCCTGTCCTACTTACCTAAAGCGTTCCTGGCAGGCGTTTACTCTCTTATTCTTGGGTATAATTAATCTACCAAAACTTCTAACATTTCCCAAACTATTATTCCTACTTCAGTCACAATGCTTCTTAAACCACAAATCAGAAGGTGATCGTGGCCTTGTTTTCAAAGTTCATCTGGAATATTTCTCTCCCTAGGATACATTGTAGGGTCCAGCAGTATTAACTTCTCACAATTTTGTCGATATTTTTTGGCGTCAATATGAGCGTACTCATTGACTGAAAACATAACCCATCCCAGTATATGGATCCCTTGATCGTTGCCTAATTTGCCAAATCTGATTTTTTTAGTTTGTTATTCACGGTCCCTGGGAAAATCTTTCGATGAAGAGCATCTCACTCCTCTTCTCTGGACCGTAGAGCAAAACTAACCCTGGTATCTCAGCTGTAGCTGCTGCTGGGTAACCCATCTTTCCATGATGGTTATGCGATCGATTCCCATTAGGGCAGGAGAGGCATAGTAGGTTTGTTGCCACATTAGTGGCCATGTGCACCATTGAGAGCAAATTTTTTATGATTATATTTTACTAATTTTGGGTTAAAATCATTTTTTCAATCAGTCTTTATTGAAATATTGAGTCATTCTGTCACAAAGGGTTAACCGTTTTTCTACCTGTGTGAATGCACCTTTTAGTTACATCTAATAACCCTTATCTCTAAATTACTAAAAGGTCATCAGCATATAAGCCACATTCTTATCAGTAAGAGTGAGCTATACTGAGTGTTTATAAGGTCAGAAATCAGAGATAAGGAGCCGTCATCTAAGCTGCCTGACGGGACAGGGAGAAACTTCAGAGAAACTGAAGGCTGCACAGAGGGCAAGGGTTTAAATTTTTTAATAAAGACCAATTGGAAAATAAAATTATTTTTTTAGCTCAAAAAGAATACAATGCAATAATAACACATTGCCCCCAAAGGTGTACATAGCCTTTACAGAAACATTTGGGTTCCTGCCGGCTAACTACTGACCTCACTGAACTAGTGATAAACTTATTTTATAAATTGAAAAAAGTCAATTGTTTAAACAGGAGTTTTCATTATTTTATAAGTTATCCTAAGTATCCTATAGTTACTAACTCCAAATGAATAGTAAATATAAAGTAAGGATTTCTAGTTTTCTTTCGTGCTAGATCGACTTCTGGATTTGGCTCAAACTACATATCTGTTCCTAGCCTCATAAGAATGTGGTGAAAAAAAAATCACAAAATCCATTTTTGATCCTAACAGGAAATGCTGATAAGAACTCTGAAGAAACCTTCAGGCTAACGCAAGTAGAAGGTGGAGCCATCAAGCCGCACTCTTCAAGAGAAAACCTCATTACCGTGATTGTATACCCAGGACTTCTCATTACAGATCAGCAATGTAATCCAAATAATCATGATGAACCTTTTAATGACCAATCTCAGATTGTTAACACAAGTCCAGATCTATCATACAATCCTCCTAATCATGGTGAACCTCTTCCTGACCAATCACAAATTATTACAAGTATGCCACAATCGCATGTTGTTACATGTAAGAAAACTGACACAGGAGAGAAGCAGTATTCTTGTTCATACTGTGGTAAATGCTTTACAAATAATTCAGGTCTTATTACACATGAGAGAAGTCACACAGGAGAGAAGCCATTTCCATGCTCAGAATGTGGGAAATGTTTTACAAGTAGAGCACATCTCGTTATACATGAGAGAATTCACACAGGGGAGAAGCCATTTCCATGTTCAGAATGTGGGAAATGTTTTACAAATAGATCAGATCTGGTTAAACATCAGAAACGTCACACAGGAGAGAAGCCTTTTCCATGTTCTGAATGTGGGAAATGTTTTATTAGAAAAGCCAAACTTAGGGAACATCAGAGAGTTCACACAGGAGTGAGGCCATATTCATGTTCAGCATGTGAGAAATCTTTTATGGAGAAATCACATCTTCTTCAACATAATAGAATTCACACAGGAGAGAGGCCATTTTCATGTCCTGAATGTGGCAAATCCTTTACATATAAATCAAGTCTTGTTGCACACCAAAAACTTCACACAGGAGTGAAGCCGCATTCATGTTCAGAATGTGGGAAATCTTTTATGGAGAAATCACATCTTATTCAACATAATAGAACTCACACAGGAGAGAAGCCGTATTCATGTTCAGAATGTGGGAAATCTTTTAGTTGTAATGCCAATCTTAAGTATCATCAGAAAAGTCACAGAGGAAAGAAATGAAATTTTGCTTCTAGTATTGGATATACAAAAGCAGATGCAACCCATCAGGTTATTTGCATATATTAAACCACCAATAAGAGGGTTTATTTTTGGTGGAATTAGCCCAGATTTGCCAAACACCCAACTTATGTTTACCTGAGATCAATAGTGGTCGCCATCCATGGAGACAAAGCATTGTGGGTTTAAGGAAGAAAAGAAGAGCCTTGTTTACTGTCAGAAGATAAGTTGCCCCATGAACCTTGTTTGGTTCATGGGGCATCTATTGATATTTGTTCTTATATAATGATGATAGTTTTTTTTGCTTAGTTCCATCACTATCATAAAATAAATTCCCAGATCTGCAGCTTAATTGTGTGTCTTGAATACCTGGTTCTGCATGTTCTATCCACTAGTAAGAACAGTATACCATCAGCACAGTCCTTCACACGGCCAACATGAAGAAGCCCTTGATACATGGCCAGACAGAGTGTGGTCTTTTGGCTTCAGGTGGTGGTCAGTCATAATGCAGATAGACTTCCAGCAATCCAAAGTTGTTTCTATGGAGCATAGCCACTTTCCACAGCATACTGACAGGATTTAGGAGCTGACTTCAATTTGGCAATTTAAAACCCCTTCATTTTGTATGTTTAGGGTCATGGACAAGTTATCGGGTCTACGTTCAACAGATCTTAAGTCTTTCTAACAGATTATTTCACATTGTCCTACAGCAGTCTCTCATACAATGAAGAATTCATGATAAGCTGCCGAGATCCTGATGTAGTAAAGCTGTCCCAAAGCAGAATGTCAAAACTGTATTTGGGTTTTCTGGTGAAATGCTGTCTACATTTTTTGCTAAATACAGTAAACTGCAAACGTTTTTGCAAGTGTTTATTTTTATCAGTTCACAAAAGGTTAAACGAATGAACAATAGAGAAATCTAAATCCAGTATTCAGTGTGACCAGCCTTTGCCTTCTGCATCACATCTTTTAGTTACGTTTGCACATAGTTTTTGAAGGAAAGTTCTTCAGATGGCTTTTTTTCCATCCAAAAAGTCTACCCAACTCAAACTCTAATCTAGAGAGGTTAATCTCGAAGCATTATCCATGATATAAGCCAGAGATCAAACTTACCTGTGTTAATCAAGGTCATAGACTTGGCAGACAAACGTATCTGTTGGGAGCTAGCACTACAGCTAACATATTAGAGCTAGAACCTACCTGAAGGATCAGTTTCCTTAGGGCTTTCGAGACATTGTAATCAACTGAGGCAACCAAATACTGACTGAGGGTAGGCTCCTCTAAGTGCGCTGTTAGTGAAGCGACCCATAGCTGTGTCCAAGCCAGTACAATAGAATGCCTGGATATTCTGGCTATAGTTATACCAAGTTTTTAGGAGGACTCCACTAAGTCATACTTTTCAGGCCTGAAGGTGCTTTTGCACTCCAATAAGGGACATTCACTTCAATAAATGATTCACTATATCCATAGGAAATCTGGACTAAATCTTTAGTAAGGATCATTTCCAGGATGTTTCCATTCTTCCATCAGCTTTTTCCAAAGCTTCAAACACTTTGAAGGCCTAGAGGTGGAGACCTGAGTTTCTCCCTGGTCAACATCCTGGTCCCCGACCAGATGGACATGAACAATTTCTGTCTTGGTTTTCTTTCCTCAGAATGAATATTCCCCTACTTTGTTCATATCCTCCTCAGATGAGGCAAGGACTTTCTCATGAATTCTCCATCAGAACGGTGCACCGACTGAGGTTGTTGCACCTGGCAAGAGTTTTCCTGAAAAAAGAGAGACTGGCTCATGGCAGCTTAGATTTTACAAATCAATCAACGTTGCAGAGATGGTTCAGCAGCGAGGTCACAAAGGCGACAATCTGGCTGTTACAATGGCGTCTAATGACCCTGCTATCCCGGCATAGGGGTTAAAGGGTGAATACCAGGATACTGCCAGGATAATTCCCTCAGGACCATCCCAAAGTCAAACCGGTTGGTTAGCACAGTTGGTCCACAACCATTGTCTGTAACATTAGAAATTCATAGCTGTCAGGCAAGGGCCTATCATACTGCTGGCAGCTAAAGTGCTTTCATTTGGAAGCCGCTTTTCTTCCTTCTGAACCTTAAGGACCTGCTGCAGATAGCGAAGACAAAACATTATATATCCATGTGCGATCTGCTCTCAAAGACGCGATGCAGCGCTGTGCCTAGTGTCGACGGTGTAAACTGGACCAGAAGCTTCCGCTGTAACACGCTCCCTAAAGGAACCGGGTTCCCAGACTGAAAGGCATCTTAAATAATAAGAATACAGACATAACACAGAAGGGAATGTAGATCTACTCAGGAAAATACTTCTCTAAGAAATGCTGAAAAATGAAGGTGCTCCAACATGTGGAAAATCCTGAGGAACGCTAATGGTTCCTGATGAAAGATGCCCATCATCCAAGTGATTGACTGCTCGACCATAAGAGCCAATTATCGGGCGTTCATATGAATACTTGTCCCTGGTAATCTAAATGGTTAATCTGAGCTTTTAGGGGCTTACAGAGGACCTCTCACTGGTCCTGACATTACAATATTAGTACGTGGCAGTGTAGGGAGCGGTTAGTAGATGTCAGAGCGCTTTTTCTTTTTCACATTGGCTGCTCCGATCCCCCGCTGTGCCCCCTGTAATGGTTTCCCACCTTCTATGTGAATTCATACCGTCGGTACAGGTTGGAGGAGACGGCCGGGTTTCTCAATGGGCTTCGCCAGTGAAAGGTCCTCTATTAATGGCTACACAACCCCCCCATCCTCCCAAGTCAGACCATGTAGAGGGAAGGAAAGAAACCAAGCGCACATAGCAGGAGCTGCAGTGGCTTCAGAAACCAGGATAGGGTTAATGAAAGAAAAGGAATCTCCGGCACCAGACGGCATCAAAGGAATAAACAACAGCACTCGGTGCAAAAGACGCCACGTTTCACACCATCCGGTCTTTAGGGTTCATGCACACGACCGTAGTTTTGGTCCGCATCCGATCCACGTATTTTGTGGACCCATTCATGTCAATGGATCCACAAAAACTGCAGACTGCACACCCGCAAGCTGCCCACATCCATAAGTATGCTTCAAGTCCCCCCAAACAAACAGAACATGTCATTTTCTAGGCCCAGGATCTGTGTTTTGCGGCTCTGGATGAAGCTCATCATAATACAGGTGAGTCTGTGGTGATGTCTGGGGGGCTCCACCTTAAAGGTGCGTCATCCTCCCAGCTCAGTATTACGACCAAATCCTGTGTAATGTCCATGAAACAGCGAGGGAGGAATCCAGGACATCAGCCCTAATGTCACTGGTAGTTAGCGACCAAGTCCTGCTGATCACCCCCTTCCAACCCTTGTCACAGTCACACTTCCTTCAGGAAAAGTGGTGAGCGGGGGCATAAAAACCAGGGATGTGACTATATTTTTTTAATTGCGACTTTTTAACACCACTTTTTAGGGACAAGGGAGATGATCTAAAAGCAACTGGCGGGAAATAACTACAACTTATAAGAGAGGATGGGAGTCCTACCAGAATGTGCTACCAGTGCTCCTGGCTGAGAGGACTACTACTCCCATGTCCAGCCTGTTATTATGTGATATCAGAGGACATTACAGGAGGAGGTAGAAGAGGAGAGGACTACAACTCCCAGCATGTACTTCACTCTCACGATATATACACCAGTTTTCCAATTTCTTCCACTTCATACAAAATTCCACCCCCTGCATTGATCACATGGTGGTGACGTCATCGTGGGGTCTTCACCTCTCCACTACTTCTCCTGCCCAGTGTTAAGCTCCACCTCCTACACTGATCGCATGACAGTGACATCATCACAGGTCATTCATCCGCACTTCTCTTCACTGCTGAGCTCCGCCCCTCCTGATCACATGACAGTGACATCATCCCAGGTCCTTCAGTTCTTGCCGTGCAGCAGATACAGAGCAGGTCCTGGTCAGTAGTCACTGCTGTGGTGTCTGGAGCCTCTTCTTCTCTCTGGTATCAGCCATTTCTCCAGAATCCCCCTTTATCTCCGGTGCTGGGGGCTCTGAGAAGCGGGGTCTCTCCAGGAGCAGTAAGTGCGGTTCTGGATCTCACTAATGCTCTTGTCCCTGGAGGATTTCCAGCCTCTCCTCTCCTCATAAAGGCGCCTGCAGTACTAGAAGCCTCCAGCTCCTCCAGTTCTCTCCTCTTCTCCTGAATGACCACCAAGGATGGACAGGAAGGAGATCAGCAGAAGAATATTAGACCTCACCTTGGAGATCATCTCCCTGCTGAGCGGAGAGGTAAACTTTTCTAGATTTCTCTCCTCTTTATTGTATTCTGTAACAAGTCAGACATCGGGAAGGAGAATCCATCATAGGAAGTGATAGGAAGAGTCCAGGGTCCTGTAGAACGGCCTCCAGACCTTCCAAGTGCTGGAGAACCTGAAGATCAGCCCCCAATATGGTCAGTGATGTATCATGGGGACCAATAGTCATGTTGTAGGAGCCATGAGAAGGTAAGTAGGCACGTTGTACCCAGGAGGAGAGGGAGCAGAGGAGGAGATGGCCGGAGTGTGGCCTGGAGGGAGGATTTCTACCACTAGTCTGACATCTAGATGATACTGGACTATAACAGTAAATATAAAGTCAGGAAGGAATTTCTTTCCCTAAGTGTCTCTCTCCATCCACAGGATTACACCATAGTGAAGAAGACAATGGGGGTGACTCCCATCATTCATGAGTCAAGAGGGTGGAGCAGGACCTCCATCACAGAGCCTCCTCCCCTGATACATGAGCAGAAGATCCTAGAACTCACCCACAAGATGATGGAGCTGCTGACTGGAGAGGTGACACTGCTGGGAATGCTGGGAAATTCTCCAGTAACAGCACTGGAGGGGTCTGGGTGATGATGTCATTGTGTTGTCAGGTTGCTGTAAGGTGTCAGGATGTGGCGGTCTATTTCTCCATGGAGGAGTGGGAGTATATAGAAGGACACAAGGATCTGTACAAGGAGGCCATGATGGAGGAGCCCCGACCTCTGACATCACCAGGTAAGAAAATATCTACCTCATTATAGAGGTGTAAGGGCCCTCTGGATACTACTCCCATCATCTCATCATGATATATATAATATTGAGCTTGTGTCTCCACAGATGGATCCAGGAGAAGAAATCCCCCCAAGAGATGTCCTCTGTATTCCCAGGACTGTCCAGAGGAGAAGCTCCCAGAGAACCATCAGGTAGATGGAGCTGAGCCCTATACACATCTATATAGGGGGGTCATAGATTGTGGGGGTCTCTTATGTGGATCTGTTAGATTTCCCACCTGTCTGCTGTATTGTACTGAATTGTTACAGATGACAAATCAGGGGGAAGATCTGACTGATATTAAAGTGGAGGATGAAGAAGAGCGGATGATGGGCGATCCCCCGTGTAAGAGTGAGGTGGAGGAGGACATTCCAGTCCATGTGACCACAGGTATGAAATCATGAGTGGAGGAAGGGAATTGGGAGGTTTCTTCAGGTGAGGCTCCACCTTAGAGCTGCAGTAAAGTAGCACTCCGGGCAGTGACCCCTGTGTTATGTACAGGAGCGGAGGGAGCTGTGACTGCACATAGACATCCTCTCCAGGATCTTCTCTCCATCCTCTCATGCTCCAGGCTGGACACTCGGCTTAGCATCAGGTTTTGGAAGCACCGTCTGTGATAAGCGGCTGCAGTAATGGCCGGGTCTGAGAAAACCCAGTTTATCTAGTTAAAGAGATTCCTTTGTCAAAATGGGGTATTTTATTAATCTGAATATTTTTAAAAAACTTTGGCCGTACTTTCCCATTTAACCTCTTGACATCATTAATAGTAAGTCAACAGGGCGAGAGGTGTACGGACCGGAACGCGAGCTGTGGGTATGGGCTGTATTATAACACCTACACCAGTCTACTAATCCCTTAGATGTTGCGATCAGTAGTGCCTGTGGTATCTGAGTAGTTGTATAGGGAAGGGGCTTACTCTGCCCTCCGATCGGAGCACCCGTGGTGAACTCGCAGGGCTCTAATGGTTTGCTTTGATAGCCTGTGGCCTTATGAACGCTGAAACGCTGATCCTAAGGCTCATCCTGACTTTCAGCCTGTGAAAATCCCATAGACTGCCATAGTATGTTATTGCAGTCTATGGTCTGAAAGATCAGAAGATCACATGTACATGTCCCCTAAGAAGCCAATGAGGCACAGAGTAAGATTTTCATGTCAAATTTAGCGAACACCATAGAAACAAAATCCAAAATAACACGGCAGAAATTCAAGATATAGTGAATTAAGGGCACAAAATAAGCCTTCATAAGAGTGTGAACACAGAAGTGAGGAAGGTTATGTTTCTTAGACCGTGGGGAGGAAACAATGAAAATGCAAAAATTAAAATTGGCTCAGTATTTAATTCCTTCAAGACTAAGGCAATTTTCATTGTTGCTTGTTTTATCACGTTTATTTATGTTTACCGTGTCTTGTATTGGAAAATGGGAAAAATTGATTGTGAGGTAAAATTAAAAAAAGAAAAACACAGTTCCTCCAAGGTTTTTTGGGTTTTGATTTTATGACGCCCACAATGTTCTTATTCTGCTGGTCAGTACAATTACAGCTATAACAAATCTATATAGTTTTTGCTTTGCTTTACTACTTTTTTTTAAAAAAATTGAAAATATAAACATTTTCTTTACTTTGCCATTTGCTGACAGCCATAATTTTTTCATATTTCTGTCTTTCGAGCTTTATGAAGTCATGTTTTTTTTGTTTTTGTTTTTTAGCAAACTGTAGTTTTTATTCGCATCATTTTTGGGGTACGTTTTGGGGTAGATTGGGGATATTTATCAAAATTGACATCAGCTTTCATAAACCTCTAAGGTAGTCTCATTAGAATAGTAGGTGGAGGACTGGAATGAGTGACAGGTTGATTGCTCAGTCATTCTCTGAATAGATCTAAATAAACATGGAGTGGACAAAGACCACAAAATGATAGTAATCAAAGCAATTAATATAGTACTAACACTGGTCAGTAGGATCCAGAAGGTGCTGGATAAATGTGATCACACCACGTACACCAGGTAAGCACTTGGACATGGACTTCCATTGTAGCTCCAGAAGTCATCACTATACTTCCTCCAGGAAGACATATATGGGGTATGTCTTTAGACATCTAAACCATCCTCCACCTCACCTTGTGCTAAGTGTTTTACCATGTGCTATTTTTATTTCTAACAGAAAATTCTAATGGAAGGTTCATGTTATCACCAGATTATAAAGTAGAAGATGAAGATATCGGGCAGCACTCTTCAGGAGAAAACCTCATTACTCATAATGTTCATCCAGGACTTCACAGTACAGATCTATCATATAATCCTCCTAATCATGAGGAACCTTCTTCTGACCAATCACAGATTGTTACTGGGCAGAAAGAGGGTAAAAGGTTTCACTATGGTAAATTCGGAAGACCATTTACCTACAGCTCAACAATTCTTAGGCATAGAAGAGTTCACACAGGAGAAAAGTCATATTCCTGTTCAGAATGTGGGAAAAGTTTCATATTTAAATCGCATCTTGTTAAACACGAGAGAATTCACACAGGAGAGAAGCCATATTCATGTTCAGAGTGTGGGAAATGTTTTACAAATAAATCAAATTGTTTCATACATGAAAGAATTCACACAGGGGAGAAGCCATTTTCATGTTTCGATTGTGGAAAATGTTTTATTACTAAAGCAAAACTTAGGGAACATCAGAGGAGTCACACAGGAGAGAAACCATATACATGTTCTGAATGTGGGAAGTCTTTTATTAAGAAGTCAATTCTTGTTAGACATAAGAGAATTCACACAGATGAGAACCCCTTTTCATGTTCACAGTGTTGGAAATGTTTTAAAAATAAATCACATCTTGTTAGACATGAGAGAATCCACACAGGAGAGAAGCCATATTCATGTTCAGACTGTGGGAAATGTTTTATAAATAAATCAGAGCTTGTTATACATGAGAGAAGTCACACAGGAGAGAAACCATATTCGTGTTCGCAGTGTGGCAAATCTTTTACAAATAAATCATATATTGTGAGACATGAGCGAATTCACACAGGTGAGAAGCCATTTTCATGTTCAGAATGTGAAAAATGCTTTATAAATAAATCAGATCTTGTTATACACAAGAGAAGTCACACAGGAGAGAAGCCGTATCCATGCTCAGAGTGTGGGAAATGTTTCACAAATAGATCAAATCTCGTTAAACATGAAAAAAATCACACAGGGGTGAAGCGATTTGCATGTTCAGAATGCGATAAATGTTTTACCAATAAGGCTAATCTTGTTATACATGAGAGAATTCACACAGGAGAGAAGCCATTTTCATGTTCAGAATGTGGAAAATGTTTTAAAGATAAATCAAGTCTTGTTAAACATCAGAGAAGTCACACAGGAGAGAAGTTGTATTCATGTTCAGAATGTGGGAAATGCTTTACACAAAAATCAAGTCTTGTTAGACACGAGAGAAGTCACAAAGGAGAGAAGCCGTATTCCTGCTCACTATGCGGGAAATGTTTTACAGATAAATCACATCTTGTTATACATGAGAGAATTCACACAGGAGAGAAGCCATATTTCTGTTCAGAATGTGGGAAATGTTTTATAACTAAAGCCAAACTTGGAATTCATCAGAGAAGCCACACAGGGGAGAAGCTGTTTTAATCTTCTATGTGTAGAAAATGTATTAGACGGAAGGGGAAAAAATTATTTTAACCGAGCAGGTTTCACAATTTTAGCCAATAAAAAAAGTTCTTGGATCGAACACTTGTTGCTATCCCTTTGGCATAAGCAACCTTGGCAGGCGTTTATTGTAAGCATCATTCACACTTGTGATTGTAGATCAATATTATATCAGTATCTGTAATCCATAACTAGGAGGAAGAGATGTAAATCTTTCCATTACACGTTTGTCTGTTGACCGAAATACACAAGTGTGTGAATGAAACCATTGTGGCGACTGGTCTCTTATATGGGAGATTTTGTTTCCTGCTCAGTACGGTGGCTCAGTGATTAGCACTGGTGGGCAGCACAGTGACTCAGTAGTTGGCACTGGTGTCTTGCAGAACTGGGGTCCTGGGTTCGAATTCGGCCAAGGACAACATCAGCATGGAGTTTGTATGTTCTTCTCATGTTTGCGTGGCTTTCCTCCTAAACTCCAAAGACATGGTGATAGGGACCTTAGAGTGTGAGCTCCACTTGGGACAGTGTGATGCTAATGTCCTTACAGCACTGTGGAATATGTCAGCGCAATATACATTCGTGAAATGAATAAAAATATACTTGACAAATTCTCTTGTTAATAAATTATTGCAAAATCCAGGTGTTAGTGACTTTTGTTCAAGTTCAGCTGCTTTAGCTTTTTATTGCTTTAATAAAGATAAAATATTAATATGATCACATTATAACAGAAAAATAAAATCGCAAGTATAAAAGCAATACAAGAGGCGACCATACAACATAGATTGTAAGTGTAGTGCCCTGGAGCAGGGATGTATGGACATTTGGGGATATTTGCCTATTTCCTCTATGCAAAGTTATAAGCGTCTTACTTTATTTCACCTGAAAGGGTCAACTTGCACTGTTTAATACTGTGTAACTGCATTTTATATGTATGTTGTGATATACATCCTGTTCTTTATCACTGTATTTATATGGCTCTGTGGAAAGGGTTAATAAATACTGAGAGACTTTTGGGACTTTGAATAAGAAGCTGGTAATTTTCCACAGCTGCCATAGAGTTTGAAGAAGAGCATGTTTTGGAGGGAAAAACCCAGACTTGTTTACCACCCAAACCAGACAGACTGACCTTGTGAATGTCTGCTTTAGCTCTGTTGTTATGTCTGGAAACTTGTTTTTGTCTGGAAAATCTGCTGTGTCATTACCATTGAGTATCATTGAAGCTCTAATGTAAGTCTATGAGAGACGGAAAGTGTTACAATGTATTTGTTTGCGCTGAGTTTCTCCACTCCACCCCTCCCACTAGAAGGTTCAATTCTATCTAAAACTGTATATAAGTAGAGCAGTCAGAGCCCCTTGTGTGCTGCAGTTACAGACCAGTGCTTGGAGGGAATACTCTGCCAGTCTGCATGAGTGACCAGAAGAAGACGCTGAGATGGGGACGCTGATCCACAGACCCTGGATCACCAGCCCTGTGACTACTGAGCTACAGACTGTGGGCCCTTGACCAGGATGCAAGCCTTCTGAGAGAGGGACAGCTACTGTAGCTCAGGCCCTTCCTCAGCATAAAACCCTTCTGCCAGGGAGGAGACCGGAGAAGCCAGCCCTATGCCTGGTGTCAGGGAGGAGACCGGAGAAGCCATCCCTATGCCTTGTGTCAGGGAGGAGACTGGAGAAGCCAGCCCTATGCCTCTTCTCAGGGAGGAGACCGGAGAAGCCAGCCCTATGCCTCGCCTGTATTGTTTCGCACACTGGTTACTGCAGACAGCTTGGGGATGGGACCTCGTTTGGTGAAGTTATAATATAAAGATGTCTGTGCGTGATTAATTATAAATAACAGAACTTCTCCTTTGTCTTGTGACGGGCGCATGGCTGGGGTTTCCATTACCCCCACCCCAACCTGGTAGCCCCGACAATACACAGCACTGGTAGATGGCTCTGCAGATTTTGGACTTGATATAACCCAGCAAGCAGCTTGGATTGTTTGCCTCTCCACTCTTCCTCCAGACTCTGGGACCTTTATTTCCAAATAAAATGCAAAATTTACTTTCATCTTGGATGACTGAGCAACAGTCCAGTCCTTTTTCTCCTTAGCCCAGATTAAACTTTTTTTGATGTTGTCTCTGGGTCATGAGCAGCTTGACACAAGAATGTGACAGTTGTAGCCCATGTCCTGGATACGTCTGTGTGTGTGTTGGCTCTTGAAGCATTGACTCCAGCATCAGTCCATTCCTTGTGAATCTCTTCCAAATTCTTGAATGGCCTTTTCTCGGCAATCATAGTAACATAGTTAATAAGGCCAAAAAAAGCCCTCTGTCCATCCAGTTCGGCCTATTATCCTGCAAGTTGATCCAGAGGAAGGCAAAAAACCCCTGTGAGGTAGAAGCCAATTTTCCTCACTTTAGGGGAAAAAATTCCTTCCCGACTCCAATCAGGCATCAGAATAACTCCCTGGATCAACGACCCCTCTCTAGTAACTATAACCTGTAATATTATTACCCTCCAGAAATACATCCAGGCCCCCATTAATATGCTTGGATACAGCACTCAGGTTTTTTTTTTTATCGATCTTTTGTGGCTTCTCCTCCTTATTGAGGATGTCAATGACTGTCTTCTGGACAACTGTCAAGTCAGCAGTCTTCCCCATAATTGTGCAGCCTACTAAAAAAAGATTAAAGGCTTGGGAAACCTAAGGTGCAGGTGCTTTGTGTTGATTAGCTGATTAGAGTGTGACACCATGAGTTTCTGCACTCCAGCAATTATAATATTTAGCTGCAGGCTCTATTAGCACATCATAGCTCTGCACTGTAACCTTTTACCTTAATGATTGTATTTGCCTTTAAAGCTCCTCTAGTCGCCTGATAAGTGTTTACGAGATTCATGCATGTCGGGGTGGTAATGTTACAACATCTTAGGGCATTTGTATCAGGGCAGGTGCTCCGTGGTTAAGTCTTTTAGGGCCAGTGTAGCACCCGCACTAGGGCTATTGTAGGGATAGGCATCATATTTTGCTTGGATTTGTTATGTCATTTCAGTGACTTGCTCTGGTCTGAAGGTCTACGATGTACTCAAGGCACGGAACCCCAGGCTGCCTTCCTTTCACTTTTGCAACGTGGAGTGGCGCTACTCGTATCAACAGAACATAAGATGTCGTAGGAAACGTTGCTTCACTCTCTTTTTGCAAGTTTTGTGTTGGTACAGCCGTGTTCCCTTTTATGTGTAGCCTTCCGCCACATGGAGAATCATCTTAATTGGTTTATTAATAAAGTTTACATTTTAATAGAATCACCCCCAGGGGCATAGCTAAAGGCTCATGGGCCCTGGTGCAAGAGTTCAGCTTGGGCCCCCCTTCCATTAGTGCTTTGTGTGTCTTCTTATGCTGCACAAGGGTCTTTGGGCCCCCTCAGGCTCCTGGGCCCGGTAGCGACTGCTACCTCTGCACCCCCTATAGCTACGCCCCTAATCACCCCCTTGATTTAGCTGGTGGAGCATGTGACTAACGTATGACTGTCTGTATGCCAGGAGGTAAAACTACTCTAGTCCCTGAATGACACCTTCTAAAGGATAGCCCCTTACTGATACCTCCTGACTGATACCTCCTCACTGATAGCCTCCTCACTGATAGCTCCTGACTGATAGCTCCTGACTGATAGCTCCTGACTGATAGCCCCTGACTGATAGCCTCCAGACTGATAGCCCCTGACTGACAGCCTCCAGACTGATAGCTCCTGACTGATAGCCCCTGACTGATAGCCTCCAGACTGATAGCTCCTGACTGATAGCCTCCTGACTGATAGCCTCCTGACTGATACCTCCTGACTGATAGCTCCTGACTGATAGCCCCTGACTGATACCTCCTGACTGATAGCCCCTGACTGTTACCTCCTAAAGGATAGCCCCTGACTGATACCTCCTAAAGGATAGCCCCTGACTGATACCTCCTAAAGGATAGCCCCTGACTGATACCGCCTGACTGATAGCTCCTGACTGATAGCCCCTGACTGATACCTCCTGACTGATAGCTCCTGACTGATAGCCCCTGACTGATACCTCCTGACTGATAGCCCCTGACTGCTACCTCCTAAAGGATAGCCCCTGACTGATACCTCATAAAGGATAGCCCCTGACTGATACCTCCTGACTGATAGCCCCTGACTGATACCGCCTGACTGATAGCCCCTGACTGATACCTCCTAAAGGATAGCCCCTGACTGATACCTCCTGACTGATAGCCCCTGACTGATACCGCCTGACTGATACCTCCTGACTGATACCTCCTGACTGATACCTCCTGACTGATAGATCCTGACTGATAGATCCTGACTGATAGCCCCTGACTGATACCTCCTGACTGATAGCTCCTGACTTATACCTCCTGACTTATACCTCCTGACTTATACCTCCTGACTTATACCTCCTGACTGATACCTCCTGACTGATAGCTCCTGACTGATAGCTCCTGACTGATACCCCCTGACTGATAGCTCCTGACTGATACCTCCTGACTGATAGCTCCTGACTGATACCTCCTGACGGATCCCGTTTTGCAGACAACACTCAAAACCACAGCTTACAATGGTATTGTGTCCAGTCAGAAAACGAAACAAAGTGGAACGGAAGGCACCCTGATCAGTTTTATCTCCATTGACAATGAATGGTAATAAAATGGAACTGTTTTGGCCCGTTTTGAAATCAGAATGCCATAACACAAGTGTGAAACAGCCCTGATACCTCCAGACTGATACCTCCTGACTGATACCTCTTGAATGATACATCTAGGCTGATACCTCCTGACTGATAGCCCCTGACTGATACCTCCTGACTGATATCTCCTGACTGATACCTCTTGACTGATAGCCCCTGAATGATAACTCCTGACTGATACCTACTGACTGTAGTGTTCATTTTAGGACATGGACAGATATCATAGTCAAGTATCAGAATACTCACCCTGATATCTGACTCTGATACCTGACCCTGATACCTGACTCATAGCTGCTCATATCTCTGGTTTGGTACCAGATAGATATTGTATTGTTTTAAAGCTGACATTCCAAGCTTTCAGACAATACCAGAATGACAGCAATATGTTACATACAGAAGAAGATATCACTGACAGAAATCAGAATGTAATGAATGCAGCTGAAAGTGAAAGCAGGTTTTACCCGAGATTATTCCTGACTCTATTTCTAACATTGATATCTTATCTGTTGCTTGGACTCATACTGTCATTGTATGAAAGCCTGGAATGTCAGCTTTCAAACAAGTTGCATGCTTCTAGCTGCTCCCATTCATAAGCTATCAGCAGCTAAATCAACCCTCCCCCCTCCTCTTTCTGCCCGAGCCCAGCTCCGGAAGAACAGTTAGTTACTTTTCCCACTGCCCGAGCTAGATTCATTAAGTTGCTCTTTTTTGTCTGTTAGTGGGTATTGAACCCTAGGATACTGCATGAGAGTCAGACACCCACCAGTGAGATACAGGCCTACCTATCATTAACTCATGATTTGCTCTAGATATGTGATTCAGTAGACAGATACACAGTAAAGCTAAAAGTCATTGTGACGCTGAGGCTGACCAGTGAGGAAAGTCAGACATCAAAGTCACAGATCACTTGAATTTGTCTCTTATCTAGGGCTTAAGAATATTAACTTGTCGTTTTAAGGATTCTGTTGGGTCTTGAACCCAAAAACTCCAGTTTATTAACCTGCAATATAACCACTGAGCTATGCACTTTTATACCATTGTATACCATGGACTTTCTCTGGCTGTGTGATTTAGCATACAAATACACAGTATAGCTATAACTCTTTCTGACTTTGACTCTGACCTATGAAGAGTCAAATATTAAAGTCAGGGTCAGATATCAGGGTTAGGTGTTAGAGTCAGGTATCAGAGTGAGTATTTCGACATTATTCTGACACTTGACTATGATATCTGACCATGTCCTAAAATTAACACTTTACCTGACTGACAGCCCCTGACTGATACCTTCTGACTAATACCTCCTGACTGACAGACCCTGACTGATAGCTCCTGACTGATAGCTCCTGACTGACAGCCCCTGACTGATACCTCCTGACTGATACCTCCTGACTGATAGCTCCTGACTGACAGCCCCTGACTGATACCTCCTGACTGATACCTCCTGACTGACAGCCCCTGACTGATACCTTCTGACTGATACCTCCTGACTGATAGCTCCTGACTGACAGCCCCTGACTGATACCTCCTGACTGATAGCTCCTGACTGATACCTCCTGACTGATACCTCCTGACTGATACCTCCTGACTGATAGCTCCTGACTGATACCTCCTGACTTACAGCCCCTGACTGATACCTCCTGACTGATACCTCCTGACTTATACCACCTGACTGATACCTCCTGACTGATACCTCCTGACTGATACCTCCTGACTTATACCACCTGACTGATACCTCCTGACTGATAGCTCCTGACTTATACCACCTGACTGATACCTCCTGACTGATACCCCCTGACTGATACCCCCTGACTGATAGCTCCTGACTGATACCTCCTGACTTATACCACCTGACTGATAGCTCCTGACTTATACCACCTGACTGATACCTCCTGAATGATACCTCCTGACTGACAGCCCCTGACTGATACCTCCTGACTGACAGCCCCTGACTGATACCTCCTTACTGATACCCCCTGACTGATAGCTCCTGACTTATACCACCTGACTGATACCTCCTGACTGACAGCCCCTGACTGATACCTCCTTACTGATACCCCCTGACTGATAGCTCCTGACTTATACCACCTGACTGATACCTCCTGACTGATAGCTCCTGACTTATACCACCTGACTGATACCTCCTGACTGATAGCTCCTGACTGACAGCCCCTGACTGATACCTTCTGACTGATACCTCCTGACTGATACCTCCTGACTGATACCCCCTAACTGATAGCTCCTGACTGATACCTCCTGACTGATAGCTTCTGACTGACAGCCCCTGACTGATAGCTCCTGACTGATACCTCCTGACTGATAGCTCCTGACTGATAGCTCCTGACTGATACCTCCTGACTTACAGCCCCTGACTGATACCTCCTTACTGATACCCCCTGACTGATAGCTCCTGACTTATACCACCTGACTGATACCTCCTGACTGATAGCTCCTGACTGACAGACTGAACTACTGACTCCTGATACCACCTGATGATACCTCCTGACTGATAGCTCCTGACTGACTGACAGCCCCTGACTGATACTTCCTTCTGACTGAATACCCCCTGAACCTCCTGATAGCTCCTGACTGATACCTCCCTGACTGACAGCCCTGACTGATAACTGATACCTGATACCCCTGACTGATACCTGATTATACCCCTGACTGATACCCCCTGACTGATAGCTCCTGATATACACCTGACTGATACTCCTGACTGATAGCTCCTGACTGACAGCCCTGACTGATACCTTCTGACTGATACCTCCTGACTGATGATACCTCCTGACTGATACCCCTAACTGATAGCTCCTGACTGATACCTCCTGACTGATAGCTCCTGACTGAACTCAGCCTCCTGACTGATACCTGATTCTGACTGATACCTTCCTGACTGATACCTCCTGACTGATACCTCCTAACTGATACCCTGACTGATACCCCTGACTGATAGCTCCTGACTGACTGATACTGATAACCTCCTGACTGATGACTGATACCTCCTGACTGATACACCTGAAGCTCCTGACTTATACCACTGACTGATACCTCCTGACTGATACTGACCCCTGACTGATACCTTATCCTGACTGATACTCCTGACTGATACCCTGACTGATACCACCTGACTGATAGCTCCTGACTGATACCTCCTGAATATGACTACCTGACACCCTGACTGATACCTCCTGACTGACTGACCTCCTGACTGATACCTCCTGACTGATAGCTCCTGACTGATACCTCCTGACTTATCCTGACTGATACTCCTGACTGCCTAGTCCTGACTGATACTCTGACTGACTTATACCACCTGACTGATAGCTCCTGCTCCTGACTGACCTGATACCTCCTGACTGACTGACTGACTGATCCTGATACCTCCCTGACTGCTCCTGACTGATCCTGACTGATCTCCTGACTGATACCTCCTGACCTGACTGATGACTGATACCTCCCTGACTGATACCTCCTGACTGATACCTCCTCTGACTGATACCTCCTGAATGATAGCTCCTGCTGACTGATAGCTCCTGACTGACTGATACCTCTGACTGATAGCTCCTGACTGACACCTCCTGACTGATACCTCCTGACTCCTGACTGCTCCTGACTGGCCCTGACTGATAGCTCAGACTGACTGATACCTCCTGACTGACCTCCTGACTGACATCCCTGACTGATACCTCTGACTGACAGCCCCTGACTGATGACTGACCTCCTGACTGACTGACCTCCAAACTGATACCTCCAGACTGATACCTTCTGACTGATACCTCCTGACTGATAGTTCCTTACTGATACCTCCTGATCAGAGGCGTAACTAGGGGTTCAGCACAGGGGAAGCGAAACATACTTGAGTGGCCCCCCCCTTAGTGGCTTCCCAAACACACGTTTCCAACTTCACAGGCACATACCACTAGTTGTGGTTATAATACTGTATTAGAAAGATGACTGTATAGTTACATAGTTACAAAGTTAATACGGTTGAAAAAAGACACATGTCCATCAAGTTCAACCAAGGGAGGGGGTAGGAGTGATGAAGGGGAGGGGGACTGGTAACCCAGACATGGTTACCTTAAGACATGACTCTACATTTCTTAATATGTGGTGACCTTCTTTTTCTCTAAGAATTTATCTAAGCCTGTTTTGAAGCCCTCAGCTGTCATATAAACTGCTAGATCATCTATGCTATGCTGTTAAGTACAGTACAATAGACTTTCTACATACCCTACTCTAAATACTCTACCACATAATGCAGTAAAATATAGGAGTAATAGGAGTAAAAAAGGGGACTCCTATGTTAAAGGAAACCTGTCCCCAGTTTTTACATCACAGAATGTGCCCCCATCAGACCTCAGATCAGCTTAATGTGCCCCCATCAGACCTCAGATCAGCGTATTGTGCCCCCATCAGACCTCAGATCAGCAGAATGTGCCCCCATCAGACCTCAGATCAGCGTATTGTGCCCCCATCAGACCTCAGATCAGCGTATTGTGCCCCCATCAGACCTCACATCAGCGTATTGTGCCCCCATCATACCTCAGATCAGCAGAATGTGCCCCCATCATACCTCAGATCAGCAGAATGTGCCCCCATCAGACCTCAGATCAGCGTATTGTGCCCCCATCATACCTCTGATCAGCAGAATGTGCCCCCATCATACCTCAGATCAGCAGAATGGTGCCCCCCATCAGACCTCTGATCAGCAGAATGTTCCCCCATCAGACCTCAGATCAGCGTATTGTGCCCCATCAGACCTCAGATCAGCGTATTGTGCCCCCATCATACCTCAGATCAGCAGAATGTGCCCCATCAGACCTCAGATCAGCGTATTGTGCCCCCATCAGACCTCTGATAAGCAGAATGTTGCCCCCATCATACCTCAGATCAGCAGAATGTGCCCCCATCAGACCTCTGATCAGGCAGAATGTGCCCCCATCAGACCTCTGATCAGCAGAATGTGCCCCCAAATTCATACCTCAGATCAGCGTATTGTCGCCGCCATCAGACCCTCAAGATCAGCGTATTGTGCGCCATCAGACCTCAGATCAGCGTATTGTGCCGCCATCAGACCTCAGATCAGCAGAATATGCCCCCATCAGACCTCAGATCAGCCCCACCCACCCTCTGCACGCAGCGTCAGGTCATAGTGTGCGCGGGCCAGGGTAGAGATCGGACCGCCGGACCGGAGGGCAGCCGCAGCGTAGGACAGGTAAGAAAGGTTTTTATTTTAACCTTATGTGGCTGGGTGGGCTGATCTAAGGTCTGATGGGGGTCCCTACATACAAGTGAGCGCTGCCATAATGGAAGCGCTCACTTGTATTTGCCTGATTGTACTAAGGCCATCCCTGCTGGGCCCCCCAGAGACACTGGGCCCGGAGCTGACTGATAGCTCCTGACTGATACCTGTTGACTGATAGCTCCTGACTGATACCTCCTGACTGATAGATCCTGAGTGATACCTCCTGTCTGATACCTGCTGACTGATAGCTCCTGACTGATAGCTCCTGACTGATACCTCCTGACTGATAGATCCAGAGTGATACCTCCTGTATGATACCTGCTGACTGATAGCTCCTGACTGATACCTGCTGACTGATAGCTCCTGACTGATAGCTCCTGACTGATACCTGCTGACTGATAGCTCCTGACTGATAGCTCCTGACTGATACCTGCTGACTGATAGCTCCTGACTGATACCTGCTGACTGATAGCTCCTGACTGATACCTCCTGACTGATAGATCCTGAGTGATACCTCCTGTCTGATACCTGCTGACTGATAGCTCCTGACTGATAGCTCCTGACTGATACCTCCTGACTGATAGATCCAGAGTGATACCTCCTGTATGATACCTGCTGACTGATAGCTCCTGACTGATACCTGCTGACTGATAGCTCCTGACTGATAGCTCCTGACTGATACCTGCTGACTGATAGCTCCTGACTGATACCTGCTGACTGATAGATCCTGAGTGATACCTCCTGTCTGATACCTGCTGACTGATAGCTCCTGACTGATACCTGCTGACTGATAGATCCTGAGTGATACCTCCTGTCTGATACCTGCTGACTGATAGCTCCTGACTGATACCTCCTGACTGATAGATCCAGAGTGATACCTCCTGTATGATACCTGCTGACTGATAGCTCCTGACTGATACCTGCTGACTGATAGCTCCTGACTGATAGCTCCTGACTGATACCTGCTGACTGATAGCTCCTGACTGATACCTGCTGACTGATAGATCCTGAGTGATACCTCCTGTCTGATACCTGCTGACTGATAGCTCCTGACTGATACCTGCTGACTGATAGCTCCTGACTGATACCTGTTGACTGATAGCTCCTGACGGATACCTGCTGACTGATAGATCCTGAGTGATACCTCCTGTCTGATACCTGCTGACTGATAGCTCCTGACTGATACCACCTGGAACGTCCGCTCTGTCTTGTTCAGCGGAAATGGCTGGAGCGTCCACTTTCCTGCCCAGTAGGAGTTCAAGCCAGAACCCCATTGTTCTGGCATCTGTGACGGCCCGTGCACAGACCCCCTGGGAGTATAAAACCGCGGTGGAGGACTGGGTCATACAAGTTCTTGACCACCCTAGGCCGGGAGATCCTTCACTAGAACGAAGGAAGGGAACTGTGCTGTGGTTTTCAGTGGGGCGAGGGTCTAGCTTCCTGCAGGATGACGACTCTGGGAAGGAGTATTTCGTGGGCTGTCGGTGAAATGGCCATACCTGCCGCAAGCTCGTCACAGCTTGTACGTGGGGGATCAGGTGGAGTACGTGAAAGGACCATTTGCAACCGGGGTTACCCTCCTTTCCAAGCCCCTGGTGCCTTCAAGTGCTGCAGAAGTCTGGCCAGATGAACACTAGGTCCAGGACGCTTGCACTACCTGCAGGAGTTCCAAGATGGCGTCCTCTGGTTCTGTAAAAAGCCTCAGCCTCAGCCGGAGCCTCTGAATCCAGGACTGTAAGCACCACCACCACCACAGTCCTTACAGCTGGGTCAGCTGACCACCTCATCCTTCACCTTTCAGTCAACGGTCATCAACCAATACTACCAGCTGCTTTGGAAGGTGAAGCCAGCAGCAGCCAGGGAAGCTTGGTCGCCTTCCCTGGATCATGCGACCTTTCCGGAATTTTCGAATATTTGTTCCAGACAGACTGTTTTATCATTGCCAAGCAAACTAGGAGCCATAAGGAGAGACTCAAACGTATATCTGAGCCGTTTATGCTTGCAAATGTGAAATTGATTGCACTAAAATGTTTGCATACTTATGTGTTTGCTGTATTTTAGCTACACTGTTTTTAATGGTTCAGCACTTTAGCCCATTGTGTGTATTCTTTTTCTGGTACTGCAATGTGTCTTATTAATGCACTTATTGTACAGTGTTTTTAGTAAATTATTAACTTATTGAAAGCTAACAACAGTGAGCACCTTATTTTTCTAGTTCATATAGTCTTCCTCTAAAGACTGTAAGCCGCGGCCTAGCCTCGTGCGTATGACGCATTCGCGCGTCATTTGTACGTTAAGGATTCCTACGCACTTTTGTACGCTAATGCTTACATGTTGCCTACTACATACGCTGACTGTACGTACGTAATTTACGCAGGAATGTTCACAGAAAAACAATAGTTTTTTACGTAGATTCGACTGAATAAGTTAGTGCGAATCTTGTCAGATATTCCGCGAATATTCGGCGAATAAAAATTTTAATACTTCGCTCATCTCTACCCCTAACTGATAACCCCTGACTGATAGCTCCTGACTGATACCTCCTGACTGATAACCCCTGACTGATACCCCCTGACTGACACCTCCTGACTGATACCTCCTGACTGACACCTCCTGACTGATACCCCCTGACTGATAGCTCCTGACTGATACCCCCTGACTGATACCTCCTGACTGATAGCCCCTGACTGATAGCTCCTGACTGATAGCTCCTGACTGATACCTCCTGACTGATACCCCCTGACTGATAGCTCCTGACTGATACCTCCTGACTGATAGCTCCTGACTGATACCTCCTGACTGATACCCCCTGACTGATAGCTCCTGACTGATACCTCCTGACTGACAGCTCCTGACTGATACCTCCTGACTGATAGACCCTGACTGATACCCCCTGACTGATATCTCCTGACTGATACCTGCTGACTGATACCTCCTGACTGATACCTCCTGACTGATATCTCCTGACTAATACCTCCTGACTGATACCTCCTGACTGACAGTCCCTGACTGATACCTTCTGACTGATTCCTCCTGACTGATAGCTCCTGACTGATAGACCCTGACTGATACCCTCTGACTGATATCTCCTGACTGATACCCCCTGACTGATACCTCCTGACTGATACCTCCTGACTGATAGCTCCTGACTGATACGTCCTGACTGATACTCCTGACTGATAGCTCCTGACTGATACCTCCTGACTGATACCCCCTGACTTATACCCCCTGACTGATACCTCCTGACTTATACCCCCTGACCGATACCTCCTGACTGATAGCTCCTGACTGATACCTGCTGACTGATAGATCCTGACTGATAGCCGCTGACTGATACCTCCTGACTGATAGATCCTGACTGATAGCCCCTGACTGATACCTCCTGACTGATACATTCTGACTGATACCCCCTGACTGATACCTCCTGACTGATACCTCCTGACTCATAGATCCTGAGTGATACCTCCTGACTGATAGTCCCTGACTGATACATTCTGACTGATAGATCCTGACTGATACCTCCTGACTGATAGATCCTGACTGATACCACCTGACTGACAGTCTATGACTACTTTTTGTCCCTCTGCCTGTTTCCAGGTGTAAATGTTGATAAATCTGTAGAAGCGGATGTCCTGGCCCACGTCATGTCCTCACCACTCCATTCACACAACTAAGTGTCAAACACAATGTAATAACACCCATGCAGGAAAATATTGTCACACAGGCCTTTAAACAGTCGTAAAAAACACCCTTGTAACTTTTTTTCACACCAAAAATAGTCTACAGTGTGCCATTGTATAATCCTGGTGTCTTCTTCTATTACAGAGAGGGCTCCACATCCTGACCAAATATGTCTGCATAGTAAAGTCTCCCCTCATAAGAAATCATCATGGTGATCTGGAACAGATGGAGAACAGAAGAAATGTGAAAAACTGAAACCAGTCGAAACGTCAACTGGAAATCACTAGATTAACATTTGAGGAAGGGGCACAATTTGCCTACTCTGCCTAGGGCACCAAAATACCTCGTCCCAGCCCTGCTGAGTAGGATATAAGAGGAGAGGACTACAACTCCCAGCATGTCCAGCCGTTATTATGTGATATCAGAGGACATTACAGGAGGAGGTAGAAGAGAAGAGGACTACAACTCCCAGCATTTCCAGTCTGTTGATATGTGATATCACAGCAGATTACAGGAGGAGGTAGAAAAGGATCGGACTACAACCCCCAGCATTTACTTAACTCTCACCATAAATACATCAGTTCTCCATTTTCTTCTACTTCATACAAAGTGACACCCCCTGCACTCATCACATGGTGCTGACATCATCACAGGTCTTTCATCACTGCGTCTCTCTGCTGCTGAGCTCCGCCCCTCTTGATCACATGATGGTGACATCATCACAGGTCCTTAGCCACCCCCCCTCTACACTGTCAAGCTCCACCCCCTCCTGATCACATGACAGTGACATCACCACAGGTCCTTCAGCTCTTGCAGTGCAGCAGATACAGTTCAGGTCCTGGTCGTTAGTCACTGCTGTGGTGTCTGGAGCCTCTTCTTCTCTCTGGTATCAGCCATTTCTCCAGAATCCCCCTTTATCCCCGGTGCTGGGGGCTCTGAGAAGCGGGGTCTCTCCAGGAGCAGTAAGTGCGGTTCTGGATCTCACTAATGCTCTTGTCCCTGGAGGATTTCCAGCCTCTCCTCATAAAGGCGCCTGCAGTACTAGAAGCCTCCAGCTCCTCCAGTTCTCTCCTCTTCTCCTGAATGACCACCAAGGATGGACAGGAAGGAGATCAGCAGAAGAATATTAGACTTCACCTTGGAGATCATCTCCCTGCTGAGCGGAGAGGTAAACTTTTCTAGATTTCTCTCCTCTTTATTGTATTCTGTAACAAGTCAGACATCGGGAAGGAGAATCCATCATAGGAAGTGATAGGAAGAGTCCAGGGTCCTGGAGAACGGCCTCCAGACCTTCCAAGTGATGGAGAAGCTGAAGATCAGCCACCAGTATGGTCAGTGATGTATCATGGAGACCAATAGTCATGTTGTAGGAGCCATGAGAAGGTAAGTAGGCACGTTGTACCCAGGAGGAGAGGAAGCAGAGGAGGAGATGGCCGGAGTGTGGCCTGGAGGCAGGATTTCTACCACTAGTCTGACATCTAGATGATACTGGACTATAACAAGGAGGTCTCCACTACGTCTAGAGGAAAGAAGGTTTCTCCACCAACATAGAAGAGGAGTCTTTACTGTAAGAGCAGTGAGACTATGGAGCTCTCTGCCAGAGGAAGGAGTCATGGGGAATTCTCTAGAAGAGTCCAGAAGGGGCCTGAAGGTCTGGAGGGTAATAATATTCCAGCTTCTAGTGACTAGATTACTGGAGATGGGGCCATGATCCAGGGAGGGATTCTGAGTGTAGATCTGGAGTCAGGAAGGAATTTCTTTCCTTAAGTATCTCTCTCCATCCACAGGATTACACCATAGTGAAGAAGACATCGGGGGTGACTCTCGTGATCCATGAGTCAGGAGGGTGGAGCAGGACCCCCATCACGGAGCCTCCTCCCCTGATACATGAGCAGAAGATCCTAGAACTCACCCACAAGATGATGGAGCTGCTGACTGGAGAGGTGACACTGCTGAGAATGCTGGGAAATTCTCCAGTAACAGCACTGGATGGGTCTGGGTGATGACGGTGTCATTGTGTTGTCAGGTTCCTGTAAGGTGTCAGGATGTGGCGGTCTATTTCTCTATGGAGGAGTGGGAGTATAAAGAAGGACACAAGGATCTGTACAAGGAGGCCATGATGGAGGCTCCCCGGCCTCTGACATCACCAGGTAAGAAGAGCTCTTCTAAATTATAGAGGTGTAAGGGCCCTCTGGATACTACTTCTATTGTCTCATCATGATATATATAACACTGTGCTTGTGTCTTCACAGATGGACTCATAGAAGGAAATCCCCCCGAGAGATGTCCCCGTCCTCTGTATTCCCAGGACTGTCCAGAGGAGAAGCTCCCAGAGAACCATCAGGTAGATGGAGCTGAGCCCTATACACATCTATATAGGGGGGTCATAGATTGTGGGGGTCTCTTATGTGGATCTGTTAGATTTCCCACCTGTCTGCTGTATTGTACTGAATTGTTACAGATGACAAATCAGGGGGAAGATCTGACTGATATTAAAGTGGAGGATGAAGAAGAGCGGATGATGGGCGATCCCCCGTGTAAGAGTGAGGTGGAGGAGGACATTCCAGTCCATGTGACCACAGGTATGGAATCATGAAAGGAGGAAGAGAATTGGGAGGTTTCTTCAGGTGAGGCTCCACCTTAGAGCTGCAGTAAAGTAGCACTCCGGGCAGTGACCCCTGTGTCTATTATGTTTATGGACTTTTTTGTTTATTTTTATATGGAAATTTGAATTTTTTTAGATTTTTGTATTTTTTACATTTAATTTTTTTTATTTTAAAACTTTTTAGGGAGCTAGAACCTGGGATCTTCTTATCACATGGCCCATAGACCATAGTAAAAAGCTATTTTGGTATATGGCAGGCATGCTCAACCTGCGGCTCTCCAGCCGTTGTAAAACTACAACTCCCACAATAGCCTGCTGTAAGCTGATAGCTCTAGGCTGTTGAGGCATGCTGGGAGTTGTAGTTTTGCAGCAGCTGGAGGGCCGCAGGTTGAGCATGCCTGGTCTATGGGATTTTCATTGCCAGCTAGTTAACCATAATGGCCTTGGGAACGTTCAGCAGGCCCCAGGCTGTCCTAATAATGATCAGAACCCCAAGATTTTTAATACAAATGCTCCAAACGGAAAGCAGAGGGATCCCCCTTCCTCTGTCTAACCTAACAGATGCCGCATGGTATTTCACCATGTGCTATTTTTATTTCTAAAAGAAAACTCCAGTAAGAAGTCTGATGGAATTTTTATATTATCATTAGATTATAAAGTAGAAGATGGAGATAATCTGCAACACTCTTCAGGAGAAAACCTCATTACCCATAATGTCCATCCAGGACATCACAGTACAGATATATCCTATAATCTTCCTAATCACAAGGAACCTTCTCCTGACCAATCACAGATTGTTACCACAAGTACTGGGCAGAAAGGAGGTAAAGGATTTCACTATGGTAAATTTGGAAAAGCGTCTACAAAAAACTCAACCATTTTTAGGCACGGAAGAATTCGCACAGAAGAGAACTCGTATTCCTGTTCAGAATGTGGGAAATGTTTCGCGTTGAAATCACATCTTGTTAAACACAAAAGAATTCACATGGGAGAGAAGCCATATTCATGTTCAGAATGCGGGAAACGTTTCATATTTAAATCAGATCTTGTTAAACACGAGAGAATTCATACAGGAGTGAAGCCGTATTCATGTTCAGAATGTGGGAAATGTTTTACAAATAAAACAAATTGTTTCATACATGAAAGAATTCACACAGGAGATAAGCCATTTTCATGTTCTCATTGTGGAAAATGTTTTATTACTAAAGCGAAACTTAGGGAACATCAGAGGAGTCACACAGGAGACAAACCATATACATGCTCTGAATGTGGGAAGTCTTTTACTAAGAAGTCAATTCTTGTTAAACATGAGAGAATTCACACTGGTGAGAACCCATTTTCATGTTCACAGTGTTGGAAATGTTTTAAACATAAATCGAATCTTGTTAGACATGAGAGAATCCACACAGGAGAGAAGCCATATTCATGTTCAGACTGTGGGAAACGTTTTATAAATAAATCAGAGCTTGTTCTACATGAGAGAAGTCACACAGGAGAGAAACCATATTC
The DNA here is from genome assembly GCA_900303285.1 of Rhinella marina. NCBI lineage: Eukaryota > Metazoa > Chordata > Amphibia > Anura > Bufonidae > Rhinella > Rhinella marina. Next base: position 113,841 of record ONZH01014836.1, on the reverse strand, counting down.
GTGTTCACAGTGTGGCAAATCTTTTACAAGTAAATCATATATTGTGATACATGAGCGAATTCACACAGGTGAGAAGCCATTTTCATGTTCAGAATGTGAGAAATGCTTTATGCGTAAATCAGATCTTATTATACACAAGAGAAGTCACACAGGAGAGAAGCCGTATCCATGCTCAGAGTGTGGGAAATGTTTCACAAATAGATCACATCTTGTTAAACATGAGAAAAATCACACAGGGGTGAAGCAATTTGCATGTTCAGAATGCAATAAATGTTTTACCAGTAAGGCAAGTCTGGTTATACATGAGATAATTCACACAGGGGAGAAGCCATTTTCATGTTCAGAATGTGGGAAATGCTTTACACAAAAATCAAGTCTTGTTAAACATCAGAAAAGTCACACAGGAGAGAAGTTGTATTCATGTTCAGAATGTGGGAAATACTTTGCACAAAAATCAAGTCTTGTTAGACACGAGAGAAATCACAAATGAAACCGTATGTCTATTCAGAATGTGGGAAATGTTTTATTACTAAAGCCAAACTTGGGATTCATCAGAGAAGTCACACAGGGGCGAAGCTATTTTAATCTTCTATGTGTGGAAAGTGTCTGAATGAGACCATTGTGGCTACTGATCTCTTATATAGGAGATTTTGTTTCCTGCTCAGTGGTTAGTACTGGTGCCTTGCAGCACTCAGTTCCTGGGTTTGAATCCAACCAAGGATGATATCTGCATGGAGTTTGTATGTTCTTGAATTTCTGTGGGTTTCCTCCTGGTTTCATCCCACACTTCACAGACAGACTGATAGGGAGCTTTGAGTGTGAGCCCCACTGGGGACAGTGTGATGCTAATGTCTGTACAGCGCTGCTGAATATGTCAGAGCTATATATGTTAGTGAAATAAATAAAAATATACTTTACGAATTCTCTTGTTAATAAATTATTACAAAATCCAAGTGTTATTGACTTTTGTTCAAGTTCAGCTGCTTTAGCTTTTTTTATTGTTTTAATGAGGATAAAATATTGATCAGGCATCAGAATAACTCCCTGGATCAACGACCCCTCTCTAGTAACTATAACCTGTAATATTATTACCTCCAGAAAAACATCCAGGCCCCTTCTGATCTCTTATAGTGAGTTCACTCACTATGTTCGGAGACTTGGAGCCCTATTACATAGGCCGAGGATCAGGCGGGAACAGCGTTGATGGCATCTTCCATGGGACAACAGAAATCCTTGTTTGTCAGCGCCCTGTGTCGACGGGATGTGATGTTGAGAGATCCAGTTCACATCAGGCTGTGGGAAAGGCCGTTTTAACAAGTGCTGATTATTAATACACCAGGTGGTTAGTGTTCGTTATTAGTCCTATAATTGTCCTCGGTAACTGCATCCTTTGGTGCTACAGGTTCCGTAAACAGATAAATCTGAAGGTATGAGTATTGATATAAGTAAACCTAAGATGACATTGGGGTTTTACATATCTCCCAACCTTCCCGGATCCGGAGGGACAGTCCCAGATTTGAGAGGCTGTCCCGCAGTCCCAGTACGAGGAGGTATGTCCTGCTCTCAGGCAGCTGTCTTCCATAGAAAGCAGAGACAGCTGCCTGTAATGATAAAGCAGGAGCCATCCATCAGTTCCCTGCTCCATCATTCCTTCCTGCAGGTCTGGGCAGTGGGCGGGAGCACCGTGTATCATCCTGCTGCTGCTGAAGGAAGTGAGTATGTGGAGGTTATTTTTTTTCTTTTACTGCCTGTGAAGAGTGTACTTTACTGGGCATCTTACTGTCATGGGGCACAACTTGGGTATATTTCTGTGAGTGGGCACATATCTGGGCATATTATATGAGCGGGCACATAACTACTGTGAGGGGACACATAACTGGACATAACTACTGTGAGGGGCACATAACTGGACATAACTACTGTGAGGGGCACATATCTGGACATAACTACTGTGAGGGGCACATAGCTTCGCATAACTACTGTGAGGGGACACACATCTGGCCATTACTACTGTGAGGGGCACATATCTGGTATAACTACTGTAAGGGGCACATAACTGGGCATAACTACTGTGAGGGGCACATATCTGGTATAACTACTTTGAGGGGGCACATATCTGGTCATAACTACTGTGAGGGGGCACATATCTGGACATTACTGTGAGGGGCACATAACTGGGCATAACTACTGTGAGGGGGTACACATCTGGCTATAACTACTGTGAGGGGGCACATATCTGGGCATAACTACTGTGAAGAGGCACATATCTGGTATAACTACTGTGAGGGGCACATATCTGGTATAACTACTGTGAGGGTGCACATATCTGACCATAACTACTGTGAGGGGCACATAACTGGGCATAGCTACTCTGAGGGGGCACATATCTGGCCATAACTACTGTGAAGGGGCACATATCTGGCCATAAATAGTATGAGGAGGCACATATCTGGGCATTACAACTGTGAGCGGGCACATATCTGGTATAACTACTGTGAGGGGGCATATATCTGGTATAACTACTGTGAGGGGGCACATATCTGGACATAACTACTTTGAGGGGCACATATCTGGTATAACTACAGTGAGGGGGCACAGATCTGGTATAACTACTGTGAGGGGAACATATCTGACCATAACTACTGTGAGGGGGCACATATCTGGGTATAACTACTGTGAGGGGAACATATCTGACCATAACTACTGTGAGGGGGAACATATCTGGTATAACTACTGTGAGGGGGCACATATCTGGTCATAACTACTGTGAGGGGGCATATATGTGCCCCCTCAAGTAGTTATGTCAGATATGTGCCCCCTCACTGTAGTTATGACCAGATATGTGCCCCCTCACAGTAGCTATGTCCAGATATGTGCCCCCTCACAGTAGTTATACCAGATATGTTCCCCCTCACAGTAGTTATGGTCAGATATGTTCCCCTCACAGTAGTTGTGTCCAGATATGTGCCCCCTCACAGTAGTTATGGTCAGATATGTTCCCCTCACAGTAGTTATACCAGATCTGTGCCCCCTCACAGTAGTTATACCAGATATGTGCCGCTCACAGTAGTTATACCAGATATGTGCCCCCTCACAGTAGTTATGTCAGATATCTGGTATAACTACTGTGAGCGGCACACATGTGGACATAACTACTGTGAGGGGGAACATATCTGGCCATAACCACTGTGAGGGGGGCACATATCTAGTATAACTACTGTGAGGGGCACATATCTGGTATAACTACTGTGAGGGGAACATATCTGGTATAACTACTGTGAGGGGCACAGATCTGGAATAACTACTGTGAGGGGAACATATCTGACCATAACCACTGTGAGGGGGCACATATCTGGTATAACTACTGTGAGGGGAACATATCTTACCATAACTACTGTAAGGGGGAACATATCTGGCCATAACCACTGTGAGGGGGGCACATATCTGGTATAACTACTGTGAGGGGGAACATATCTGGCCATAACCACTGTGAGGGGGGCACATATCTGGTATAACTACTGTGAGGGGAACATATCTGGCCATAACCACTGTGAGGGGGGCACATATCTGGTATAACTACTGTGAGGGGAACATATCTGACCATAACTACTGTGAGGGGCGCATATCTGATATAACTACTGTGAGGGGGCACATATCTGGTATAACTACTGTGAAGGGTACATATCTGGTATAACTACTGTGAGGGGGCATATATCTGGTATAACTACTGTGAGGGGACATATATCTGGACATAACTACTGTGAGGGGCACATATCTGGTATAACTACTGTGAGGGGCACATATCTGGACATAACTACTGTGAGGGGCACATATCTGGTATAACTACTGTGAGGGGGCACAGATCTGGTATAACTACTGTGAGGGGAACATATCTGGTATAACTACTGTGAGGGGGCACTGATCTGGTATAACTACTGTGAGGGGAACATATCTGACCATAACTACTGTGAGGGGGCACATATCTGGGTATAACTACTGTGAGGGGAACATATCTGACCATAACTACTGTGAGGGGGAACATATCTGGTATAAACTACTGTGAGGGGGCACATATTTGGTCATAACTACTGTGAGGGGGCACATATCTGGTCATAACTACAGTGAGGGGGCACATATCTGACATAACTACTGTGAGGGGGCACATATCTGGTATAACTACTGTGAGCGGCACACATCTGGACATAACTACTGTGAGGGGGAACATATCTGGCCATAACCACTGTGAGGGGGGCACATATTTAGTATAACTACTGTGAGGGGGCACATATCTGGTATAACTACTGTGAGCGGCACACATCTGGACATAACTACTGTGAGGGGGAACATATCTGGCCATAACCACTGTGAGGGGGGCACATATTTAGTATAACTACTGTGAGGGGGCACATATCTGGTATAACTACTGTGAGGGGCACAGATCTGGTATAACTACTGTGAGGGGAAACATATCTGGCCATAACCACTGTGAGGGGGCACATATCTGGTATAACTACTGTGAGGGGAACATATCTGACCATAACTACTGTGAGGGGGAACATATCTGGCCATAACCACTGTGAGGGGGGCACATATCTGGTATAACTACTGTGAGGGAGAACATATCTGGCCATAACCACTGTGAGGGGGGCACATATTTGGTATAACTACTGTGAGGGGAACATATCTGGGTATAACTACTGTGAGGGGGAACATATCTGGTATAACTACTGTTAACCCTTAGAGGACCCTGAGATTTTCCATTTTTACGTTTTTGTTTTTCACTCCCCGCCTTCCCATAGTCCTAACTTTTTTATTTTCTGTGAGGGGAACATATCTGACCATAACTACTGTGAGGGGGAACATATCTGGCCATAACCACTGTGAGGGGGGCACATATCTGGTATAACTACTGTGAGGGAGAACATATCTGGCCATAACCACTGTGAGGGGGGAACATATCTGACCATAACTACTGTGAGGGGCGCATATCTGATATAACTACTGTGAGGGGGCACATATCTGGTATAACTACTGTGAAGGGTACATATCTGGTATAACTACTGTGAGGGGGCATATATCTGGTATAACTACTGTGAGGGGACATATATCTGGACATAACTACTGTGAGGGGCACATATCTGGTATAACTACTGTGAGGGGGCACAGATCTGGTATAACTACTGTGAGGGGAACATATCTGACCATAACTACTGTGAGGGGGCACATATCTGGGTATAACTACTGTGAGGGGAACATATCTGACCATAACTACTGTGAGGGGGAACATATCTGGTATAACTACTGTGAGGGGGCACATATTTGGTCATAACTACTGTGAGGGGGCACATATCTGGTCATAACTACAGTGAGGGGGCACATATCTGACATAACTACTGTGAGGGGGCACATATCTGGTATAACTACTGTGAGCGGCACACATCTGGACATAACTACTGTGAGGGGGAACATATCTGGCCATAACCACTGTGAGGGGGCACATATCTGGTATAACTACTGTGAGGGGAACATATCTGACCATAACTACTGTGAGGGGGAACATATCTGGCCATAACCACTGTGAGGGGGGCACATATCTGGTATAACTACTGTGAGGGAGAACATATCTGGCCATAACCACTGTGAGGGGGGCACATATTTGGTATAACTACTGTGAGGGGAACATATCTGGGTATAACTACTGTGAGGGGGAACATATCTGGTATAACTACTGTTAACCCTTAGAGGACCCTGAGATTTTCCATTTTTACGTTTTTGTTTTTCACTCCCCGCCTTCCCATAGTCCTAACTTTTTTATTTTTCCGTTCACATAGCCTTATGAAGGCTTATTTTTTGCAGGACAAGTTGTGCTCTCTACTAGTGCCATTTACTGTTGCATACGATGTAGTAAGAAACGGAAAAAAAAATCTAAATGGGGTAGAATTGGAAAACAAATGCAAGTTTGACAAAGGTTTTTTTTTTTTGTTTTTTTTTTAACAGTAAAAAAAAGTGCGGTAAAATTGACCTTTTATCTTCATTCTCCAGGTCAGTATGGTTACAACGATACCATACTTGTATAATTTTTCTTGTGTTTTAATACTGGAAAAAAAAAAATTAAACATTTGAGAAAAAATGTTATCCCCATATTCTGACCCCTGTATCTTTTTGTAGTTATGTGTATGGGGATGTGTGAGGGCTCATTTTTTGCGGGGAGATCTGTAATTTTGAATGATATCAATTTGAAGGGTGTAACTTTTTGATCACTTCTTATAAAAAAAATTATTAGGGAGTGAAGTGACAAAAAATGGCAAATTGGCTTTTTTTTATTTTTTTTTCCGTTATGCCATTTGCCGTATGCCATTAATATTGTTATATCTTAATTGTATGGACATTTTTTCACGCATCAATGTCCATGATGTTTATTTTTTTATTGGTTAAGTATTTTTATTTTAAGGTAAGGGGAGTGATTAGAACTTTTATATTTTTTATTTTTTTATATTTGTAAAAACTTTTTTTTACTTTTACCCTGGGTGACAATAACGGGCAATCATTAGATTGCCCATTGTGTTCATTGAAGGCTATATAGCCATCATTAAACGCTTCATTTGGAATATACCCTCTTCAAATTCAATGAGACTTTACAAAGGTCATCTCGACCGAAACGTCGTCATTTATTCATCTGAATGCACAATTATATATAATTATATACTGTAACTGCTGATATTGGAGAATTTATATGTAAACATTAGAAGGACTATGCAATAAATGTGAAAACCTATTAATGCGTGTGCACTGAACTCTTACCTCACTATTGGTTGGGTTGAAGAACTCTTCTGGTTGGTCTGAACTCATTATACCTGGACTTGACTTTGGCTTGGGTACCTCAACCCTGATCTTGCTTGACCCTTTTGACTGACACTACCTCTTGGCTTTTGAGTTTTGGCTTCCCCTGGTTCTGGTTTGTGTCTCTGATTTGGATTTGATCGCTTCTGTTTTGTTCTGTCCTTTGTTTGTTATTTGTCTCCCATTGTTCCCTTCCCTTTAAGGCCCAGCACTTAGCTAAGCTATGGACCGCCGTCCAGTTGTGGACCGCTAATTAGGGCGGGTCATGCAATCAGGCAGGGACAGCGGTGTGGGTGAATTCTTAGGGCTCACTTGTTCCCCCCTCATGACAACCTGACTGATAGTCCCTGACTGATAACCCTCGACTGATAGCTCCTGACTAATACCTCCTGATAGCCCCTGACTGATACCTCCTGACTGACACCTCCTGACAGATACCTCCTGACTGATACCTCCTGACTGATACCTCCTGACTGATACCCCCTGACTGATACCCCCTGACTGATACCCCCTGACTGATACCCCCTGACTGATAACCCCTGACTGATACCTCCTGACTGATAGCTTCTGACTGATAGCTTCTGACTGATAGCCCCTGGCAGCCCCTGACTGATAGCCTCCTGAATGATACCTCCTGACTGACACCCCCTGACTGACACCCCCTGACTGACACCCCCTGACTGATACCTCCTGACTGATACCTCCTGACTGATAACCCCTGACTGATAACCCCTGACTGATACCCCCTGACTGATACCCCCTGACTGATACCTCCTGACTGATACCTCCTGACTGATACCTCCTGACTGATAACCCCTGACTGATAACCCCTGACTGATACCCCCTGACTGATAACCCCTGACTGATACCCCCTGACTGATAACCCCTGACTGATACCCCCTGACTGATACCCCCTGACTGATACCCCCTGACTGATACCCCCTGACTGATAACCCCTGACTGATACCTCCTGACTGATAGCTTCTGACTGACACCTCCTGACTGACACCTCCTGACTGACACCTCCTGACTGACACCTCCTGACTGATACCTCCTGACTGATACCTCCTGACTGATAACCCCTGACTGATACCTCCTGACTGATACCTCCTGACTGATACCTCCTGACTGATACCCCCTGACTGATACCCCCTGACTGATAGCTCCTGACTGATAACCCCTGACTGATACCTCCTGACTGACACCTCCTGACAGACAGTGTCACGCTACGGTGTGGGAGGGGAAACTCCACACCGAGCATACACCGATACACTACAGTGAGATGAAGACCGATTAGCAGGTAAGAAGCCAGAGGCAAGGACTACCACTCAACCAAGTGCACCGGAAATACCAGGAACCAAACCCAGAGGGCAGAAACCCAGTGAGCCCCGTTCTTCACAGAGCCCCAGATGGTAGGGATGCACTTATCCAGAACTCACTGGCTGCACCTCCAGGAAGGTCCCGATGCACCTGGCAACTTACCTGCTGATACTGCTGGTAGAAGCACCAGCAGCCCACACACCAAAGACTGGAGCCCAGGCACATGTACTGGAACCCAAACACCTAACAGGACTCAGTACACACAACACACCCAGGAACCAACTCACCAGCAACAACTCACAGTATCACTGTTCCCCCTCCGGGGAACCCTGGAGCCCTCTCACCGAAGGCACATACATACAGGAAATGTCTGGACTCCATGTCAGAAGACACATGGCAGTCACAGACCAAACACCCACCCGTACATAAACCACATAACAGGAATAAGGGAAGGGGATGAGAGGACCTCGGGAAGACCTCGCTGACATATTAAGTGGCCACAAGGACTGGGCAGATGGAATCCCAGGAAAGGTGCCTAGCTCCAGCAACAACGGAGGCTGGAGCACAACTAACCCACCAGGCTAGCAACAACAGAATAAAAGCACCTAGTGACCACACCCAGGTCAATATGTTAACCCCATGAGAACCAAACAGGGAAGGAGGGAAGTATGCAATAAGGGAACATACCAGCAACCAAAACTACACGTTGCCCCTGGCAACCACGGCCTACTACTGCAGCCAGAATGCCAGGACACAAACATGAGCAACATGGAAGCCGTGTCACGGAGAACAACCGAGACACCACCAATATACACGTTGCCCCTGGCAACCAGCATACAACCAAATCCGGAATACCAGGGCACAAACATGAGCAACATGAAACACGTGTCACGATAACCACACGGTACGTGACAGATAGCTCCTGACTGATAGCTCCTGACTGATAGCTCCAGACTGATACCTCCTGACTGATAGCTCCTGACTGATAGCTCCTGACTGATACCTGCTGACTGATAGCTCCTGACTGATACCTTCTGACTGATAGGTCCTGACTGATACCTCCTGACTGATACCTCCTGATAGCTCATGACTGATAGCTCCTGACTGATAGCTCCTGACTGATAGCCTCCTGACTGATACCTCCTGATAGCCCCTGACTGATAGCTCCTGACTGATACCTCCTGACTGATAGCCTCCTGAATGATAGCTCCTGACTGATAACCCCTGACTGATACCTCCTGACTGATACCTCCTGACTGACACCTCCTGACAGATAGCTCCTGACAGATAGCTCCTGACTGATACGTCCTGACTGATACCCCCTGACTGATAGCTCCTGACTGATAGCTTCTGACTGATACCTGCTGACTGATAGCTCCTGACTGATACCTCCTGACTGATACCTCCTGATAGCTCCTGACTGATAGCTCCTGACTGATAGCCTCCTGAATGATAGGTCCTGACTGATAACCCCTGACTGATACCTCCTGACTGATACCTCCTGACTGACACCTCCTGACAGATAGCTCCTGACTGATAGCTCCTGACTGATAGGTCCTGACTGATACCTCCTGACTGATACCCCCTGACTGATAGCTCCTGACTGATACCTGCTGACTGATAGCTCCTGACTGATACCTTCTGACTGATACCTCCTAACTGATAGCTCCTGACTGATAGCTCCTGACTGATAACCCCTGACTGATAGCTCCTGACTGATAGCTCCTGACTGATAGCTCCTGACTGATACCTGCTGACTGATAGCTCCTGACTGATACCTTCTGACTGATAGGTCCTGACTGATACCTCCTAACTGATAGCTCCTGACTGATACCTCCTGAGTGATACCTCCTGACTGACTGTTAGCCCCTGACTGATAGCCCCTGATACCACCTGATTGATAGCCCCTGACTGACAGCCCCTAACTGATAGCCCCTGACACCTCCTGACTAGAGTACATTTTTGCAGTACTCGCAGTCCCAGACCCCGTCACGTCCTCATCACTCCCTTGACACAACTAAGTGTCAAACACAATGCAATAACTCTCATGCAACAAAATATTGTCACACAGGCCTTTAAACAGTGGTAAAAAAATGCCTTTGCAACTTTTTTTTTTTACAACAAAAATAGGTGTAGCTATTTTTTTTTTATATCACAGTGAGAGGTGTAACCCAATCTCCTGGGCCCTAATGCAAAATGTGTAAGAGCCCCGTCTACAGTGTGCCATTTTATAATCCTGGTGTCTTCTTCTACTGCAGAGAGGGCTCCACATCTTGACCAATATGTCCTCACAGTAAACTCTGCCCTCAGGAGAAATCATCATGGTGGTCTGGAACAGATGGAGAAGAGAAGAAATGTGAACGGAAACCAGTGGAAACGTCACCTGGAAATCACTGGATTAACATTTGAAGAAGGTGCACAATTTGCCCACTCTGCTTAGGACACCAAAATACCTCGTCCCAGCCCTGCTGAGGGGGTATAAGAGGAGAAGACTACAACTCCCAGCACGTCAAAGGCTGTTATTATGTGATATCAGAGGACATTACAGGAGGATGTAGAAGAGGAGAGGATTACAACTCCTAGCGTGTCCAGCCCATTACTACATATTATTAGAGGAGATTACAGGAGGAGGTATAAGAGGAGAGGACTACAATTCCCAGCATGTCCATCCTGTTATGTGATATGTTAAAGAAATTTAGTTAGTTGGTGAACACAATTGTGCTAGGGTTGTATTTTATTATCAGGTGGTCTCCATCTCCTTATAGACATATCTCTTATATCTTATAATCTCTAATCTCCATTAGATGTCACATATGCTTAAAAATAAAAATGACTCATAATCACTTGATATGTCTATAGGAAAACAGGAACTTAGCAGAAGTTGAAATATGCATATGGAATTTCCCAGATAGATGAAGTAATGTGTACGTGTCCTCATTAGCATTGGGCGGCGACCATCATCATTCTTTTGATTTGATGTTACATGTATACTTGTATGATTGTGATTGGATATATTAAAATTGATGACAAAGGGAGGGGGGGGGGTGATTACACCAACATGTATTTCTAATAAAATTAGCTCCCTGGGTGTAACCAGGAGAGATCTGCATGATCAGCAATGAGACGACTGGACGTGCATTTCTTGTGCTGCGGCCGCACTCTCTTACCATGAAGGGGGAAATTTAACATAATTTGAACACCACAGACAACTGAGTATTAAGTCCAATTTGGGACTAATCCTAAATTGCATTGACAGATATCAGAGGACATTACAGGAGGATGTGTGAAAGGAGAGGACTACAACTCCCAGCATTTCCTACCTGTCACTGTGAATCCCGTTCTTTATGTTCTTTTCATTACAATACTCCGCCTCTCCAGCACTTTTCACATGATGGTGAAATCATCAGCACTTATTTCTGCTGCTGACTCCATCCCTCCTGCTCTGAATGCCCCACCCACTAGCCAATGAGACGACACCTATTCCCGTGACAGCAAATCTACCATTAGCAACTCTACTGTAATCCAAGCCCCTCCTGCACTGACCACATGATGGTGATGTCATCACAGGTCCTTCTCCACCACTTTGCTCTACTGTTAAGCCCCGCCCCTGCACTGATCACATGACAGTGACATCATCACAGGTCCTTCAGCTCTTGCAGTGCAGCAGATACAGAGCAGGTCCTGGTCGATAGTCACTGCTGTGGTGTCTGGGGCCTCTTCTTCTCTCTGGTATCAGCCATTTCTCCAGAATCCCCCTTTATCTCCGGTGCTGGGGGCTCTGAGAAGCGGGGTCTCTCCAGGAGCAGTAAGTGCGGTTCTGGATCTCACTAATGCTCTTGTCCCTGGAGGATTTCCAGCCTCTCCTCTCCTCATAAAGGCGCTTGCAGTACTAGAAGTCTCCAGCTCCTCCAGTTCTCTCCTCTTCTCCTGAATGACCACCAAGGATGGACAGGAAGGAGATCAGCAGAAGAATATTAGACCTCACCTTGGAGATCATCTCCCTGCTGAGCGGAGAGGTAAACTTTTCTAGATTTCTCTCCTCTTTATTGTATTCTGTAACAAGTCAGACATCGGGAAGGAGAATCCATCATAGGAAGTGATAGGAAGGGTCCAGGGTCCTGGAGAACGGCCTCCAGACCTTCCAAGTGACGGAGAACCTGAAGATCAGCCACCAGTATGGTCAGTGATGTATCATGGAGACCAATAGTCATGTTGTAGGAGCCATGAGAAGGTAAGTAGGCACGTTGTACCCAGGAGGAGAGGAAGCAGAGGAGGAGATGGCCGGAGTGTGGCCTGGAGGGAGGATTTCTACCACTAGTCTGACATCTAAATGATACTGGACTGTAACAGTAAATATGAAGTCAGGAAGGAATTTCTTTCCCTAAGTGTCTCTCCCCATCCACAGGATTACACCATAGTAAAGAAGACATTGGGGAGGACTCCCATCATCCATGAGTCAGGAGGGTGGAGCAGGACCCCCATTACAGAACATCCCCCCCTGATACATGAGCAGAAGATCCTAGAACTCACCCACAAGATGATGGAGCTGCTGACTGGAGAGGTGACACTGCTGGGAATGCTGGGAAATTCTCCAGTAACAGCACTGGAGGGATCTGGGTGATGATGGTGTCATTGTGTTGTCAGGTTCCTGTAAGGTGTCAGGATGTGGCGGTCTATTTCTCTATGGAGGAGTGGGAGTGTATAGAAGGACACAAAGATCTCTACAAGGAGGCCATGATGGAGGCTCCCCACTGTCTGATATCACCAGGTAAGAAGAGAGGAGATCTTCCTGATTATAGAGGTGTAAGGGCCGTCTGGATACTACTTTATCATCTCATCATGATATATATATTTCTGTGCTTGTGTCTCCACAGATGGATCCAGGAGGAGAAATCCCCCCAAGAGATGTCCCCGTCCTCTGTATTCCCAGGACTGTCCAGAGGAGAAGCTCCCAGAGAACCCTCAGGTAGATGGAGCTGAGCCCTATACACATCTATATAGGGGGGTCATAGATTGTGGGGGTCTCTTATGTGGATCTGTTAGATTTCCCACCTGTCTGCTGTATTGTACTGAATTGTTACAGATGACAAATCAGGGGGAAGATCTGACTGATATTAAAGTGGAGGATGAAGAAGAGCGGATGATGGGCGATCCCCCGTGTAAGAGTGAGGTGGAGGAGGACATTCCAGTCCATGTGACCACAGGTATGGGATCATGAATGGAGGAAGGGAATTGGGAGGTTTCTTCAGGTGAGGCTCCACCTTAGAGCTGCAGTAAAGTAGCTCTGGGCAGTGACCCCTGTGTTATGTGCAGGAGCAGAGGGAGTTGACTTCAGTAGGAGCAGTGCTACATTATCGAGCACCACTATGCAGTGAATGTGGCTGTGTAGTTCTGGCTCTACTACACCAGAACAGCTGGTCCGGGGGGGAGATTGGGGGGTCAGACCCCTACATATCAACTACTCGGAGGATAGGTCATTACTTAATAAGAGCTGGGCAACTCCTTTGGTTCCTAAGAAGGGTATGGAGAAATGTTAGGTTGAGGAATATCATTCCGTGTCTCATCTTAACTCGAATATGAAAACTTTGGAGAAATTATTAGCTGTGAGGCTAGATACAACAATTACTGAAGATTAGAGATGAGCGAACGTGCTCGTAACGAGCACTGTACTGCTCAGCTTCCCTGCGCTCACATGGGCGCAGGCAGACACTTCCGTCCTCCTGAGGTGATCATGTGGTCATAACCCCACACACTGATAGGTTATAATATTAGAAGATTATGCAGGTCGGTCGGGGAGCTGACACTCCAGCCTGTCATTGGATGGCACCTACTGTGAAAGATAATGGAGACATTTGGCTTTGGGAACGGTTGACAATGACAATAGATTAGTAAGTGTACATGATAAATGCCATTTGCTGACGTGAGACAACCCCTTTAGTATATTATATTACTATATCCATCAAAACTGAAATAATTAGGCCGTACAATTTTTGCCCGGTAGTGTACAGGAGGTCATGTATTAACTCTATGCTTGTGTCTTCTACAGGTGGAACTATTAGGGGAAATCAACCAGAGAAATATCCCAGCGCTCCGTGTTCTGTTGACTACCCAGAGGAAAATCCTTTATGTTTTATTAATGACACCCAACTTGGGAATCATCAGAGAGGTCACACAAGTGAGAATCCATATTCATGTTCAGAATGTAAGAAATGTTTTACAGCAAAATCAAGTCTTGTTCGACATGAGAGAATTCACACAGGAGAGAAGCCGTATTCATGCTCATTATGCGGGAAGTGTTTTACAAATAAATCAAGCCATGTTATCCATGAGAAGATTCACAGAGGAGAGAGGCCATTTTCATGTTCAGAATGTGGAAAATGTTTTATAAAGAAACCAGATCTTGTGAAACATGAGATAATTCACACAGGAGAAAAGCCATATCCATGCTCAGAATGTGAGAAATGTTTCATTACTAAAGAAAAACTTAGGTATCATCAGAAAATTCACACAGGGGAGAAGACATTTGCATGTTCCAAGTGTGGGAAATGTTTTATTAAAAAATCAGTTCTTGTTATTCATAAAAAAATTCACACAGGGGAGAAGTCGTATTCATGTTCAGGATGTCAGAAATGTTTTCAAAATAAATCAGTTTTTGTTAGACATCAGAGAAGTCACACAGGTGAGAAACCATTTACATGTTCAGAATGTGGGAAATGTTTTACACATAAATCAAATCTTGTTACACACGAGAGAATTCACACAGGGTCAAAGCCATATGCATGTCCAGAATGTGGGAAATCATTTACAAGCAAATCAAGTCTTGTTAGACATAAGAGAATTCACACAGGAGAGAAGCCGTATCCATGCTCAGAATGTGGGAAATGTTTTACAAATAAATCAGATCTAGTTAAACATCAGAAACGTCACACAGGAGAGAGGTCGTACTCATGTTCAGAGTGTGGCAAATGTTTTGTTACTAAAGATAATCTCAAGCTTCACGAGAGACATCACAGGGGAGAGAAGTCGTATTCATGTTCAGAGTGTGGAAAATGTTTTCTTACTAAAGACAACCTCAAGCTTCATCAGAGAACTCACACAGGAGAGAAGCCGTATTCATGTTCAGAATGTGGGAAATGTTTTACAAATAAATCACATCTTGTTACACATCAGAGAATTCACACGGATCAGAAGCCATATTTATGTTCTGAATGCGGGAAATGTTTTACACAAAAGGCAAATCTTGTTGCACATCAGAGAACACACACAAGAGAGAAGCCATTTGCATGTTCAGAATGTGGAAAATGCTTTACACAAAAGGCGAATCTTGTTGCACATCAGAGAACTCACACAGGAGAGAGGTCATATTCATGTTCAGAATGTGGAAAATGTTTTATAGATAAAACAGATCTAGTCATACATAAGAAAATTCATAAAGGGGAGAAGCACTTTTCATGTTCAGAATGTGGGGAATATTTTATTACTAAATCCAAACTTAAAGCTCATCAGAAAAATCACAATGGAGAGAAGTCATTTTGAAGTTCTGTATGTACAAAGAAGTGAAATTTTGAAATTCCCCAAAGAATTCACATATAGACAAAGTCAGATTCTTGCCATAACAATTCCATTCTCTCAAGTCAAGTTATCAGCTTTTTCCAGTGCACTTCTGCCTTTATATTTTGACAAACATGTTGTCTGCTCCTGTGGTCAAATGCATCTTCTTTCCATAGCATATTGGTCTGGAGGTCAATAAACAAATTGCAGTTTTACCCTGATGTGCATAGGTTGTCTTCTGGCAAACACAAAATGTAGTTTTAACTCCATTTCATCTTGAGTAGCCAATCATGTATGAACTACATATTTGCTATAAATGGCTCTGTCTCAGGCTAGATTGAAGATAAAACAGCAATCCTTAGTTTTAAAACAAAACTTAAATAGTGGCTCTAGCCATGATCCAGCCTGAGATAGTGCAGGTTGAGGTCCATTCTCCATATATTTGCAGCTCTCACTAAAGTGAATGCTGACAGGCTGCAGTGTGGAGAAGAAACACAGGTTTTCCTCTCGCCCCTGTATAACTGAACATGATTCCATGAATGGGGTAATATGGGCTGTCGATCTTGTCAATCCATCCAAATACTCTCAGAGTATACTTATAGGGGTCTTGTTTCAGAGTAGCTTGAAATAATTCACATCACACACACACATCAGTGAATTTTATACTTTTTACACTCTCCTTATCCTGTTTGTATCCGATTTGTAGCATTAAATATGCAGACTGATTTTTTTTTTTCAAATAGGCATAATTCTAAGTCAAGAAAACAACAAAAGCAAAGCGCTGGCCGATCACACTTACATGTCCCTGTATCGTTATGAAGTAACAGCTAGATTTGTTCAATCTCCTCTGCCTGCCTAAATACTAGACAGCATCCAGTGGGGGGTTGTCCCATCTTGTACTTTGGGGGCAGATCCCAGAGGTGGAACGGAGCCTGCAAGGTGAAGAAGGGCACACTGTGCATGCACGGCCAGTATACTGTCCATTCGTCTTGCTGTTCGGCCGAGCATGCCTACGCTCGGTTGCACTCGGTGTTCAGCCGAACACCAAGTGTACTCGAGCGCAAAGCTCGAGTCCCCTAGACGGGTCCATCATGACCCCAATGCAAGTCAATGGGGATGGATCCGTTTGGTGTGACACACTAGTAAACAGATTCATCCCCATTGACTTGCATTGGGATCATGACGGATCGGTCCTTATCTTTCCCTGCAGCTCCCTCCTCCCGTCCAGCAGGTGGCGTTGTGGTAAAAATTATCACTGTGTGCGCCGTCTTCCTGCTGTAGCAGGTTGGGAGCTGCCAGGGAAGGTAAGTCTGTCTCTGTGTGTTTTTTAAAAAATTTGGGGCACTTGTGTAAACCTTCCGAGCGTGGTGTGCCTGGTTTACTCCCATAGACTTCAATTATGCTCGGGTGCTCGGCCGAGCACTCGTGCACCCCTGAGTGCTCGGCCAGAGCACCCGAGCATAGTAACATAGTAACATAGTTTGTAAGGCCGAAAAAAGACATCTGTCCATCCAGTTCAGCCTGTTATCCTACAAGTTGATCCAGGGGAAGGCAAAAAACCCCTGTGAGGTAGAAGCCAATTTTCCTCACTTTAGGGGGAAAAATTCCTTCCCGACTCCAATCAGGCAATCAGAATTACTCCCTGGATCAACGACCCCTCTCTAGTAACTATAACCTGTAATATTATTACCCTCCAGAAATACATCCAGGCCCTTCTTGAACTCTATTAGTGAACTTACCATCACCACCTCCTCAGGCAGAGAGTTCCATAGTCTCACTGCTCTTACCGTAAAGAATCCTCTTCTATGTTTATGTACAAACCTTCTTTCCTCCAGACGCAGAGGATGTCCCCTCGTCACAGTCACAGTCCTCAGGATAAATAGATGATGGGAGAGATCTCTGTACTGACCTCTGATATATTTATACATAGTTATTAGATCTCCCCTCAGTCGTCTTTTTTCTAAAGTGAATAACCCTAATTTTGATAATCTTTCTGGGTACTGTAGTCCACCCATTCCAGTTATTACTTTAGTTGCCCTCCTCTGAACCCTCTCCAGCTCTGCTATGTCTGCCTTGTTCACAGGAGCCCAGAACTGTACACAGTCCTCCATGTGTGGTCTGACTAGTGATGTGTAAAGTGGCAGGACTATGTTCTCATCACGGGCATCTATGCCTCTTTTGATGCAACCCATTATCTTATTGGCCTTGGCAGCAGCTGTCTGACACTGGTTTCTGCAGCTTAGTTTGCTGTTCACTAAAATTCCTAGGTCCTTTTCCATGTCACTGTTACCCAATGTTTTACCATTTAGTATGTACTGGTGACTTGCATTATTCCTTCCCATATGCATAACCTTACATTTGTCAGTGTTAAACCTCATCTGCCACTTTTCTGCCCAAGCCTCCAGTCTATCCAGATCCTGCTGTAGCAGTATACTGTCCTGTGTAGTGTATATTCAGTATACTGTACTCTGTAGTATATATACAGTGTACTGTCCTCTGTAGTATATATATACAGTATACTGTCCTCTGTAGTATATATATACAGTATACTGTCCTCTGTAGTATATATACAGTGCACTGTCCTCTTCTGTGTTAATTACTTTACACAGTTTAGTGTCATCTGGAAAAATTGATATTTTACTGTGCAAGCTTTCTACAAGATCATTAATAAATATATTGAAGAGAATAGGACCCAATACAGACCCCTGTGGTACCCCACTAGTTACAGTGACCCAATCTGAGTATCTACCGTTAATAACCACCCTCTGTTTTCTATCACTGAGCCAGTTACTTACCCACATACAGACATTTTCTCCCAGGCCAAGCATTCTCATTTTGTATACTAACCTTTTATGTGGTACAGTGTCAAACGCTTTGGAGAAGTCCAAATATACGACATCCATTGAGTCGCCGCGGTCAATCTAGAACTTACCTCCTCATAGAAACTGATTAAATTGGTTTGCATGACCGATCCCTCATGAAGCCATGCTGATATGGAGTTATTTGCTTATTTTCATTGAGGTACTCCAAGATAGCATCTCTCAGAAAACCTTCAAACAGTTTACCCACAACAGAAGTTAAACTTACAGGCCTATAGTTTCCAGGCTCTGTTTTTGGACCCTTTTTGAATAGTGGCACCACATTTGCTATGTGCCAATCCTGTGGAACACTCCCCGTCAGTATAGAGTCCTTAAATATCAGAAATAAGGGTCTGTCGATTACATTACTTAATTCTCTTAGGATACAGGGGTGTATGCCATCCGGTCCTGGTGATTTGTCTATTTTAATATTTTTAAGACGTTGCTGCACCTCTTCCTGGGTCAGACAGGGCACTTTTAATGGAGAATTTACTTTTATATTCTGCATTTCATTTGACAGTTTATTTTCCTCAGTGAATACAGTGGAGAAAAAGTTATTTAGTAGCTTCGCTTTCTCCTCATCGCTCTCTGCAACTTCCCCCTCATTACTCTGTAAAGGGCCGACACCTTCAGGTTTATACTTTTTACCATTTATATAATTGAAGAACATTTTAGGGTTAGTTTTACTCTCTTTGGCGATTAATCTCTCGGTCTCTAGTTTGGCTGTTTTTATGTGTCTTTTACATATTCTATTTTTTTCCTTATAGTTTTTCGATGCTTCCTCGCTCCCCTCCTGTTTTAGTGATTTAAATGCTTTCTGTTTGTCATTTATTGCTTTCTTTACAGTTCTATTTATCCACATTGTTGTTTTCTTGTTTCTTATTATTTTATTCCTATACGGTATGTACCTCTCACAATTAGATATTGGGATGCTTTTAAAAATATCCCATTTTGTGGCTGTATTTTTATTTTTGAGGACTTTGTCCCAGTTAGTTAGGCCTCTGGCCTCTCTTAGTTGGCTAAATTTTGCATTTTTGAAGTTTGGTATTTTTGTTCCTCCTCTTCTGAATGACAGTTGGAAGGTTATTATATTATGATCACTATTTCCCAGGTGTCCCCCGACCTGCACATCTGTTGTTCTGTCAGGTCTATTGGTTAATACTAAGTCCAGTATGGCCGTCCCTCTAGTGGGGTCCTGAACCAGTTGCGAAAGGTAATTGTCTTTGGTTATTTCCAAGAACCTGTTTCCTTTATGAGATATACAGGTTTCAGTTTCCCAGTCTATATCTGGGTAGTTGAAGTCCCCCATAATAATGACCTCATTATGATTTGCCGCCTCGTCTATTTCGTTTAGAAGTAGATTTTCTGTGGACTCTGATATATTGGGTGGTTCATAATAAACTCCTATTAGCATTTTATTATTGTTTTTGGCTCCATTTATTTCTACCCACAGTGACTCCACATCTTCATGTCCCTCACTTATATCTTCCCGGAGTGTGGGCTTTAGACAGGACTTTACATAAAGGCAGACCCCTCCCCCTCTCTGGTTTTGACGATCCTTTCTAAAAAGACTGTAACCCTGTACATTAACTGCCCAGTCATAGCTATCATCCAGCCATGTCTCAGTTACTCCCACTGTGTCATAGTTATCATCCAGCCATGTCTCAGTTACTCCCACTATGTCATAGTTCTCCTCACACATCACTAATTCCAGTTCACCAGTTTTATTAGTCAGGCTTCTGGCATTAGTGTACATACAATTAAGAGGTTGATGTATATTTCTTACCCTACACCTTTCCTTCTGATCTGTTCTAGTTCCTCCTTCCATTCCTCCCCCAGTTCCATTACCTTGCCCCAGGTCTCTATCTGCACTATCTTCCCCTCCTATAATGTAGTTACCCTCCCCCCAGTCCCTAGTTTAAACACTCCTCCAGCCTTCTAGCCATCTTCTCCCCCAAAACAGCTGCCCCCCCCCATTGAGGTGCAGCCCATCCCTACGGTAGAGCCTGTAGCCAACAGAGAAGTCGGCCCAGTTCTTTAGGAACCCAAACCCCTCCTTCCTCCACCAGTTCTTGAGCCACTTGTTTACCTCCCTAATCTCCCGCTGCCTTTCTTGTGTGGCTCGTGGTACTGGCAGTATTTCGGAAAACACTACCTTGGAGGTCCTTGCCCTAAGCTTATGCCCTAGATCCCTAAAATCATTTTTAAGGACGCTCCCCCTACCTCTAACTTTGTGATTGGTTCCGATATGGACCATGACTGCTGGATCTTCTCCAGCCCCTCCCAGTAATCTGTCAACCCGATCCGCGATGTGCCGAACTCGAGCGCCTGGAAGGCAGTACACCATCCGACGATCCCGGTCTTTGTTACAGATTGCCTTCTCTGTACCCCTAATAATGGAGTCGCCCACTACCAGCACCTGTCTGGCCTGCCCTGCTCTCCTGGTCCCCTAATAATGGAGTCGCCCACTACCAGCACCCGCCTGCCCTGCTCTCCTGGTCCCCTAATAATGGAGTCACCCACTACCAGCACCTGTCTGGCCTGCCCTGCTCTCCTGGTCCCCTAATAATGGAGTCGCCCACTACCAGCACCTGTCTGGCCTGCCCTGCTCTCCTGGCCCCCTGCTTACTGGAGCTGACATTCCCCTGACTGGCAGAGGAAGTGTCCGGCTGCAGCAGTGCTCTCCCTGAAGTAACATCCCCCTCATCTGCCAAACTTGCAAACTTGTTGGGGTGTGTCAGATCAGGGCTAGCCTCCCTGGCACTTTTCCCTATAACCCGCTTTCTAACTGTTACCCAGCTACCTACCTCACTTTCCTGAGCCTCCTCACTACCACCCTCCCCCACATCTACCCCATAGAGTGCTTTCTCACTGAGCAGAAAACTCTTTTCCAAATTGTCAGTGCTTCTCAGCGTTGAAATTCGCCCGCTTAGATACACGATGTGCGATTCCAAGCGGACAATTTGCTCACATTTTGCTCGATCATCACTAACACTCATCTATTTTCAGAAGTCCCACTGAATAGAAAGGGAAGTGCACCATGCAGGGGATTAGGCATTACAGGGGGCTTATTTTGCGCAGGTACGTCAGGTGGTCATTATCGGTTGGTTTTAATTACTTCTGGTAAGGAAGCGTAAGGGAATACAGTGCCTTGCGAAAGTATTCGGCCCCCTGGAACTTTTCCAACTTTTGCCACATTTCAGGCTTCAAACAAAAAGATATAACATTTTACATTTCTGGTGAAGAATCAACAACAAGTGGTCACAATTGTGAAGTGGAAGGAAATTTATTGGATCATTTAAACTTTTTTTGTAATAATAAAACTGAAAAGTGGGGCGTGCAGAATTATTCGTCCCATTTCCTTTCAGTCCAGACGTTGATCTCTGATCTCTGAATGATCCAATGTTGTCCTAAATGACTGATGAAGATACATAGAATCCACCTGTGTGTAATCAAGTCTCCGTATAAATGCACCTGCTCTGTGATAGTCTCAGGGTTCTGCATCATGAAGACCAAGGAACACACCAGGCAGGTCCCTGATACTGTTGTGGAGAAGTTTAAAGCTGGATTTGGAGACCAAAAGATTTCCCAAGCTTTAAACATCCCAAGGAGCACTGTGCAAGCGTCATATTGAAATGGAAGGAGGATCAGACCACTGCAAATCTACCAAGACCCGGCCGTCCCTCTAAACAAGGAGAAGACTGATCAGAGATGGAGCCAAGAGGCCCATGATCACTCTGGATGAACTGCAGAGATCTACAGCTGAGGTGGGAGAGTCTGTCCACAGGACAACAATCAGTCCAACACTTCACAAATCTGCCCTTTATGGAAGAGCGGCAAGAAGAAAGACATTTCTCAAAGATATCCATAAAAAGTCTGGTTTACAGTTTGCCACAAGCCCCTGGGAGACACCAAACATGTGGAAGAAGGGGCTCTGCTCAGATGAAACCAAAATTCAACTTTTTGGAAACAATTCAAAACTATGGGGGGAATTTATCATTAGGAGAATATTTGAAGTCAGTTTTGCTTGCATCTATGTTGGAGTACTTTGTGCCACATTTATCAAACGTCACAGGTTGTTTGATAAATGTGGCTTGTCCTTAAACCTAACACTTCTGTCTACAGAAGCTACTCCACTTTTCCTACTCCACCCTCCTCCTGGAGTGAGATTGCGACAATTTTGCGACTTTTTTTAAAAAGTCGCAATGATAAATCTGGAGTGAAACTCATTAACATGGCTAACCACACCCACTTTTCCACCCATATTACAAACTGGAGTGAGTGGTGTACACATGCAAAAAGTCGCAAAAAAAATGCGCAAAAAAGTCGCAAAAGCCCTATCGTGCGACTTTTTGAAGACAGAATTCTGGAGTGAAGGTGTGATAAATCAGGGCCTATATGTTTGGCATAAAAGCAACACAGCTCATCCCCCTGAACACACCATCCCCACTGTCAGACATGGTGGGGGCAGCATCATGGTTTGGGCCTGTTTTTCATCAGCAGGGACAGGGAAGATGATGGAGCCAAATACAGGACCATTCTGGATGAAAAGACCTGAGACTAGGACGGAGATTTATCTTCCAACAAGACAATGATCCCAAACATAAAGCAAAGTCTACAATGGAATGGTTCAAAAATAAAGGTCTCCAGGTCTTAGAACGGCCGAGTCACAGTCCAGACCTGAATCCAATGGAGAAGATGAGGAAAGAGCTGAAAACTGCTGTTCACAAACGTCTCCATCCAACCTCAAAGAGCTCCAGCTGTTTTGCAAGGAAGAATGGGCAAGAATTTCAGTCTTTAGATGTGCAAAACTGATAGAGACATCCCCCAAGAGACTGCAGCTGTAATCGCAGCAAAGTATTAATGCAAGGGGGACGAATAATTTTGCACGCCCCACTTTTCAGTTTTATTATTACAAAAAAAGTTTCAATGATCCAATAAATTTCCTTCCACTTCACAATTGTGACCACTTGTTGTTGATTCTTCACCAAAAATGTAAAATGTTATATCTTTTAGTTTGAAGCCTGAAATGTGGCAAAAGGTTGAAAAGTTCCAGGGGGCCGAATACTTTCGCAAGGCACTGTATGTAGTAAATTGGTCAGGGAGGTAATAACTGCCCTAGAGCCGTGTCTGTATAGATTGTGGTGAGTTGTAACCAGTCTATAATATATCTAGTCAGAGAGGCCATGTTGTAATAACGGATATTAGTTGCTGTAGGGAATGGGATTTTCACCCTCCCCAAATAAGCATTATGTACAAGAGGAGAATCTGTTTCTCACCCCTTGGGCATAAATATAAGGTGAGACATTACAATACAATATACCATCCTCTGTAGTGTATATACAGTATATATATATATATATATATATATATATATATATACAGTATACTGTCCTTTGTAGAATATATACAGTATACTGTCCTCTGTAGTATATATACAGTATACTGTCCTCTGTAGTATATATACAGTATACTGTCCTCTGTAGCATATATACAGTATACTGTCCTCTGTAGTATATATACAGTATAATGTCCTATGTAGTATATATACAGTATACTGTCCTCTATAGTATATATATATATATATATATATATATATATATATATATAAATAAAAATATACAGTATACTGTACTCTGTAGCATATATACAGTATACTGTCCTCTGCAGTATATATTGCCATTGCCTCTCACCAGCCCCCAGCAGATTCTTATCAGCTCCCAGTGCCTCTTATAAGCCCCCCATTGCCTCTCACCAGCCCCCATTGCCTCTCACCAGCCCCCCATTGCCTCTCACCAGCCCACAGCCACATTATATTCACCCCCAGCAGCCTCATGTTTTATAAAATAAAAAAGCCTCTTACCTCTCCTGCTCCTGGACGCCGAAGCCGCTGCTCCGCCCGCGCTCCCTCTTCTTCCTTCTGCCTCCGGCTGTGCTGTGACCCGGCGCGCATAGCGTGAGGTCACAGAGCGCCGTCACACTGTGCGCAGCACAGCCGAGCGGAGAACCAAGAAGCGATGAGTACAGAGCCTTCACCGCTTCCTTGTCCACCGGTGCTAATGAGCGCTTCCATAATAGAAGCGCTCATTAGCATTCGCCCCATAATACGCAGGGGCATTTTCCCATAAATGCGTCTTATGGGGCGAAAAATACAGTATTTCTAATCCCCTACTTGGATGATTTCTTCATAGCAGCAGAATCAGAAAGGAAGCTGAAACAGCATAAAGTGATAGTACAGGGAGATCTAAAAAAAATTGGGTTGGCTAATAAATCTAGAAAAATCAGATATAAAGCCAGACAGAAGAAAGATGTTCCTGGGAGTGATCCTAGATTCTTACCGGTTGACTTCCTTTTTTACAAGAGGAGAAACAGACGAAAATAATGCAGAAAGTATCCTCCCTTTACAAAGCCAGAAAAGTATCCAATTGAGACCTCATGGCGGGAACTGGGACTCATGACTTCTGCCATCCTGGCAGTGATTTGGGCCCAAGCACACTCGAGAACCTTGCAGGCCTCCATGTTGAGAAGCTGGGACAAGAGTCTTTCCTCCTTAGAGAAGATAGTAAAAATTTACCCTGAGGTGAAACTATCTCTAATATGGTGGCCATGCAAGAAAAATCTAAACATAGGAGTACGGCGGCGACAAAACAATCCAGTGATGATGTTGGAAATTGGCCGCAGCAACACAAAACTCCTTGAAGCAACTTCTTCTTTGAGAAGATTCTTTTATTTATTTGAAGATAAGAGCAGCAAGACAGTGTAGAAATAAATATAAAAATCAGGCAGATTATGGCATGAAGATGAGTGTCTGAAGCAGTGGGGGTAAAAAGACAGTCCTCCCAT
The DNA here is from genome assembly GCA_900303285.1 of Rhinella marina. Lineage (NCBI taxonomy): Eukaryota > Metazoa > Chordata > Amphibia > Anura > Bufonidae > Rhinella > Rhinella marina. The sequence goes on along the minus strand of ONZH01014836.1, from coordinate 88,429 downwards.
AAAACCCCCAGTTTCTTATACCCCAGAGAACAAAGGAATCATTAGTATTATAATTGAGGTTTTCCGCAGTGTGCCGTAGTCCATAAGCTTCAATGTTACTCACACAGATACATCATTATTATACATAACCACTGATCTACATATGTTACACCTACAACAACTTCTAATTGGACAAAAGTTTCTTATCTTGACCACTTCATGTGGAAATAATTTATTCCTTGGGCCTTCCATTAATCCACTCCAATTTAGTACCAATCTCCATTTTGTTTTTCAAGGAGCCATATGGGACATAAAACCAAAAGTGGACCCATCATTTCTCACCTATTCAACACGAAGGATCGAACGTGATCATAAACATGCTAATGGCCTGCTTCAGTTTCTATAGAGAAGTACATTTATCCTAGCCACCATCACATCAATAGCCTAACCCTTTCACTCCAGGAGGTTTTTTCGGTTATGCATTTTCGTTTTGAGCTCCCTGCCTTCAAACAGCCATAACTCTTTTATTTTTCTGTTCACATAGCTGTATGAGGGCTTGTTTTTTGCGGGACAAGTTGTACTTTCCAATGCCACCATTTAATATTGCATATGGTGTAGTGGGAAGCGGGAAAAAAATTCCAAATCAGGTGAAATTGCAAAAAAACGCTATTCCGCTACAGTTCTACGGGTTTCTTATTTACAGCGTTCGATGTGCATTAAAACTGACCCATTACTTTCATTCTACTGGTCACTACGAATCCGGCAATACCTAATATGTATAGTTTTTCCTGCGTTTTGATAGTGATAAAATAATTAGAAAGTTGCCCTTTTTTTTTTTCCTTGTCATATCTTGACCCCTATAACTTTTTGGTATTTATGTGTACGGAGCTGTATGGGGGCTCATTTATTGCGGGGCGATCTGAAGTTTTTATTGATACCATTCTGGGGTGTGTGTGACTTTTTGATCACTTTTTATTTATTTTTTTTTAGAAAAAAAAAGCGACAAAAAACGGCGAATCGCCATTTGGACGCTTTTTTCCACCACACAATGTGCCGTATTGGAATTTTTTTTTATATTTTAAAACTATGGGCGTTTTCGGTCACGGTGATACCCATGATGTCTATATTTATTGTTATTTAGGTATTTATTTTTTAATTATACGGAAAGGGGGGTGATTTGAACTTTTATATATTGTTTATATATTTTTTAACATTTTTTTAGTTTTTTTTTTTACTATTTTAAAGCTCAAATATGAGCTAATATATTGTGGCTTTTTTTTTTTCTTTATGAGCAATCAGGGATTTTCTAGACTGAGATAAATCCAAGAATTGCTCATTTCTTATCCTGGCCTGCCATCTAGTGGCCAGCGAGGATTACAGTTTTCATATGGTGTACAGACACCCCGATTGGCCACTCAGGGCGTCTGTACACCACCCGGAAGCGTAGGCTTCCGGGTTCAGACGCAACTAGATGCCGTGATCACGTGTGATCACGGCATCTAAACGCCCAGCAAGACGCCGACGATCAGGTAAGTAGTGGCAAGTCTCTGCTGTTAGAAACAGCAGAGACTTGCTGGCCATGACGCCCGCCGCACTTGCGAGCGGGCACCATGTGCCCGCATCGCCCCAGCGGCGTACATGTACGGCGCTGGGAGTGTAAGGGTTAATCGATTACTTAAGAATATTTACAGGATATTTCCCTAACCAAAATATTTCTTCACTTTAACTCTTTACTAAACTCCTTTCTGAGATAAGAACATAGGATGTCTGCCCAGTACAACTTGGCTGACCATCAGATGTAATCCTGATTCTCCAACAGATGGCAGAAGAGGGTGGGGGGCACACTCTACTCTATAACTAAGGAGTGGAATTAGAAATTGAGCCAAGCATCTTCCAACGTAAGGGAGCTGTCAGCAGTTCGGGAAACCTTAAATGATCTTCTCTCAGAATTAAAAAACAGAAGCGTAAAGATATTTTCGGACGTCACCACAGTGACCTACTTAAAAAGGGAGGATCAAGTAGCATATATCTGGCAAAAATCTAGCTTCATATCAGCGGTTCACGTAAAAGGAAACACCAATTACTGACTTTTTAAGCAGGGAGACTCTATGAGGAGGAGAATGGTGCTTACAGTGACTTGCGAAAGTATTCGGCCCCCTGGAACTTTTCAACCTTTTGCCACATTTCAGGCTTCAAACTAAAAGATATAACATTTTACATTTTTGGTGAAGAATCAACAACAAGTGGGTCACAATTGTGAAGTGGAACGAAATTTATTGGATCATTTAAACTTTTTTTATAATAATAAAACTGAAAAGTGGGGCGTGCAAAATTATTCGGCCCATTTCCTTTCAGAAGTTGATCTCTGATCTCTGAATGATCCAATGTTGTCCTAAATGACTGATGAAGATACATAGAATCCACCTGTGTGTAGTCAAGTCTCCGTATAAATGCACCTGCTCTGTGATAGTCTCAGGGTTCTGCATCATGAAGACCAAGGAACACACCAGGCAGGTCCCTGATACTGTTGTGGAGAAGTTTAAAGCCGGATTTGGAGACCAAAAGATTTCCCAAGCTTTAAACATCCCAAGGAGCACTGTGCAAGCGTCATATTGAAATGGAAGGAGTATCAGAGCACTGCAAATCTACCAAGACCCGGCCGTCCCTCTAAACAAGGAGAAGACTGATCAGAGATTTAGCCAAGGGGCCCATGATCACTCTGGATGAACTGTAGAGATCTACAGCTGAGGTGGGAGAGTCTGTCCATAGGACAACAATCAGTCCAACACTTCACAAATCTGCCCTTTATGGAAGAGTGGCAAGAAGAAGCCATTTCTCAAAGATATCCATAAAAAGTCTGGTTTACAGTTTGCCACAAGCCCCTGGGAGAAACCAAACATGTGGAAGAAGGGGCTCTGCTCAGAGGAAACCAAAATCAGACTTTATGGAAACAATGCAAAACGATATGTTTGGTGTAAAAGCGACACAGCTCATCCCCCTGAACACACCATCCCCACTGTCAGACATGGTGGTCGCAGCATCATGGTTTGGGCTTTTCATCAGCAGGGACAGGGAAGATGATGGATGGAGCCAAATACAGGACCATTCTGGATGAAAAGACCTGAGACTAGGACGGAGATTTATCTTCCAACAAGACAATGATCCCAAACATAAAGCAAAATCTACAATGGAATGGTTCAAAAATAAAGGTCTCCAGGTCTTAGAATGGCCGAGTCACAGTCCAGACCTGAATCCAATGGAGAAGATGTGGAAAGAGCTGAAAACTGCTGTTCACAAACGTCTCCATCCAACCTCAAAGAGGAAGAATGGGCAAGAATTTCAGTCTCTAGATGTGCAAAACTGATTAATGCAAGGGGGCCGAATAATTTTGCACGCCCCACTTTTCAGTTTTATTATTACAAAAAAGTTTAAATGATCCAATAAATTTCCTTCCACTTCACAATTGTGACCCACTTGTTGATTCTTCACCAAAACTGTAAAATGTTATATCTTTTTGTTTAAAGCCTGAAATGTGGCAAAGGGTTGAAAAGTTCCAGGGGGCCGAATACTTTCGCAAGGCACTGTAAATAAGAGACAAATCATAGAGAAATGGGGAGTTCCAGTTCTAGATCTGTTTGCGATCCTTTAGATCAAACGAGCAGAACATTTTTGTTCACTATCCCACAGAGATCACTCTCAGTTTGTGGACACCTTCTCTTGGTCTTAGCCACAGGGGATCCTATACACTTTCCCCCTTTCTCACTGATCCCAAAGACTCGGACAAAAGCTTTGGAATCCTAATAGCTCCACTTTGGCTGAGAAGATCTTGGTTCTCACTACTGCTAACGCTATCAGCAGGAAACTACTGGATCCTGCCATCTTTGCTGAATCTTCTACATCAAGGCCCAGTCTTTCAACCCTCCAGCTTGGAATTTGAACAGAATCTAGTAAAGAAAAAAGGATTATCAGATTCGGTAATATCCTCAATCATCCTTAGTCGTAAGCCCATTACCTCAAAAATGTATCTTAGAACCTGGATGTCACAAGGGGTGGGGAAGTAGTGAGCCCTATCTGTAGCCCCAACCGCTGTCCCTGCCTACTTACACGGCTCGTCCTAAACAATGGCGCGTAACTGGTCGACAGGCCCTGACCTACGTAAGTGCAGGGGCGTAAAGGGAAAGGAAGACAAAGGGACAAAATAACTAACACAGACAGAACACACACAACACAATATAGAAGGGTCAGCCAAGCCAAAGGGTTGTATCAAGAGGTCACGTCAATACCAGGGATTGAACAGAAAACGAAGTCCAAAAATACAAAAGCCAAAGTCCAATACATGCTGAAACAACTACTCACAAAACACGCTAGCACTGCTGGAAAGACCAATAACAGGCAACCTATCGCCAGCAAGCTGCCTGCTGTAATAGGCCAAGAAGATGGTCATGTGACGTGGCCACCGTCACGTGACCCAACTCAGAAACTAAAAACACATGAGCACTGACTAATGGGCGTCGACGCTCAGCTTCCCTGATGCTTGTTGTCCAGGAGATGGAGGAAGCTGGCCGTGCTTATGAAGCAGGCGCCGCTGGATCCTCCAGTACCCTGGTTGCTAGGGGAAATGACCTGTTTAGAGCTAGACAAGGGAGACCGGCGGCGCAGTAAGGATGAGGCGCGCCGCCGGCTCGCCGTGACACTGGACAGCTTTTTTAAAATTTTCAAGATTTAGCAGTTGTTTAACATTTCTTGCAATCAGATCTAGATAAACAATAAAAGTGAATACTAATAAAGTTCAGATAGCAGCGTTGAGCGTTAAGTTAGCAGACATGGTGCTCTTTAAAAGATTTATTATGGGAGCTAGAAGACTTCAGCCAATAGTTAGATCTAAATTTAGTCCTTTCAGCATTGATGGATCCTCCATTTGAGCCCGTATCTGACATACCGTGAAAGGTTCTATCTTTCAAAAGTCTCTGTCTCCAGGAAGTGTCCTTTCCATGTTTTTGTGCTCCTTCTGGTTCTAAAGGAGAAGTATGGTGCCATAACTTGGATGTCCATAGGTGTGTCCTGGCTTACCTGGAAGCCACGAAGCCATTTAGAAAGATGGATCATCTCTTTGTGCAGTTCACAGGAGCCAAGGGACATGCAGCGAGTAAATCGTCCATTGCAAGATGGATAAAGTCGGCCATTGTTTTGTGTTATACTCCTCCTGAAGGCTCAGTATCAACTTCTTGGGCTGAATCTGCCTCGGTCACCTTGGAATAGATTTGTCAGCCAGTCACCTGGCCATCTCTGTCTATTTTTTTAGACATTATCAGTTGCGTTGTAAGGATCCGTTTGTGAGATCCGTCACAAGCTCTCACAAACGGTCCAAAACTGATTAGTTTTGTCCTAATGCATTCTGAATGAAAAAGGATCCATTCAGAATGCATCAGTTTTGCTTCAGTTCAGTCTCCATTCCATGTTGTAGACGGACACTAAAAGGCTGCTTGCTGCGTTTTGGTGTCCGCATGAAGAAACTGAGCCAAACAGATCTGTCATGACTCACAATATAAGTCAATGGGGACGGATCCATTTTCTCAGACACAATAGAAAACGGATCCGTCCCCCATTGACTTTCAGTGGAGTCAATGATGGATCAGTTTGAATCAGTTTGGCTATTTAAAAGATAATACAACCGGATCTGTTCAGAACGGATGCAGATGGTTGTATTATTATGACGGAAGCGTTTTTGCTGATCCATGACGGATCCAGCAGAAACGCTAGTGTGGAAATAGCCTCAGATGTGATGAAAAGTCAGGACTCGTCGTTTGCTCATAAAGTGCTGTCAGCGGTAGTCCCATCCTAGGGTTCCTTCTCTGTTAATCCTCCTGTTGAGGGCTGTGCCGCTGTGGAAAAGAAGTTTTTACTTACCAGTAATTGGATTGGCACAAAAAATTTTTACCCACCCTTAAATTGTAATTAGGGATGAGCGAACTTTTGAAAAGCTCAATTCGGCTGATTCGCCGAATTTTACAAAAAAATTTGCTTCATGACAAATTACTCACCTGGAATTGTAATGATGTATTGCATCTATTCCTATAACTGGTTGGGGCTTTTATAGATCTCCATGTTGTTTCCCGTCCCTGGGGAGGCAGGGTAACCCTCTTGTTGAGTGTCGGGCCGCTGTGGAGGCCAGAAGAAGATCCAATTACCGGTAACTAATTATCATCTTTTGAACAAGCAAATTTTTTGTGTGGTGGAAAACTGCAAACTTTTTTTTGAGAGGTTGAACAATTCTTCATTTTGGGAAGCAAACATTAATCTCTCCCTGTCGTAGTGCAAGACATCCTGAATAGCGCAGCAACTGTTGTATGAACAATTTCAATTTAGCTTGAAATGCGCTTGTGTCCGCACACACATGACGGATGAGATTGTTTTTGCCTTGTAGCTTTAAATTGAATTAATTTAAAAATACCATCAAATTGCACAAGATGGCGAAATCCCACAGCCATGAAGATATCAATCTCGTCTCTGAAGTCAAAAATGTTGCAGCACTTGGACTCGACTCAGCCAGCGGCCTTCACTGCGATTCTTCATGTTCTGAGTTTCATTGAGAAATTCTCTGAAGAAGAAACTCTCTGAAAGTCCTGTGATTCAATGTCTGCGTCTTCTGAAGTTTACAGACCTAATAAAAACCTTTATAATGATTCCACAGAGATTTTGCTGGTGAATTATGCAGTGGAGCTCCAGTGGTGGAGAACCATTTAATTCTATCACTATCATTCTGGCTACCAAACCATTGTGCTGTCCAACCATGCTTCTTGCACCGCCCTGAGTCACTCTTGTTTACTTACTCTAGTCCAGGCCAAGCTCATCAATAACTTCTGATACTTCTCTGAACAAGTCTTCACCAGTAGTTGTTCCACTCATGCTTTTCATTGCCACCAGATCTTCAGTAGCTTCAAACAGAGTTTATAACATGAACGCTAACAATTTGGCAGTTTTCTGTTCACTGCACACACCAACATATTTGTCGTACGTTACCTTGTGTTTTCCATTACGGTGAGCGCTAATGTGCAGCCAGTAGATGGTGATGTGCGCATCTTTATGTATGTATAGTTTACTTATTTCTCTTAGGATATGATGTGGCCCTGATGATTTTCTATTTTAATCCTTTTAAGACGTTGCTGCACCTCTTCCTGGGTCAGACAGGGCACTTTTACTGGGGAATTTACTTTTATATTCTGCATTTCATCTGACAGTTTATTTTCCTCAGTGAATACAGTGGAGAAAAAGATATTTAGTAGCTTTGCTTTCTCCTCATCGCTCTCTGCACCTCCCCCCTCATTACTCTGTAAGGGGCCGACACCTTCAGGTTTATACTTTTTAACATTTATATAATTAAAGAACATTTTAGGGTTAGTTTTACTCTCTTTGGCGATTAATCTCTCGGTCTCTAGTTTGGCTGCTTTTATTTGTCTTTTACATATTCTATTTTTTTCCTTATAGTTTTTCGAGGCTTCCTCACTCCCCTCCTGTTTTAGTGATTTAAATGCTTTCTGTTTGTCATTTATTGCTTTCTTTACAGTTCTATTTATCCACATTGTTTTTTCTTGTTCCTTAACCTCTTATTCCCATAAGGTCTGTAACTCTCACAATCGGATGCTTTTATAAATCTCCCATTTTGTGGCTGTATTGTTATTTTTGAGGACTTTGTCCCAGTTAGTTAGGTCTATGGCCTCTTTTAAATGACTAAATTTAGCTTTTTTGAAGTTTGGTATTTTTATTCCTCCTCTTTTGAATGACAATTTGAAGGTTATTATATTATGGTCACTATTTCCCAGGTGTCCCCCGACCTGCACATCTGTTGTTCTGTCAGGTCTATTGGTTAATACTAAGTCCAGTATGGCCGTCCCTCTAGTCGGGTCCTGAACCAGTTGGGAAAGGTAATTGTCTTTGGTTATTTCCAAGAACCTGTTTCCTTTATGAGATATACAGGTCTCAGTTTCCCAGTCTATATCTGCGGAGTTCCCCCATAATAACGACCTCATTATGATTTGCCGCCTTGTCTATTTCATTTAGAAGTAGATTTTCTGTGGTCTCTGATATACTAGGGGGTTTATAATAAACTCCTTTTAGTATTTTATTATTGTTTTTGGCTCCATGTATTTCTACCCACAGTGACTCCACATCTTCGCCCCAGTTCTCTATCTGCACTACCTTCCCCTCCTAAAATGTAATCCCCCCAGTTTAAACTCTTCTCCAGCCTTCTAGCCATCTTCTCTTCCCCATTGAGGTGCAGCCCATCCCTACGGTAGAGCCTGTAGCTGTCAGAGAAGTCGGCCCAGTTCTCCAAGAACCCAAACCCCTCCTTCCTCCACCAGTTCTTGAGCCACTTGTTTACCTCCCTAATCTCCAGCTGCCTTTCTTATGTGGCTCGTGATACAGGCAGTATTTCGGAAAACATTACTACTTTAGGTCCTTGCCCTGAGCTTATGACCTAAATCCCTGAAATAATTTTTAAGGACGCTCCACCTACCTCTAACTTTGTCATTGGTTCCGATATTGACAATGACTGCCGGATCTTCTCCAGCCCATCCCAGTAATCTGTCAACCCGATCCGCGATGTGTCGAACTCGAGCACCAGGAAGACAACACACCATTCGACGATCCCGGTCTTTGTGACAGATCACCCTATGGTCCCCTCTTACTGGAGCTGACATTCCCCTGACTGGCAGAGGAAGTGTCCGGCTGCCGCAGTACTCTCCCTGAACTGACATCCCCCTCATCTGCCAACCATGTGTCAGATCTGGGCTAGCCTCCTGGCACTCTACCCTCTACCCCAGCTACCTACCTCACTTTCCTGAGCCTCCTCACTCCCACCCTCCACCACATCTACCCCCATAGAGCACCTGCTCAGTGAGCTGCAAACTCTGCTCCAAATTGTCAACACTTCTCAGTGTTGAAATTCACTCCTTTAGATACACGATGTGCGATTCCAAACGGCCGTTCCAGGAGTACAGACATCTAAAAAGACGTGCACTGGACAGCGCTATCACTGATGGAGCACATAGTAATGGGGAGTGCACAAGAAAAGAGAAAAAATATAATAATACAGTGGAATGATGAGCAACTGACTGACCGTAGTCCCTCCTAAAGTCCCTGGAGGAGATTTACTGTAAAAAAACTGGTGTAAATTAGAACTGGTTCAGTCGCCCATAGCAATTAATCAGATTTCACTTTTCATTTTCCAATGAAGCTCTGAAAAATGAAAGGAGGAATCTGATTGGTTCTTAAGGGCAATTAAGCCACTTCTACTTTACACCAGTTTTGACAGTAAACCTGAATTGGTGGAGGTCGCACACTGGAAATCAAACATATGAACGCTCACTAACTGGTGTTTTCGTCTGCTTATATAGGTGCTGCTCCCAGACAACCTGAGGATTTATTTTTTCTTCTGGATTCAAAGGAAACGCTTTATGTTTCAGCAGATAAGACGTTGTAGATAATTGTATACTTCCAGCTTTGTGGGTACAGTTTTGGGAGGACCCTTTTCTATTCCAGCATGACTGCGCCCCAGTGTACAACCCCCAGCATATCCAGCCTGTTATTATGAAATATCAGAGGACTACAACTCCCAGCATGTCCATCCTTTTATTATGTGATAACAGAGGACATTACAAGAGGAGGTATAAGAGGAGAGGACTACAACTCCCAGAATTTCCTTCACTCTCATGATAAATCCATCGAATCTCCATTTTCTTCTACTTCACACAAAGCCCCGTCCGTCTCTGGACTGATGAGCTCTGCCCAATCCTGCACTGACCACATGGCAGTGACATCATCACAGGTCCTTGACAACCACTTTTCTCCACTGCTGAGCTCCGCCCATCCTGATCACATGACAGTGACATCATCCCAGGTCCTTCATCTCTTGCAGTGCAGCAGATACAGAGCAGGTCCTGGTTGGTAGTCACTGCTGTGGTGTCTGGAGCCTCTTCTTCTCTCTGGTATCAGCCATTTCTCCAGAATCCCCCTTTATCCCCGATGCTGGGGGCTCTGAGAAGCGGGGTCTCTCCAGGAGCAGTAAGTGCGGTTCTGGATCTCACTAATGCTCTTCTCCTCATAAAGGTACCTGCAGTACTAGAAGCCTCCAGCTCCTCCAGTTCTCTCCTCTTCTCCTGAATGACCACCAAGAATGGACAGGAAGGAGATCAGCAGAAGAATATTAGACCTCACCTTGGAGATCATCTCCCTGCTGAGCGGAGAGGTATACTTTTCTAGATTTCTCTCCTCTTTATTGTATTCTGTAACAAGTCAGACATTGGGAAGGAGAATCCATCATAGGAAGTGATAGGAAGAGTCCAGGGTCCTGGAGAACGGCCTCCAGACCTTCCAAGTGATGGAGAACCTGAAGATCAGCCACCAGTATGGTCAGTGATGTATCATGGAGACCAATAGTCATGTTGTAGGAGCCATGAGAAGGTAAGTAGGCAGGTTGTACCCAGGAGGAGAGGAAGCAGAGGAGGAGATGGTCGGAGTGTGGCCTGGAGGGAGGATTTCTACCACTAGTCTGACATCTAGATGATACTGGACTATAACAAGGAGGCCTCCACTACGTCTAGAGGAAAGAAGGTTTCTCCACCAACATAGAAGAGGAGTCTTTACGGTAAGAGCAGTGAGACTATGGAGCTCTCTGCCAGATGAAGGGGTCATGGGGAATTCTCTAGAAGAGTCCAGAAGGGGCCTGGAGGTCTGGAGGGTAATAATATTCCAGCTTCTAGTGACTAGATTACTGGAGATGGGGCCATGATCCAGGGAGGGATTCTGAGAGTAGATCTGGAGTCAGGAAGGAATTTCTTTCCCTAAGCGTCTCTCTCCATCCACAGGATTACACCATAGTGAAGAAGACATCGGGGGTGACTCCCATCATCCATGAGTCAGGAGGGTGGAGCAGGACCTCCATCATAGAACCTCTTCCCCTGATACATGAGCAGAAGATCCTAGAACTCACCCACAAGATGATGGAGCTGCTGACTGGAGAGGTGACACTGCTGGGAATGCTGGGAAATTCTCCAGTAACAGCACTGGAGGGGTCTGGGTGATGACGGTGTCATTGTGTTGTCAGGTTCCTGTAAGGTGTCAGGATGTGGCGGTCTATTTCTCCATGGAGGAGTGGGAGTATATAGAAGAACACAAGGATCTGTACAAGGAGGCCATGATGGAGGTGCACCAGCCTCTGACATCACAAGGTAAGAGGAGACAAAGTGAAAAGAGACATACAGTGCCTTGAAAAAGTATTCATAGCCTTTTTCCTCATTTTTAAATGCAAGTATGTATGAGGTGAAAAGATAATGATACATGATTTTCAAAATTTTAAATAAATAAAAATGTGAAAAGTGTGGCGTGCATTTGTTTTCAGCCCCTTGTACTCTGATCCCAAAAAAAAAAAATCCAGGATGACCAATTGCCGTCAGAAGTCACTTAATTAGTAATCAAGTCCACCTGTGTGTAATGTATTCTTAGTATAGCTCCAGCTGTTCTGTGAAGGCCTGAGAGGTTTGTTAGAGAACATTAGTGATCATACAGCACCATGGAAACCAAGAACACACCAGACAGGTCAGGGACAAAGTTGTGCAGAAGTGTAAAGTAGGTTTAAGTTTAAAAAAAAAAATCCAAGCTCTGAACATCTCACGGGGCACTGTTCAGTCCATAAACCAAAAATGAAAGGAGTGTGGCACTACTGTAAACCTATCAAGACATGGCTGTCCACCTAAACTGACTTTCCAGGCAAGGAGAGCACTAATTGGAGAAGCAGCCAAGAGGCCCATGGTCACTCTTGAGGAGCTGTAGAGATCCACAGCTCAGGTGGGAAAATCTGTCTTCAGGACAACTATTAGTCGACTCCACAAATCTGCCTTAATGAAAGAGTGGCAAGAAGAAAGCCATTTCTGAAAGCAAGCCACAAGAAGTCCCCTCTTCAGTTTACCACAATACTTGTAGGGGACACGGCAAACAAGTGGAAGAAGGTGCTCTGGTCAGATGAGACTGAAGAGGAACTTTTTGGCCTAAATGCAAAATGCTGTGTGTGGAGGAAAACTAACCCTACACATCCCCCTGAGCAAACCACACACACATACAGTGCCTTGCGAAAGTATTCGCCCCCCTGGAACTTTTCAACCTTTTGCCACATTTCAGGCTTCAAACAAAACGATATAACATTTTACATTTTTGGTGAAGAATCAACAACAAGTGGTCACAATTGTGAAGTGGAAGGAAATTTATTGGATCATTTAAACTTTTTTTGTAATAATAAAACTGAAAAGTGGAGCGTGCAAAATTATTGGGCCCCCTTGCATTAATACTTTGCTGCGATTCCAGCTGCGGTCTCTTGGGGGATGTCTCTATCAGTTTTCACATCTAGAGATGAAATTCTTGCCCATTCTTCCTCTTTGAGGTTGGATGGAGACGTTTGTGAACAGCAGTTTTCAGCTCTTTCCACATCTTCTCCATTGGATTCAGGTCTGGACTGTGACTCGGCCGTTCTAAGACCTGGAGACCTTTATTTTTGAACCATTCCATTGTAGATTTTGCTTTCTGTTTGGGATCATTGTATTGTTGGAAGATAAATCTCCGTCCTAGTCTCAGGTCTTTTCATCCAGAATGGTCCTGTATTTGGCTCCATCCATCTTCTTCCCTGTCCCTGCTGATGAAAAGCCCAAACCATGATGCTGCGACCACCATGTCTGACAGTGGGGATGGTGTGTTCAGGGGGATGAGCTGTGTCGCTTTTACACCAAACATATCGTTTTACATTGTTTCCAAAAAGTCTGATTTTGGTTTCCTCTGAGCAGAGCCCCTTCTTCCACATGTTTGGTGTCTCCCAGGTGACTTTTTATGGATATCTGTGAGAAATGTCTTTCTTCGTCCACTCTTCCATAAAGGGCAGATTAGTGAAGTGTTGGACTGATTGTTGTCCTATGGACAGACTCTCCCACCTCAGCTGTAGATCAGTTCATCCAGAGTGATCATGGGCCTCTTGTCTCCATCTCTGATCAGTCTTCTCCTTGTTTAGAGGGACGGCCGGGTCTTGGTAGATTTGCAGTGGTCTGATGCTCCTTCCATGTCAATATGACGCTTGCACAGGGCTCCTTGGGATGTTTAAAGCTTGGGAAATCTTTTGGTCTCCAAATCCGGCTTTAAACTTCTCCACAACAGTATCAGGGACCTGCCTGGTGTGTTCCTTGGTCTTCATGATGCAGAACCCTGAGACTATCACAGAGCAGGTGCATTTATACGGAGACTTGATTACACACAGGTGGATTCTATGTATCTTCATCAGTCATTTAGGACGACATTGGATCATTCAGAGATCAGAGATCAACTTCTGGACTGAAAGGAAATGGGACGAATAATTTTGCACGCCCAACTTATCAGTTTTATTATTACAAAAAAAAGTTTAAATGATCCATTAAATTTCCTTCCACTTCACAATTGTGACCACTTGTTGTTGATTCTTCATCAAAAATTTAAACTGTTATATCTTTTTGTTTGAAGCCTGAAATGTGGCAAAAGGTTGAAAAGTTCCAGGGGCCCGAATACTTTCACAAGGCACTGTATATCCCATTGAGAATCTGTGGCAAGACAAATTGCAGTTCACAGATGCTCACCATCCAATCTGGCTGAAGAACAGACAAGTGTCAGCCTCTAGATGTGCAAAGCTGGTAGAGACAGACCCCAAAAGACTGCAGCTTTAATTGCAGTGAAAGGTGGTACTACAAAGTACTGACTTAGGGGTATGAATACAAATGCACGCCACACTTTACTGATTTTTATTTATTAAAAATGTTGAAAACCTTGTATCATCTTCTTCTCACCTCACACAGACTTGTACTTTGTGTTGGTCGATCACGTAAAATCCCAATAAAATACATTTAAGTTTGTGGGTAACAGGAAAAAAGGTGGAAATGTTCAAGGGGTGTGAATACTTTTTCAAGGCACTCTGTATCTCAGGAGGATGAGGACTTGGCCACTGGGAAAATATAAACTGATGATTATTTCTTTGGGGTCCAAATTTTTTTTTAAAGAATTGATGGTTTGATTGGACACTAATAATCTGGACATCTCCTTTTCATGTGACATTATTGTGGGTCAAGTAAATTATTTGGGATGATTTTTTTTTCCAAAGAGCATCTACAGGAGCTGATATTTGGGTACTCGGATAAAGTAGGATGCCACTTGGGCCAATAATATATCCAAGGGACAGGCCCAGAGAATTCTCAGGATCTGCTGTGGACAGCGAGATTTTATTCAGATGGAGTTTGAAATAAAAATTTGAGAAGGGATATAGTGGATCTGGGGACTGAACGTGCTGATTCCAATTCTGCAGCTTCCGTCCTCCAAGCTGATGTCAGTTTACAAGGTGGCAGCGCTTGTGATCCATATACCACATGTGACCGCTGCAGCCAGTCACTGTGCTTGAGGTGTTCTGCTATGGCTGATGTCAGTGATCGGCTGCAGCAGTCACATGTGGTATACGGCTCGTAACTGGACACTGCAGGGGTGTAACTGGTGATTATAGCTTCATGATTTATTTTACCGGTATATATTTAATGGCACTGAGGAAAAATGGAAATCAATGGGAAACCTAAGTTCTGTCTTTCAGTCTCCAACCATGTTTATCACTGAGGAGGGCGCCAGTATGGTCCTCAGGCTCAGGATCTTACCATGGCATGGTACATAGTAACATAGTTTATAAGGCCGAAAAAAGCCTCTGTCCATCCAGTTCTCCCTGTTTTCCTACAAGTTGATCCAGAGGAAGGAAAAAAAACCCTGTGAGGTAGAAGACAATTTTCTCCACTTTAGGGGGAAAAAATTCATTCCCGACTCCAATCAGACATCAAAAAAACTCCCTGGATCAACGACCCCTCTCTAGTAACTATAACCTGTAATATTATTACCCTCCAGAAATACATCCAGGACCCTCCTGAACTCTTTTAGTGAACTTACAATCACCCCATCCTCAGGCAGAGAGTCCATAGTCTCACTGCTCTTACAGTAAAGCGTCCATAGTCTCACTGCTCTTACAGTAAAGAGTCCATAGTCTCACTGCTCTTACAGTAAAGAGTCCATAGTCTCACTGCTCTTACAGTAAAGAGTCCATAGTCTCACTGATCTTACAGTAAAGAGTCCATAGTCTCACTGCTCTTACAGTAAAGTCCATAGTCTCACTGCTCTTACAGTAAAGAGTCCATAGTCTCACTGTTCTTACAGTAAAGAGTCCATAGTCTCACTGCTCTTACAGTAAAGAGTCCATAGTCTCACTGCTCTTACAGTAAAGAGTCCATAGTCTCACTGCTCTTACAGTAAAGAATCCTCTTCTATGTTTGTGTACAAACCTTCTTTCCTCCAGGCGCAGAGGATGTCCCCTCGTCACAGTCACAGTCCTGGAGATAAATAGATGATGGGAGAGATCTCTGTACTGACCCCTGATATATTTATACATAGTTATTACATCTCCCCTCAGTCGTCTTTTTTCTAAAGTGAATAAGCCTAATTTTGATAATCTTTCTGGGTACTGTAGTCCACCCATTCCAGTTATTACTTTAGTTGCCCTCCTCTGAACCCTCTCCAGCTCTGCTATGTCTGCCTTGTTCACAGGAACCCAGAACTGTACACAGTCCTCCATGTCTGGTTATTAAAGTGGTCTTTAATAACCAGACATCTTGCCTATAGAAGACCTCACTGTTACCACCAGATCAGATAAGGTTCTTTTCCCTGAATCCCCAGGATTTTCATAAGTGGTAGACGTATTTTCTAAGGTTTATGCTCTCTGTTTGTTACATAGGGTGACAGAGAAGATAAGGAAGGAATAATATTGGGTCCTTCTAATAGGGTCCCCTCTAATAGACCTTTGTGCCCTACCAGATAAGAGGATCTGCTATCCCAAGACGTCTTCTCCATCCAGAATCTTCACCTCACAGTTTGGAATTGGAGCAGCCAGTCTTGAGTAGCGGGGATTGTCTAATCTAGGGATTTCCACCTGCTTAGCTATCAGAAAGAAGGGGACATCACACATTTACTTTACAGTTAGAGACGTCATCAGCTCTTCCAGATAGTTGGTATCTTGATTTTGTTATCTCTACTCTTCTAGATAATTTTAAGGAAGATCTTTATAAAATGTAAAACCTAGTGGTAGAGATCAGAAAATTGGCCCACACCAATCCATTTGATCATCAAATAGACTTCTTGAGCAAAGACCGGTTGGTCCATCTCCGAGGTACAAATCAATTCACTCATCTCTGCCCAGGATTGTTATTTTACAAGTTGCCTGTCCTCGAAGAAGGGGTGAAAGCCGAGTCTCTGGATGGAACACCAGCTCCAAGTCTGGGATTGGACTAATCCATTCACTGTAGGGTGACTGCATTAGTTTGGGGTTTAGCAGAAAGTTGGTGAGGAGCAGAACATTGTTATTTAGGTCCTGATCACTAAACCTAGAAGTGAAGGAACTGAGAGAAGAGTCTGATCTATAGACAGATCTACAGGAGGCCATGTATTCATCACTGTGTGCTTGTGTCTCCACAGATGGATCCAGAAGGAGAAATCTCCCCGAGAGATGTCCCCGTCCTCTGTATTCCCAGGACTGTCCAGAGGAGAAGCTCCCAGAGAACCATCAGGTAGATGGAGCTGACGTCTCCGCAGAATCTGACCAGAAAAGAATTGAACCAAAGATCGTTTTACATTTTTCTTCTTCAGGATGAAAATCTGATGGATATTAAGGTTGAGGTTAAAGAAGAAGAAGAAGAGACGGATTTATGGGGCGATCAGCAGTGTAAGGAGGGGGCTGTCATGGGTCACCTGGATACTACTCCCATCATCTCAGCATGTAATAATCTCTCCTGTCCCCGTGTGTTTCCTACAGATGCATTCATAGAAGGAAATTCCCCCAAGAGATGTCCCCATCCTCTGTATTCCCAGGACTGTCCAGAGGAGAAGCTCCCAGAGAACCATCAGGAAAATCTGGCTGCGGTTATAGATGATGAAGAAGAGGAGATGGATTTTTGGGGCGATCATCAGTGTAAGGAGGGGGCGCTGTAATGTCAGGTTCACCTGGATACTACTCCCATCATCTCATCATCACATGTAATCTATTCTGTCCCTGTTTGTTTCCTACAGATGCATTCATAGTACGAAATCCCCCCGAGAGATGTCCCTGTCCTCTGTATTCCCAGGACTGTCCAGAGGAGAAGCTCCCAGAGAACCATCAGGTAGATGGAGCTGAGCCCTATACACATCTATATAGGGGGGTCATAGATTGTGGGGGTCTCTTATGTGGATCTGTTAGATTTCCCACCTGTCTGCTGTATTGTACTGAATTGTTACAGATGACAAATCAGGGGGAAGATCTGACTGATATTAAAGTGGAGGATGAAGAAGAGCGGATGATGGGCGATCCCCCGTGTAAGAGTGAGGTGGAGGAGGACATTCCAGTCCATGTGACCACAGGTATGGAATCATGAATGGAGGAAGGGAATTGGGAGGTTTCTTCAGGTGAGGCTCCACCTTAGAGCTCCATTAAAGTAGCACTTTGGGCAGTTACCCCTGTGTTATGTGCAGTGCAGGAGAGGAGTGAATTAAGCAGCGCTACAATAATTAGCCCCATCCACTATACAGTGACAGGTCTGTGTAAGGCACCACTACACCTGAACAGCTGACCGGTGGAGGTGCAGGGTGTTAGACCCATATGGATAACAGCTATCCTGAGCATAGGCCATCATTTAATAAAAGATAGCAACCTCTTTCATTCTTAAGAAAGGTAAGTAGTAATGGCATGTCGAGAAATATGTCGAGAGCAGAGTAAACTAGTGACAGACGCTGATTTTAGAGGTGTTTCAATAATGATCTAAAAGTAAGTGGGGTACGTTTAATGGTTTGGATATCTGGAGTTGAGAGGGGTTTAAAGTCTCTCTTTATGTGGAAGATATCTTGATATATATAAAGAACACTATAAAAACTGCCCCATTTATAATTCAGAGGATGGAGGGCTGTGGTTGATTGTCTGGATGGAGTGTTAATTGGTCCAAATCAGACTCACAATTCCAGTTTGGGTTGACAATACCTGCCTTCAGTAATTAGTTATTCAGATATCAAGAAGCTTCTCCGAATTTGGATTACGTAATAAAGGCATTAAATAGAGCACAACATTGTTATGTAGGTTCTAATAACGACAGCTAGAAGTGAAGGAGCTGAGAGAAGTGTCTGATCTATAGACAGATCTACAGGAGGCCGTGTATTCATCACTGTGTGCTTGTGTCTTTCATAGGTGAACATATTAGGGGAAATCAACCAGAGAGATATCCCAGTCCTCTTTGTTCGATGGACTACACAGAGGGAGATCCTTTATATTTTATTACTAGCACTGAACTTGGGAATCATCACAGAGATCATACAAGGGAGAATCAATATTCATGTTCAGAATGTGAAAAGTGTTTTACAAAGAAATCAAGTCTTGTTCGACATGAGAGAATTCACACAGGAGAGAAGCCGTATTCATGCTCACTATGCGGGAAGTGTTTTACAAATAAATCAAGCCTTGTTATACATGAGAAGATTCACAAAGGGGAGAGGCCATTTTCATGTTCAGAATGTGTTAAATGTTTCATAAATAAATCTGATCTTGTCATACATCAGAGAATCCACACAGGAGAGAAACCATATCCATGTTCAGAATGTGAGAAATGTTTTATTACTAAAGCCAAACTGAGGGATCATCAGAGAATTCACACAGGGGAGAAGCCATTTACATGTTCCAAATGTGGGAAATGTTTCATTAAGAAATCAGTTCTTGTTATTCACGAAAAAATTCACACAGGGGAGAAGTTGTATTCATGTCCAGGATGTCGGAAATGTTTTCAAAAGAAATCAGTTCTTGTTAGACATCAGAGAATTCACACTGGTGAGAAACCATTTACTTGTTTGGAATGTGGGAAATGTTTTATATTTAAGTCAGATCTTGTTATACACGAGAGAATTCACACAGGAACAAAGCCATATTCATGTTCAGAATGTGGAAAATGTTTTACAAACAAATCAAGTCTTGTTAGGCATAAGAGAATCCACACAGGAGAGAGGCCGTATTCATGTTCAGAATGTGAAAAATGTTTTACAAATAAATCAGATCTTATTATACATGGGAGAATTCACACAGGAGAGAAGCCGTATTCCTGTTCAGAATGTGGGAAATGTTTTATTACTAAAGCCAAACTTAGAGATCACCAGAGAAATCACAATGGAGAGAAGTCATTTTAAAGTTTTGTATGTGGAAAATGGTTTACAAAGAAGTGACATTTTGAAAACTCCCCAAAGAACTTGCATAGAGAAGACCGATAACGTTTCGACCACCATTCTTTCAAGCCATTATCAGCTTTTCTTTCTTGTGAAACTCTGTCTTTAGTTTTTGATAAACATATTTGCTGCTGTGGCCAAAACGCTGTTGCTTCTTCTTTCCACAGAATATTGGTTTAGAAATCATGTTCTTTAATGAGCAAATTGCAGTCTTAGGCTACTTTCACACTTGCATTTTTGCTGGATCTGGCAGAGTTCAGCAAAAACTCTTCCATTACAGATAATACAACAGCCTGCATCCGTTATGAATGGATCCGGTTGTATTATCTTTAACATAGCCAAGACGGATCTGTCATGAACTCCACTGAAAGTCAATGTGGGACGGATCCGTTTTCGGATCTGTCCCCATTGACTTGCATTGTGGGTTATGACAGATCCATCTTGCTCCGCATCCCAGGACGGAAAGCAAACTGCAGCATGCTGCTCTCCGGTATGAGAAAGGAACGGAATGCATTTTGGAACACTCCGTTCTGCTTAGTTACATTTTGTCCCCATTGACAATGAAAAGCGACAAAACAGAAGCTTTTTTTTCCGATATTGAGGATATGACGGATATCAATACCGGAAAATATTAATGCTAGTGTGAAAGTAGCCTCACCAGACGTTTTCTTTTCAGGATAGCATTGGTTTTCCTTTAGCAAACATCAAATGTAGTTTTAACCCTTTCCCTGCTCAGGACCTGTCAATTGACAGAGAGGCACGTCAATAGCCAATGGCATACATCTTTCCTGTTAATGGCTCTATCTCCAGCTAGATTGGACATAAAGCAAAGTTCAAAGACTGGGAAACTGGGTCTAGCCATGATCCAGCCTGAGATAGAGCATGTTGAAGTGAGAGCTCCATATGTTTGCGGCTCTTACTAAAGTGAATGCTGAGAGGCTGCAGTTCGTGCCTTCCTTATATAACTGAATATGACCCCAGGAAATGGGTAACATGGACAGTTTACCTTTTCACCTTTCCCAATAATGATATTCATGCTACACAGACATGTCAGCGACGTTTATACCTATTACACTTTCCTTATCCTGTTTGTACCCAACGCTTATCATTGTTCTAGCGAGACAGGTTACACATTACAATCAATCACAGCAATTACCACTAGATCATAATGTCTAGTACCTTTCTGACAGATGGTCTAGATATTCTGTCTGTCAGAAAGATATTTTCTCCCAGTCGCTATAAGCAATTATGGACAACTAGTTCCAGAAAAGAAGGTCAGCCTTTGGCTACTGATCTGATCAGCGAGGTTCTGACACCTGGGACCCCACCGATCAGCTGAATGAAGAGAACACAACGCTCATACAGCGATCATCTGAATAGGAAGGTGCTGACCTATTACAGTGGATGGGGCGGCACAGTTGTAACTACACCTGCAATGTCGACGGCGAGCAGGTAAACAGAGAAGATAGCACTCGGATTGGTGGGGGTGCTGGCATTCGGGGCTCTGCCGATCTGATATTGATGACTTGTCCTGAGGATAGGTCATCAATATTACAAAAGGGGACAAACCCTTAAAATTGTAATCACAAAATCTGCAAAAAGAAATTTCTGCTCTATTTTCCCTTAATTCTTGTGGAACACCTAAAGGCTTAACAAAGTTTGCAAAAATCATATTTTAGTTCTATTTGTAGTTTGTAGTCATTTATGGGTGGTTTCTACACTTCATAACTGAACTGGTCCTTTAAAAAGTGGGGTTTGGAAATGTTCTTAATTTTAAAAATTGCATAAAAAATGTTCCTCCATCCAACATAAAAAAAAACTAAAATCATATTTACAGAATGATGCCGACATAAAGTAGACATGTGGGGAATGTAGAGTAATAACTATTTTATGAGGCATTTTCCAAATTTGATAAATTTTGAATATTTTTTATAAAATGTTGGGGCAAACCCCCTACCTCTATAAGTGTTGGGGTCCAATTTAATGAAGATAAGATCTCATAGAGACAACTGACACAGACACATCGGCTGAATCAGATCCGCTCTGCTTTATTCTCTATCCGTATACATCTTATAACACTACAGATAATCATAGACAAATCCAGCCACCACCAAGAGGTGGAAATCAGAACTAATGATTTGATTGGTTATTGATAAAAGCTAATACTTTCGCTCTATACTAACAAGATTCTACTAATTAGAAAGTTTCTTATCTCAGAGCTGACATTCTTCAGCCGTACATCCTGAAACTGAGAAACCAGAACATAACTCTCCTGGACGTCGACCTCTGATAAGTGGAGAGGGAGCTGCTGACCTCGGCCTTGTACCCATCTTATTCACAGAGACCCCCCCCCCCATATAACATTGGTCTGCTCCTCCTGGACATCGACCTCTGATAAAGGGAGAGGGAGCTGCTGACCTTGGCCTTGTACCCATCTTATTAACTGAGACCCCCCCCCCATATAACATTGGTCTGCTCCTCCTGGACATCGACCTCTGATAAGGGGAGAAGGAGCTGCTGACCTCGGCCTTGTACCGATCTTATTCACAGAGACCCCCCCCCCCATATAACATTGGTCTGCTCCTCCTGGACATCGACCTCTGATAAGGGGAGAGGGAGCTGCTGACCTCGGCCTTGTACCAATCTTATTCACAGAGATCCCCCCATATAACATTGGTCTGCTCCTCCTGGACATCGACCTCTGATAAAGGGAGAGGGAGCTGCTGACCTCGGCCTTGTACCAATCTTATTCACAGAGACCCCCACCCATATAACATTGGTCTGCTCCTCCTGGACATCGACCTCTGATAAGGGGAGAGGGAGCTGCTGACCTTGGCCTTGTACCCATCTTATTCACAGAGACCCCCCCCATATAACATTGGTCTGCTCCTCCTGGACATCGACCTCTGATAAGGGGAGAGGGAGCTGCTGACCTTGGCGTTGTACCCATCTTATTCACTGAGACCCCCCCCCATATAACATTGGTCTGCTCCTCCTGGACATCGACCTCTGATAAAGGGAGAGGGAGCTGCTGACCTCGGCCTTGTACCAATCTTATTCACAGAGACCCCCCCATATAACATTGGTCTGCTCCTCCTGGACATCGACCTCTGATAAGGGGAGAGGGAGCTGCTGACCTCGGCCTTGTACCTATCTTATTCACAGAGACCCCCCCCCCCATATAACATTGGTCTGCTCCTCCTGGACATCGACCTCTGATAAGTGGAGAGGGAGCTGCTGACCTTGGCCTTGTACCCATCTTATTCACAAAGACCCCCACATATAACATTGGTCTGCTCCTCCTGGAGATCGACCTCTGATAAGGAGAGAGGGAGCTGCTGACCTCGGCCTTGTACCCATCTTATTCACAGAGACCCCCCCCCATATAACATTGGTCTGCTCCTCCTGGACATCAACCTCTGATAAGTGGAGAGGGAGCTGCTGACCTCGGCCTTGTACCCATCTTATTCACAGAGACCCCCCCCGATATACCATTGTTCTGCTCCGCCTGGACATCGACCTCTGATAAGGGGAGAGGGAGCTGCTGACCTTGGCCTTGTACCCATCTTATTCACAGAAATCCCCCCCCCCCCCCATATAACATTGGTCTGCTCCTCCTGGACATCAACCTCTGATAAGGGGAGAGGAAGCTGCTGAACTCGGCCTTGTACCTATCTTTTTCACAGAGACACCCCCATATAACATTGGTCTGCACCTCCTGGACATCGACGTCTGATAAGGGGAGAGGGAGCTGCTGACCTCGGCCTTGTACCTATCTTATTCACAGAGACACCCCCATATAACATTGGTCTGCACCTCCTGGACATCGACCTCTGATAAGGGGAGAGGGAGCTGCTGACCTCGGCCTTGTACCTATCTTATTCACAGAGATCCCCCCCATATAACATTGGTCTGCTCCTGCTGGACATCGACCTCTGATAAGGGGAGAGGGAGCTGCTGACCTCGGCCTGATCTTATTCACAGAGAACTCCCCACATTCTCACAGCTGCTCAGTAATTCTCCACATATGTACAAGATGGAGGACATACTTATACAAAATGGATTCTCACCCCCCCCCATATGACATTGGTCTGCTCCTCCTGGACATCGACCTCTGATAAGGGGAGAGGGAGCTGCTGACCTCGGCCTTGTACCCATCTTATTCACAGAGATCCCCCCCATATAACATTGGTCTGCTCCTCCTGGACATCGACCTCTGATAAGGGGAGAGGGAGCTGCTGACCTCGGCCTTGTACCCATCTTATTCACAGAGAACTCCCCACATTCTCACAGCTGCTCAGTAATTCTCCACATATGTACAAGATGGAGGACATACTTATACAAAATGGATTCTCACCCCCCCCCCATATGACATTGGTCTGCTCCTCCTGGACATCGACCTCTGATAAGGGGAGAGGGAGCTGCTGACCTCGGCCTTGTACCCATCTTATTCACAGAGATCCCCCCCATATAACATTGGTCTGCTCCTCCTGGACATCGACCTCTGATAAGTGGAGAGGGAGCTGCTGACCTCGGCCTTGTACCCATCTTATTCACAGAGAACTCCCCACATTCTCACAGCTGCTCAGTAATTCTCCACATATGCACAAGATGGAGGACATACTTATACAAAATGGATTCTCATCCCTCACAAAATAAAGGTAAAATATATCAACTCAAATTTACCACTGTCATGAAGTAAAATGTGTGATGAGAAAACAATGGCCTGAATAAGTAAAATTGTTCCAAAATTATTACCAAATATAGTGACCAGCAATATTTGCAAAAAATGGCTCAGTTTTTAAAGGGGTTCAGTAGCTTTTTCTCATCGTATCTGATCAGCAGGTGTCCTACACCTGGGACCTCCACCTGTTTGAGAAAGCAGCGGCGCTGGCAGTATCACTGTGGCCTTCTTTCTGTTTCCAGCAGGCCCAGTGACATCATGATTATTATCTCTTGCCTAGGCGCGGCTAAGCCCCACTGAAGTGAACGAGACTGAACTTATCCTCAGGATAGGTCATCAATATCAGATCAGAGGAGGTTCGACACCCAGCACATCGACCGATCAGCTGTATGAGGAGACGGCGTGCACATTGACACCTCCCGTCTCTCTTCCTGTCTGCTGCTGCGGTCTCTGATCATTGATATAGACAACAGCGGCGAGCAGGAAGAGTGACGGGAGATGGCAGCGTGCAATGCGTGCGCCGTCTCCTCATACATCAGTCATCAATAGTAAAAGCCCGGAGAACCCCTTTAATTTTTTTCTTCTAAAATTTTTTTTTTATTTTGTGGAATTAATTGTAGGTTTTTAAGGAACCATTTTGGGTTTATAAAGAGTATTAAATATATAATTAATAATATAATTTGTATTATTTTATTTTAGGGAGAAAGATTAAAAAAAAGAGCAACGGTAACAGTATTCTGTAGAATTCACTGTGTGGTATAACTAACATGGCTGCTCCAGTCACAAGACATGATGAAATATCGCTGCTCCAGTCACAAGACGTGATGAAATATCGCTGCTCCTGTCAGAAGACGTGATGAAATATCTCTGCTCCGGTCACAAGATGTGATGAAATATCGCTGCTCCGGTTACAAGATGTGATGAAATATCGCTGCTCCTGTCAGAAGACGTGATGAAATATCTCTGCTCCGGTCACAAGACGTGATGAAATATCTCTGCTCTGGTCACAAGACGTGATGAAATATCTCTGCTCCGGTCACAAGATGTGATGAAATATCTCTGCTCCGGTCAGAAGATGTGATGAAATATCTCTGCTCCGGTCAGAAGATGTGATGAAATATCGCTGCTCCGGTCAGAAGATGTGATGAAATATCTCTGCTCCGGTCACAAGATGTGATGAAATATCGCTGCTCCGGTTACAAGATGTGATGAAATATCGCTGCTCCGGTCACAAGATGTGATGAAATATCTCTGCTCCGGTCACAAGATGTGATGAAATATCGCTGCTCCGGTTACAAGATGTGATGAAATATCTCTGCTCCGGTCAGAAGACGTGATGAAATATCTCTGCTCCGGTCACAAGACGTGATGAAATATCTCTGCTCCGGTCACAAGATGTGATGAAATATCGCTGCTCCGGTCAGAAGATGTGATGAAATATCTCTGCTCCGGTCAGAAGATGTGATGAAATATCGCTGCTCCGGTCACAAGATGTGATGAAATATCGCTGCTCCTGTCAGAAGACGTGATGAAATATCGCTGCTCCGGTCACAAGACGTGATGAAATATCTCTGCTCCGGTCACAAGATGTGATGAAATATCGCTGCTCCGGTCACAAGATGTGATGAAATATCGCTGCTCCGGTCACAAGATGTGATGAAATATCGCTGCTTCCGGTCACAAGATGTGATGAAATATCGCTGCTCCGGTCACAAGATGTGATGAAATATCACTGCTCCGGTCACAAGATGTGATGAAATATCTCTGCTCCGGTCATAAGATGTGATGAAATATCTCTGCTCCGGTCATAAGATGTGATGAAATATCGCTGCTCCGGTTACAAGATGTGATGAAATATCGCTGCTCCTGTCAGAAGACGTGATGAAATATCTCTGCTCCGGTCACAAGACGTGATGAAATATCTCTGCTCCGGTCACAAGACGTGATGAAATATCTCTGCTCCGGTCACAAGATGTGATGAAATATCTCTGCTCCGGTCAGAAGATGTGATGAAATATCTCTGCTCCGGTCAGAAGATGTGATGAAATATCGCTGCTCCGGTCAGAAGATGTGATGAAATATCTCTGCTCCGGTCACAAGATGTGATGAAATATCGCTGCTCCGGTTACAAGATGTGATGAAATATCGCTGCTCCGGTCACAAGATGTGATGAAATATCGCTGCCTCCGGTCACAAGATGTGATGAAATATCTCTGCTCCGGTCACAAGATGTGATGAAATATCGCTGCTCCGGTCACAAGACGTGATGAAATATCGCTGCTCCTGTCAGAAGACGTGATGAAATATCTCTGCTCCGGTCACAAGACGTGATGAAATATCTCTGCTCCGGTCACAAGATGTGATGAAATATCGCTGCTCCGGTCAGAAGATGTGATGAAATATCTCTGCTCCGGTCAGAAGATGTGATGAAATATCGCTGCTCCGGTCACAAGATGTGATGAAATATCGCTGCTCCTGTCAGAAGACGTGATGAAATATCGCTGCTCCGGTCACAAGACGTGATGAAATATCTCTGCTCCGGTCACAAGATGTGATGAAATATCGCTGCTCCGGTCACAAGATGTGATGAAATATCGCTGCTCCGGTCACAAGATGTGATGAAATATCGCTGCTCCGGTCACAAGATGTGATGAAATATCGCTGCTCCGGTCACAAGATGTGATGAAATATCACTGCTCCGGTCACAAGATGTGATGAAATATCTCTGCTCCGGTTCATAAGATGTGATGAAATATCTCTGCTCCGGTCATAAGATGTGATGAAATATCGCTGCTCCGGTCACAAGATGTGATGAAATATCGCTGCTCCAGTCAGAAGATGTGATGAAATATCTCTGCCTCCGGTCATAAGATGTGATGAAATATCGCTGCTCCGGTCACAAGATGTGATGAAATATCACTGCTCCGGTCACAAGATGTGATGAAATATCGCTGCTCCAGTCAGAAGACGTGATGAAATATCGCTGCTCAGTCACAAGACGTGATGAAATATCGCTGCTCCTGTCACAAGACGTGATGAAATATCGTTGCTCCTGTCACAAGACGTGATGAATATCGCTGCTTCCGGTCAGGAGACATGATGAAATATCGGCTGCTCCGGTCACAAGACGTGATGAAATATCGCTGCTCCTGTCACAAGACGTGATGAAATATCGCTGCTCCTGTCACAAGACGTGATGAAATATCGCTGCTCCTGTCACAAGACGTGATGAAATATCGTTGCTCCTGTCACAAGACGTGATGAAATATCGCTGCTCCGGTCAGGAGACATGATGAAATATCGCTGCTCCGGTCACAAGACGTGATGAAATATCGCTGCTCCTGTCACAAGACGTGATGAAATATTCGCTGCTCCTGTCCACAAGACGTGATGAAATATCGCTGCTCCAGTCACAAGACGTGATGAAATATCGCTGCTCCGGTCCACAAAATGTGATGAATATCGCTGCTCCGGTCACAAACATGATGAATATGCTGCTCCGGTCACAAGACGTGATGAAATATCGCTGCTCCGGTCACAAGATGTGATGAAATATCGCTGCTCTGATGAAATCCTGCTCCGGTCACAAGACGTGATGAAATATCGCTGCTCCGGTCACAAGAGTGATGAAATATCGCTGCTCCGGTCACAAGACGTGATGAAATATCGCTGCTCCTGGTCACAAGATGTGATGAAATATCGCTGCTCCGGTCACAAGATGTGATGAAATATCGCTGCTCCGGTCACAAGATGTCGTGATGAAATATCGCTGCTCCGGTCAGAAGATGTGATGAAATATCGCTGCTCTGGTCGCTGATGAAATATCTCTCTCCGGTCACAAGATGTGATGAAATATCGCTGCTCCGGTCACAAGATGTGATGAAATATCTCTGCTCCGGTCACAAGATGTGATGAAAATATCGCTTGCTCCGGTCAGAAGATGTGATGAAATATCTCTGCTCCGGTCACAAACGTGATGAAATATCTCTGCTCCTCGGTCACAAGATGTGATGAAATATCGCTGCTCCGGTCAGAAGATGTGATGAAATATCGCTGCTCCGGTCAGAAGATGTGATGAAATATCGCGCTCAGTCAGAAATGATGAATATCGCTGCTCCGGTCACAAGACGTGATGAAATATCGCTGCTCCGGTCACAAGACGTGATGAAATATCGCTGCTGTCAAGATGTGATGAAATATCGCTGCTCCGGTCAGAAGATGTGATGAAATATCGCTGCTCCGGTCAGAAGACGTGATGAAATATCGCTGCTCCGGTCACAAGACGTGATGAAATATCTCTGCTCCGGTCACAAGATTTGATGAAATATCGCTGCTCCGGTCACAAGATGTGATGAAATATCTCTGCTCCGGTTACAAGATTGATGAAATATCGCTGCCGGTCACAAGATTGATGAAATATGCTCCGTCAAGATGTGATGAAATATCGCTGCTCCGGTCACAAGATGTGATGAAATATCGCTGCTCCGGTCACAAGATGTGATGAAATATCGCTGCTCCGGTCACAAGATGTGATGAAATATCGCTGCTCCGGTCAGAAGATGTGATGAAATATCGCTGCTCCAGTCACAAGATGTGATGAAATATCGCTGCTCCGGTCAGAAGATGTGATGAAATATCGCTGCTCCGGTCACAAGATGTGATGAAATATCGCTGCTCCGGTCACAAGATGTGATGAAATATCGCTGCTCCGGTCACAAGATGTGATGAAATATCGCTGCTCCGGTCACAAGATGTGATGTCACATCGCGTGGTGTAGATTCGCCGTCTCATGATATCACATCACATGGTGGAGATCGGCTGACTTGCCAAAAAAAAAAAAGTTGCACAACCTGTTACCAATAAAGCTGCAGCCTGGCAAAACCAAGACCTCTCGGCTCCAGAAGAAAAGGCACTTCTCAGAATATGGTGCCACTACAGGTGATTTCTTCCGGCCGATTCTCACCATATTTGCCAGAATGCAGCCAGATCTCTGCCGGTGCCCGAGTTAATGGGGCCGGACGGAGACTTAGAAGCTTCAGGCAATGCCAGAATGCAGAGACACCCAGCGGGCTGTTCTCTGCCGGATCTCTAGTACTAGTGAGAAATTAGCGTTTATACTCCCAGCAGTTTGTTCGCCCAGGACACGACATCTTTGCTATACCTCGGAGAATGACCCCCATAGACGGTGATGTATATCGGGATAGTGAGAGATCCCAACATAAGGTGAGACTGGGGCCAAGACGTCTTATACAGGACTCCGAAGTAGTGCATGGCCGCACTCTGAACGCAGAGTCCACCCCAGGATGGCTCCCCAGATGACCAGTTACATTAAGTCAAGCCTCGGTGACACGTGTTCACAAGGACGTGGTCCTGAGAAGTCCTAAGGGATGTAGGTTCTATTGTTCTGATACCTCGGAGGTTCTTCACCAACGACCTGGTGCCCAAAAATCAATCCGGTAAATTCCCCCAAAAAACCAAATGGTGGTCCTTCCCTTCTGCACCCCCCGTTGTACACAAACAACGCCCACAAATACAGAGAGATACAGGGGTTCCCATCCTGTCGGAGAACGTGGATGCGGGACAGTAGACAACTCTGCGGCGCTGTACTGTGTTAGACCTGCGGGCAGAGAATACACGGTGTCCACAGCCTCATAGTCTGGTAACTGTCAGTGTATCCGTGGATCTGCTCGCCACCTCCCGACGTCCAGTCAGCCCCGCGTCTTTCTCTGTTTTAACTTCAGATGAAGAAAAATACATCTGTCTGTTTGTCCATCCAAACTCGACAGACTGGAGGAAACACCATCCAACCACAGAGGAATTCCAAATTACCAGAGCCACCGAATTACCAAGGACTGAAATCAGAAAATCAAGGGGCGCCTCAGGTGTCACCTACAACCCAAATCTGGAGATTCTGAGGAGGGTTACATCCAATACTGCTAAAAGATGACCCCCTAATCTCAGAAACATCAAGTGATATCAGGGGACATTACAAACTAAGGTAGAAGAAGAGAGGACTACAACTCCTAGCATGTCCAGCCCGTTATGTGATATCAGAGGATATTACAGGAGGAGGTAGAAGAGGAGAGGACTACAACTCCTAGCATGTCCAGCCCGTTATGTGATATCAGAGGATATTACAGGAGGAGGTAGAAGAGGAGAGGACTACAACTCTCAGCATCTCTCACACAGAAGCCATCACTTTGCAATGTCAGATGAGGTGATAAAATTCGGTGTATTTGAAGCAGTCTGGCCTAGTTCTGCCCCTCCCACTCTGATCACAAGGCAGTGACCTCATCAGAAGGTCCTTCCTCCGTCTTTCCACTGCTGAGCTCCGCCTTTTCCTGAATTGATCACATGATAATGACATCATCAAAGGTCCTTTACCACCATTACTGCTCCCCATCTGATCTCCGCCCCCTATTGTACTGATCACATGGTGGTGATGTCATCCCAGGTCCTTCAGCTCTTGCAGTGCAGCAGATACAGAGCAGGTCCTGGTCGGTAGTCACTGCTGTGGTGTCTGGAGCCTCTTCTTCTCTCTGGTATCAGCCATTAGCAGAGCTCTGTGGCCCCCAGAATACATTCACACTGGCCCCGTGCTGGGGACTGATGAGAACACCTGTGGTGTGGCCCTGGTAGAAGGTAAGTGGCCATCAGATTGGTTTTGTGTGTTTTTTGTGTCTGGAGCACAATGTGGAGTAGAACTATCCGGTGTAATACAATAAAGAAGTATTCAGGGAATAATGTGTAGTAGAAATATTTGGTAATGAATTATCCAGGATACAACGTAGAGTAGAAATATCCGGGATAGTCCAGTAATGATGTATTCAAGGTATAACATGGAGTAGAAATATCCAGTATAATCCTATAATCAAGTATCCGGGACACAACGTGAAGTAGAAATATCCGGTATAATCCAGTAGTGAAGTATCCAGGGTAGGGTGACCAGACGTCCTCTTTTCCCCGGACATGTCCTACTTTTGGGCATTAAAAAAATGTCCGGGGGGAATTGGAAAATCGTCCGGGATTTTGTTGGACTGCCTCAAACTGTTTGAGTAAAACATAATTTATGTTTGACTCAAACAGTCGGAGGCAGTCCAACAAAGTCATTTTAACTTTTAAAATGGCCTTTAGGGTTAAAAATAATAAAAACAAACTCACCTTTTCCACTTGTTCGCAGTGCAGCCGGTCCGGTGTCTTCTTTCCCGGCCTTGCAGGACCTGCAAAAGGACCTTTGGTGACGTCACCCGCGGTCACCACGTGGTGAGCGCGCTCACCGCTCGGTGGCGTCACCAAAGGTCCCTTTGCAGGTCCTGCAAGGGCGGGAAAGAAGACACCGGACCGGCTGCGCCGCGAACAAGTGGAAAAGATGAGTTTTTTTTATTATTTTTAACCTCTAAGGGCCATTTTAACAATTATTTTCTGTTATAACCATGTTATAACGGAAAATAATAAAGGGAAGTTCGGGTCCCCATTCCCTGGGGTATAGTGTAATGGCATTACACTATACCCCAGGGAATGGGGGGACCTGAATTTCCCTTTATTATTTTATTTCTGAAAAGGAGCACACCTTTTTTTCGGGGGGGGGGGGGGGGCATACCGCCCCCCCCAAAAAAAAAAAAAAAGTTTCCTCCTTTTCAGAAACCCAGATCTGGTCACCCTAATCCAGGGCACAACGTGGAGTAGAAATATCCGGTGTAATACAGTAATGAAGTATTCAGGGCATAATGTGGAGTAGAAATATCCAGAATAATCCAGTAATGAAGTAGGCGAGAGACACCGTGGAGTAGAAATATCCGGTGTAATACAGTAATGAAGTATCCTGGATGCAACGTGGAGTAGAAATATCTAGCATAATCCTGTAATCAAGTATCTGGGACACAACGTGGAGTAGAAATATCCGGTGTAATACAGTAATGAAGTATCCGGGGCACAACGTGGAGTAGAAATATCCGGGGCACAACGTGGAGTAGAAATATCCGGGGCACAACGTGAAGTAGAAATATCCGGGGCACAACGTGAAGTAGAAATATCCGGGGCACAGCGTGGAGTAGAAATATCCGGGGCACAGCGTGGAGTAGAAATATCCGGGGCACAGCGTGAAGTAGAAATATCCGGTATATTTTGGTAATACAGAATAAATCCCAGTAACGGTACAATAATAACCAACACGAGAAATCCTGAAGACATGGAGAAGGCGAGGAGGGGCCGAGAAGACAAATATATGAACAACAAGCACCAGATGGAGCCATACCGGAAGCAGGAAGGCAGGTCCAGCTGGTTCATACTGTTCCAGAGCGGCCACATTTGGATTAGTGAAGCTCAGTCCGTCCGATGTCACCACCTCAGTAGGTCTCCTCTTCAGTCCCCCGGTTCCCCACCTGGCAAGGACTTTCTCTGTGGATCCAGTGCAGATCTCCTCCACCAATCCCGGTCATGTCTACTCGGCTGATCTTCCTGCTGCTATAGTTTAGGAGAGAAACATGGGATACCGCCTGGACCGATGGGATACCGCCTGGACCGATGGGATACCGCCTGGACCGATGGGATACCTCCTGGACCGATGGGATACCTCCCGGACCGATGGGATACCTCCCGGACCGATGGGATACCTCCCGGACCGATGGGATACCTCCCGGACCGATGGGATACCTCCCGGACCGATGGGATACCTCCCGGACCGATGGGATACCTCCCGGACCGATGGGATACCTCCCGGACCGATGGGATAACTCCCGGACCGATGGGACAGTTTAGAAGCAGAGGACGGTATTCTCCATACTCACATACACAGTACTCAGGTGTCAGACTCTGACCACAAAGCCCGGCCCAGGGTTTCACCCACTTCCCGGGCACGGTCTGCACATGTCCGTATCCACGTTATATAGAGCGTCGTGGTCTGAGGCCAGCATTAGGTAAAGGGGTCCTCTGACTTCAGCAAGTGGCCTTTTTCACGTAGATGCAGTTAATACCTGGCACTTACTAATGTATTGTGATTCTCCATATTGCTTCCTTTGCTGGTTGGATTAATTTTTGCATTATACACCTCTCGTTTCCATGGTCACGACCACCCTGCAATCTAGTGGTGGTTGTACTTGCACAGTATAGGAAAAAGTGTCAGCTTCTCTGGTGGCCAGGAACGTGGGAGTACACATAGTCTGGTGCTTTTTTTCTATAATGTGCAAGCACGTCCACCACTGATGGATTACAGGGTGGTCATAACCATGGAAACGAGCAGTGTATAATGTGATGGATAAATGAATCCTGCCAGCAATGGAGGCAATGTGGAGAATCACAATACATTAGGAAGGATCTGGTATTAACGTTCTCTACATAATGATATTTTCTGAAGAGACACAACCCCTATAAAAGCATCACAGTATCCCGTCCCTATGATGTCACACCTGTTCCATATTTCAGATACGGTATACGCCCTCTAGTGGTGACTAATCTCAGGACTACCAAAAGGCTGCTTCACATCTGCGCTTCGGTTTTGAAATCGGGATGATTCCGCTAGGATGTAGTTGTGTTAAATCAAAATGGAACAAACTGGATCAGTCATGGGCCCCCAGTATGAGTTTTACTGGTGGGCCCTAGGCACCCCAGTCTGACACTGGAAGGGGGATTAGATGACTGAAAAGGAGACCTGTTGAGGTGGTGTCAGTGACATCTGGACAGACTGTGCTTCGCTAATCCAAATGTGTTTGCCATGGAACATGTGCTTTTTTTGTCAGAGGAATATCCTTAACCCGGAGTCTAATAACCGTGAAGGTGACCTAGGATGAGTGTTGGCTAAGTAGTCATCGCTTGGGGCCCATGTGAGGGAGACGTATCTGGTTGTTCCTTGGCTGTAAGATATTTCATACGATGGAATTCTTTAATTCTGGTCTGAGCTTCTTTCAAGTCAAGGCCGACAGCCCTTATGCTATGGACCTGTGCCTTCTGACCAGGGCTGCGGAGTCGGTAAGCCAAAGCCCCAACTCCTCAATTTCCCCCGACTCCCAATCCGACTCCGACTCCCTCATACATGGCGCATGTTTTAGTGATAACTTTAAACAAACTTTGCATAAATCAATAGTACAGGTATGTCATGACAAAAAAAAGTTTGTAATCTATGTTTTACAAGATATCTTTACTCTGAACTTTCAGTCTCAGGCTTCTCTGGGTACAGATCACTAAGGGCCTGATGTATAGAAACTGTCTAGGTCTAAGACTTTCTTTGTTGGCCATAGCAACCAATCAGAGCTCTCCTTTCATTTTTTCGGAGCACCATATGAAATGAAAGGGGAGCTCTGATTGGTTTCTATGGGCAACAAAGAAACTTCTACACCTAGACAGTTTTCATACATAAGGCCCGAGGTGTTTTACATCAGAGGAAAAGCAAACTAAAACATAAAGCAGAGAGAACATGCACTGGACAAGTGATTTATGGATGGTGTATTGAAAGTTGAGATATACTAAGAAGTACTTGCCTTAAGGGGGTTTTCTCAGCAGGTTGATTCACTGGCTGACAGGCAATTTGCACTCACTCTGTGTCCTCAGGCTGTGGGGGGGGGGGGGGGGTCTCCAGCAGTTATTTCTCTGACAGAGCATGAGATTCAGGCATGGGGTTCAGCCAGTTCCCACAGGTTCTACAGAACCAGTTGTTAAAATTACAGAATTGGCTGGCAGCTGGAGATGAGCCCTTCCATTCTATAGTTTAGCTCCTTAGGCTTTTTAAAAGTTGGGTGATGGGTTTGTGTAGTGTATATATGGTGTATTTATGTGTGTGTACCGTATATATGGTGTATTTATGTGTGTGTACCATGTATATGGTGTATTTATGTGTGTGTACCATGTATATGGTGTATTTATGTATGTGTACCATGTATACGGTGTATTTATGTATGTGTACCATGTATATGGTGTATTTATGTGTGTGTATCATGTATATGGTGTATTTATGTGTGTGTACCATGTATATGGTGTATTTATGTATGTGTACCATGTATATGGTGTATTTATGTGTGTGTATCATGTATATGGTGTATTTATGTGTGTGTACCATGTATATGGTGTATTTATGTCTGTGTACCATGTATACGGTGTATTTATGTATGTGTACCATGTATATGGTGTATTTATGTGTGTGTATCATGTATATGGTGTATTTATGTGTGTGTACCATGTATATGGTGTATTTATGTATGTGTACCATGTATATGGTGTATTTATGTCTGTGTACCATGTATATGGTGTATTTATGTATGTGTACCATGTATATGGTGTATTTATGTCTGTGTACCATGTATATGGTGTATTTATGTCTGTGTACCATGTATATGGTGTATTTATGTATGTGTACCATGTATATGGTGTATTTATGTATGTGTACCATGTATATGGTGTATTTATGTGTGTGTACCATGTATATGGTGTATTTATGTATGTGTACCATGTATATGGTGTATTTATGTATGTGTACCATGTATATGGTGTATTTATGTGTGTGTACCATGTATATGGTGTATTTATGTGTGTACCATGTATATGGTGTATTTATGTATGTGTACCATGTATATGGTGTATTTATGTATGTGTACCATGTATATGGTGTATTTATGTATGTGTACCTTGTATATGGTGTATTTATGTATGTGTACCATGTATATGGTGTATTTATGTATGTGTATCATGTATATGGTGTATTTATGTATGTGTACCATGTATATGGTGTATTTATGTATGTGTACCATGTATATGGTGTATTTATGTATGTGTACCATGTATATGGTGTATTTATGTATGTGTACCATGTATATGGTGTATTTAATGTGTGTGTACCATGTATACGGTGTATTTATGTATGTGTACCATGTATATGGTGTATTTATATATGTGTACCATGTATATGGTGTATTTATGTATGTGTACTTATGGTGTTTATGTAATGTATATGGTGTATTTATGTATGTGTACCATGTATATGGTGTATTTATGTATGTGTACCATGTATATGGTGTATTTATGTATGTGTACCATGTATATGGTGTATTTATGTATGTGTACCATGTATATGGTGTATTTATGTATGTGTATCATGTATATGGTGTATTTATGTATGTGTACCATGTATATGGTGTATTTATGTATGTGTACCATGTATATGGTGTATTTATGTGTGTGTACTATGTATATGGTGTATTTATATATGTGTACCATGTATATGGTGTATTTATGTATGTGTACTATGTATATGGTGTATTTATGTATGTGTACCATGTATATGGTGTATTTATGTATGTGTACCATGTATATGGTGTATTTATGTATGTGTACCATGTATATGGTGTATTTATGTATGTGTATCATGTATATGGTGTATTTATGTATGTGTACCATGTATATGGTGTATTTATGTATGTGTACCATGTATATGGTGTATTTATGTGTGTGTACTATGTATATGGTGTATTTATATATGTGTACCATGTATATGGTGTATTTATGTATGTGTACCATGTATATGGTGTATTTATGTATGTGTACCATGTATATGGTGTATTTATGTATGTGTACCATGTATATGGTGTATTTATGTATGTGTACCATGTATATGGTGTATTTATGTGTGTGTACCTTGTATATGGTGTATTTATGTATGTGTACCATGTATATGGTGTATTTATGTCTGTGTACCATGTATATGGTGTATTTATGTATGTGTACCATGTATATGGTGTATTTATGTATGTGTACCATGTATATGGTGTATTTATGTCTGTGTACCATGTATATGGTGTATTTATGTATGTGTACCATGTATATGGTGTATTTATGTATGTGTACCATGTATATGGTGTATTTATGTCTGTGTACCATGTATATGGTGTATTTATGTCTGTGTACCATGTATATGGTGTATTTATGTATGTGTACCATGTATATGGTGTATTTATGTATGTGTACCATGTATATGGTGTATTTATGTCTGTGTACCATGTATACGGTGTATTTATGTATGTGTACCATGTATATGGTGTATTTATGTGTGTGTATCATGTATATGGTGTATTTATGTGTGTGTACCATGTATATGGTGTATTTATGTGTGTGTACCATGTATATGGTGTATTTATGTCTGTGTACCATGTATATGGTGTATTTATGTCTGTGTACCATGTATATGGTGTATTTATGTCTGTGTACCATGTATATGGTGTATTTATGTCTGTGTACCATGTATATGGTGTATTTATGTCTGTGTACCATGTATATGGTGTATTTATGTCTGTGTACCATGTATATGGTGTATTTATGTCTGTGTACCATGTATATGGTGTATTTATGTCTGTGTACCATGTATATGGTGTATTTATGTCTGTGTACCATGTATATGGTGTATTTATGTCTGTGTACCATGTATATGGTGTATTTATGTCTGTGTACCATGTATATGGTGTATTTATGTCTGTGTACCATGTATATGGTGTATTTATGTCTGTGTACCATGTATATGGTGTATTTATGTCTGTGTACCATGTATATGGTGTATTTATGTCTGTGTACCATGTATATGGTGTATTTATGTCTGTGTACCATGTATATGGTGTATTTATGTCTGTGTACCATGTATATGGTGTATTTATGTCTGTGTACCATGTATATGGTGTATTTATGTCTGTGTACCATGTATATGGTGTATTTATGTCTGTGTACCATGTATATGGTGTATTATGTCTGTGTACCATGTATATGGTGTATTTATGTCTGTGTACCATGTATATGGTGTATTTATGTCTGTGTACCATGTATATGTGTATTATGTCTGTGTACCATGTATATGGTGTATTTATGTCTGTGTACCATGTATATGGTGTATTTATGTCTGTGTACCATGTATATGGTGTATTTATGTCTGTGTACCATGTATATGGTGTATTTATGTCTGTGTACCATGTATATGGTGTATTTATGTCTGTGTACCATGTATATGGTGTATTTATGTCTGTGTACCATGTATATGGTGTATTTATGTCTGTGTACCATGTATATGGTGTATTTATGTCTGTGTACCATGTATATGGTGTATTTATGTCTGTGTACCATGTATATGGTGTATTTATGTCTGTGTACCATGTATATGGTGTATTTATGTCTGTGTACCATGTATATGGTGTATTTATGTCTGTGTACCATGTATATGGTGTATTTATGTCTGTGTACCATGTATATGGTGTATTTATGTCTGTGTACCATGTATATGGTGTATTTATGTCTGTGTACCATGTATATGGTGTATTTATGTCTGTGTACCATGTATATGGTGTATTTATGTCTGTGTACCATGTATATGGTGTATTTATGTCTGTGTACCATGTATATGGTGTATTTATGTCTGTGTACCATGTATATGGTGTATTTATGTCTGTGTACCATGTATATGGTGTATTTATGTCTGTGCACCATGTATATGGTGTATTTATGTCTGTGTACCATGTATATGGTGTATTTATGTCCATGTTGTGTACCATGTATATGGTGTATTTATGTCTGTGTACCATGTATATGGTGTATTTATGTCTGTGTACCATGTATATGGTGTATTTATGTCTGTGTACCATGTATATGGTGTATTTATGTCTGTGTACCATGTATATGGTGTATTTATGTATGTGTACCATGTATATGGTGTATTTATGTCTGTGCACCATGTATATGGTGTATTTATGTCTGTGTACCATGTATATGGTGTATTTATGTATGTGTACCATGTATATGGTGTATTTATGTATGTGTACCATGTATATGGTGTATTTATGTGTGTGCACCATGTATATGGTGTATTTATGTATGTGTACCATGTATATGGTGTATTTATGTGTGTGTACCATGTATATGGTGTATTTATGTGTGTGTACCATGTATGTGGTGTATTTATGTGTGTGTACCATGTATATGGTGTATTTATGTGTGTGTACCATGTATATGGTGTATTTATGTGTGTGTACCATGTATACGGTGTATTTATGTGTGTGTACCATGTATACGGTGTATTTATGTGTGTTGTATATATGTAATATACATGTAAACATATGTCATGACGCTGCTGAGTAGGGAACCTGTAGTTAAAAATTTGAATCCCACCCCTGAGGAGATTGTGATCTCTAACACAATTCCAGGTAAAGCTTCTCAGTCCTCACAACACATGGACCTTTTGCTTACTGCAGGTAATCACTGAGCTCAGCCCCATCATTCTTCACTGCTCTCAGCCAATCAGATAACAGTGTTTCTGGTCTGCAGGTTACATAGAAACATAGAAGATTGACGGCAGAAGAAGCCCCCTGGTCCATCTAGTCGCCCTTTTATTATCCTTTTATTGTTATCTTAGGATAGATACAGGTTTACATTCAGTTATTGTGGGTTTATCAACCACCTCTGCTGGAAGTCTGTTCCAAGCTTCTACTACTCTTTCAGTGAAATAATATTTTCTAATGTTGTTCTTGATTTTCCCTCTAACCTCAGATTGTGCCCCTTGTTCTTGTGTTCAGTTTCTTATTAATAACCTTCCCTCCTGAACCTTGTTCAGTCCTTTAACATAGTTAAAGGTCTCAGTCCTGTCCCCCCTTTCTCTTCTTTCCTCCAGACTATTGAGTCTTTCTTGATAAGTTCGATGCTTTAGACCTTCCACCATGTTTCTAGCTCTTCTTTGGACACAATATCCTTTTGTAGGTGAGGTCTCCAGAACCCAGTATTCCAGATGTGGTCTCACTAGAGCTCTATACAGAGGGATCACAATCTCCCTCTTTCTGCTTGTTATACCTCTAGCTATGCAGCCAACCATACGATTTGCTTTCCCTACCGCTTGGCTGCATTGGTTCCTCATTTTGAGGCTGTCAGAGATGACTACCCCCAAATCCTTCTCTTCTGAGGTATTTGTTAACACAGAACTGCCAATATGATACTCAGATAGAGGATTTCTTCTCCCCAAGTGCATTATTTTACATTTGGGAACATTGAACTGAAGTTTCCATTGTTTTGACCACTTATCTAATAAAGATAAATCATTCTCCATATTACCGACACCTCCTGGAACATCAACCCTATTACACAGTTTGGTGTCATCAGCAAACAAGCAAACCTTCCCTACCCAGCCGTCCCTTATGTCACTTACAAACATGTTAAACATACCATAGGAACCTGTGTGCAGTGAGAGACCTGCTGAACTGTCTATAGTTCAGGACTGACCACTGGATTTAGAAAATATCTTCTTTTAACTGTCCCTTTATGATGAAAGCTAATCTTTGTAACCAGTGAGAAAACCACTTTAATCCTGTTTCCTCCAGCAGATCTGAGATGAGTGCAGCCATTCCTTCCCAGTGCCCTTTTCCTCTGATCTGTAGCGGAGGAGCTTCACTTCTGAGCATCTACATAAAGGGAAGCACACAGTCTGAACTGTGAACTGTGAACTGAAAGCCGAGATCCTTAGTTCAGGAATAGAACAGACATTTATAGGACATTTCATCATTTTCCCAAATTCTTATAAAAATATATTCAGCACATACTGCACTGAACTAACTGGACCAATTTATTATATATTTTTGGAGTCTGTATAAAATGGACTCCGACTCCACAGCCCTGCTTCTGGCATAAAAAAGAAGACATGCTTGTCCATTTTCCCACCACTGCTCCGTACCCCACCACTTTCAGTCGCCGCTAAGTCCCATGACAGCTGCAGCCAGTCACAGCCCTCAGCAGTGACTGCTGAGACCTCTGAAGGACTATACTGTTTCAATCCCAAAATATATAGGAGAGAGTCCACATGGCCAAAGACATGTCCAACATTAGGGGCAGATGGAATAAGTTTATGTAGTAATGTGTGTATGGACCAGTAGATAAGACTTAAAAAGACAATTTAGCTAAGACAAATTAATTTCCCATAGAGAGGCGTCGGCCAAAGTAAGCCTTCCATAGGAACATGTAGGAGTCTTTGACAGGGCGGTCTGGCAGGAGAAGGTTAAAATCCTATCTGTATATAATCTGTAATAAGGCCCTTTTTTAAGGGATTCTAACTGCAGAGATATTCAGAGAGTGTGATGAACATTTTGTGTCATGAAGGGAAAACTCTAGGTGACAGATCTGTGGAAGGTCTGAGGATGAGCTTTGGAGTAAATGAAAAGGTGTTACCATATTTCCCTACTGCATAGCTCTTCTATGGTCACACACTAACAGAGATGACCACTAAACCAGGGTTCACTCCTAGTGTAGAGGTTTTGGGTAGTGAAGTGAAGAAGAGAGGTTGGAAGACACACGTCATTACTGGTGTGCCATATACCTCTGGTAGAGGACTTAGAGCCTTGTCAGAATGTTTGACCAGTGGCCACACTCAGGGCAATGGAGTCTGTATAAAATGGACCGACTCTGTCTCCAGAAATATATAATAAACTGGTCCGGTTAGTTCAGTGCAGTATGCACTGAATATATTTTCATAAGAATTTGGGAACATGATGAAATGTCCTATAAATGTCTGTTCTATTCCTGATCTCAGGATCTAGGCTTTCAGTTGAGATGACTGTGTGCTGCCCTTTATGTAGTGAAGATCCTCTGCTACAGATCAGAGGAAAAAGGCGCTGGGAAAGAATGGCTGCACTCATCTCAGATCTGCTGGAGAAAACGGGATTAAAGGGGTTTTCTCACTAGTTGCAAAGATTAGCTTTCATCATAAAGGGGCAGGTAAAAGAAGACATTTTCTAAATCCAGTGGTGAGTCATGAACTATAGACAGTTCAGCAGGTCTCTCACTGCATACAGGTTTCTATGGTAACCTGCAGACCAGAAACACTGTTATCTTATTGGCTGAGAGCAGTGAAGAATGATGGGACTGAGCTCTGAGTGATTACCTGCACTAAGCAAAAGTAGAGTTGTCACGATACCAAGAAAATACCGATTTCGATACCAAGAAAAAGTATTCGCTATTCGATGCCACGACGAAAAAATAAAACACAAAAAATCCGTGTGCCCCATCAGACCTCACGTCAGCCCACCGTGCCCCCATCAGACCTCACGTCAGCCCACCGTGCCCCCATCAGACCTCACGTCAGCCCACCGTGCCCCCATCAGACCTCACGTCAGCCCACCGTGCCCCCATCAGACCTCACGTCAGCCCACCGTGCCCCCATCAGACCTCACGTCAGCCCACCGTGCCCCCATCAGACCTCACGTCAGCCCACCGTGCCCCCATCAGACCTCACGTCAGCCCACCATGCCCCCATCAGACCTCACGTCAGCCCACCGTGCCCCCATCAGACCTCACGTCAGCCCACCGTGCCCCCATCACACCTCACATCAGCCCACCGTGCCCCCATCAGACCTCACGTCAGCCCACCGTGCCCCCATCAGACCTCACGTCAGCCCACCATGCCCCCATCAGACCTCACATCAGCCCACCGTGC
The DNA here is from genome assembly GCA_900303285.1 of Rhinella marina. NCBI lineage: Eukaryota > Metazoa > Chordata > Amphibia > Anura > Bufonidae > Rhinella > Rhinella marina. The sequence goes on along the minus strand of ONZH01014836.1, from coordinate 46,016 downwards.
CCCCATCAGACCTCACATCAGCCCACTGTGCCCCTATCAGACCTCACGTCAGCCCACCGTGCCCCCATCAGACCTCACGTCAGCCCACCATGCCCCCATCAGACCTCACATCAGCCCACCGTGCCCCATAAGACCTCACATCAGCCCACCGTGCCCCCATCAGACCTCACATCAGCCCACTGTGCCCCTATCAGACCTCACATCAGCCCACCGTGCCCCCATCAGACCTCAAGTCAGCCCACCATGCCCCCATCAGACCTCACATCAGCCCACTGTGCCCCATCAGACCTCACATCAGCCCACTGTGCCCCTATCAGACCTAACATCAGCCCACTGTGCCCCCATCAAAATAAAATTAAAAAATCTCATATCTGTCCTGCGCCGCGGCTCCGCTCTGGGTCCGGCGCTCCTCTTCTTCTCTTCCCGACGCTGCACTGTCACCTGACTGCGTGCAGCGTCAGGTCAGAGTGCGCGTGCTACGTCCTGACGCTGTACGAGGTCCGGACAGTGCAAAGCAGGCCTGGAGAAGAAGAGGAGCGCCGGAGCGGAGCCGCGGCGCAGGACAGGTAAGAGAATTTTTTATTTTAGTATCGCAAAATTCCGGTACCGAATCGATACTGATATAAAAGTATCGATTCAGTATCGAATTATCGATACCCGAGGCAACCCTAGGTCCAAGTGTAAACCAAAAAAGAGAAAACAATAGCAAATGACGGCACTGCTACGAGCATATGTAAAGAGTCATATTAGCACACGCATTCACTAGGTGCGAACCAAATGCGTACGAATGGGTAACAGGCGTACACAGCGTGGAAAAGGTGCTCTATCCACTTAGAGTAAAGTCCATATTGGATCCAGTAAAAAGAACGAATATACGCTGTACGATGGATGGCACTAACCAGCTTCTTTCTTATTCAGAGTATACTTTATTCGCAATACTCACAATACAGGATGAGGGGGCAGACGCCACATTACAATATGCGAGGATCAGCGGTGGCAGCCGTTTCGCGCTGCCTGCGCTTTCTCAAACCGTTACGCAAGGTCCAAGTGTTGTGAGGACTGAGAAGCTTTACCTGGAATTGCGTTAGAGATCACAATCTCCTGCCCTGTCAGAGTAATAACTGCTGGGGACCCCCCACAGCCTGAGGAGACAGAGTGAATGCAAACTGCCTGTCAGCCAGTGAATCAACCTGCTGAGAAAACCCCTTTAAGACCAGTACTTCTCAGTAGATCTAAACTGTCAATAAACTTCACATAAACCACTTGTCCAGTGCATCTTCTCTCTGCTTTATGTTCTAGTTTGCTTTTCCTCTGATGTAAAACACCTCGGGCCGTATGTATGAAAACTGTCTAGGTGTAGAAGTTTTTGTTGTCCATAGAAACCAATCAGAGCTCCCATTACATCTCATATAGTGCTCTGGAGAAATGAAAGGGAAGCTCTGATTAGTTGCTATGGGCAACAAAGAAAGTCTTAGACCTAGACAGTTTTCATCCATCAGGCCCTTAGTGATCTGTACCCAGAGAAGCCTGATACTGGAAGAGTAAAGATATCTAGTAACACATAGATTACAGCCAGATCTGTACTATTCATTTATGCAAAGTTTGTTTAAAGTTATCACTTAAACCTGTGCCATGTATGAGGGAGTCGGAGTTGGAGTCGGGGCTTTGGCTTACCGACTCCACAGCACTGGCCACAGTACAAGACCACAACGTAGTGTTGGGATGAGATGGGAGGTTTTGTTCTGTTAATTGTACGCCCAATAAAGAATTCTACATAGATAATAACAATACATATCAGAGGCACCTTGAGAGCTAGAAGGACCCATTCTGGAGAACATTGAGGTTTATTAGCCCTGATAAAGTTAAGAATTGAAGACTGAAACTTCTGGCGTTCTGTGTGTGGTATTGATAGTGGAAGAGATTAAGGGATTAAGCTTCTGTCTTTCAAATTTTTACTTTTTTAACCCGATATGAGGCCATATTTATCTGGAATGTAGTTTCAGGGTACAAAGATCTGATCTGAATGTAAAGGGATGAGGTGGAGGGAAAAGAAGACATTGGTAAATGATAACCATGAGGCATCCATGTCAAATGCCGGCTTCAGAAGATTAACCAATAGGCAGCTGGGGGTATAAAATTGCATGAGAATCAGGTTCCATGATGAGGCATCAGGAGAAAAAGGAAGGCAATGTCTTTGGTTAGTATCATCTCTGGGCACCAGTAGTATCATTCCTCAGAAGGGTTTAGTAATTTGGAGAGGTCCATATTGCAAAGGAATTCTCTTGAGAGTGCTTGGTCTGGGAACACTCCCTCCGATTGCCTATGGAAGGAATTATGAAGAAGGATCATATGAGCATGCAACATGGTGGCGGCCTAGGGGTAGTCACCTCCATCTAGATGATGAGTGTTCAGTGGAGCCTTGAGAGGAATTTAGAGATGAGGTACTCTTCTGTTGACCACTCTTTGCCAAGCCAGGACAGGTGGCCGAGGTGGTGGGATAAGTTCCCAGTTTGACGCCTTTGAAACTGAGATGCGGGTGCTTCATAGAAGTGTTATAGATCAGCTGCTGTGCAAAGGGTGGCCTTCTTCTCTGGCTGTTAAGGTGAAGAGGAAAACTCAAAGGTCCATGATATATCATATCATGGTGGTCTTTAAGGGTTTTGAGCTTTAGTCATAGATAGCTATGGTTTTGGAGAGAGCACAAAGAGAAAGCAATTCTCCAATCAGGGGGGTGACCCTTTTGGATGTAATGTTCTGTGGTCATGATCCATTTTGATTTTATGGGTGGAGAAAGTTTCAAGGACCCTGTTAAAACACAGAGATTAAAAACAGATACTATTGGCTAGCATAACATATTTCACCACTATGATGGCATCCACATGGGTCCACGCACTAAACTATATTTAACACTGGTCATTGCCCTTTTAATGGGGCACTAGCCAATTATTTGGAGCACATCATGCTCAAGACTTGCCATATGTCAGCCATAGCACCTATGTGTCATCATCTAATAGAAGATCTCATCATCAAGACTTCTATTGCATCATTTACACAACCTGCCCCTCACACTAGAACCAGTCAGAAGACAAAGTTCACTCCGCATCTCCTCCATCTGTATTATGGACCTTTTTGAGCAACCTTGATCAACTTCCAATGACATAGAAAATGCCCTGTGCTGAGGTGCACAAGTCAGGATAATCAGATACTGATACTAAATGGAACTAAGCAGCTCAACTTGCACCAACTTCCAGGTGTAGGTAATGTTCAGAATATATCAAACTACTATTGTAACACTGTTATCTTCAAGTGTACTTCACAATCATGTCATCCCTTGGTGTATATTTATCCTTTACAAAAGGGCCTCTGTATGTCTGTAAAATTGTTCCCCTATGTTTATCCTACGAAGGTTTTTATTTGTAATATCTGTAGCAGCTTTTCCTTCTTCATCAGTAGTCAGATCTTCATTGTCTGAGGAAATAAAAATCTCACCCCAAGTGCTTTAACCACATCTATACTGATCAGTACTTCTCTTAAGTTCTACATGTTGTTTAAAGTAATACTGAGTGAGTAAGAGAAAGCAGCATCTGCTTCTCTATGTGTATTGTGTTGGGGCATCTCATCTCCACCTACCACCATAGAGACAACTTTGACTTGACGATGCAGCAAAGACTATAACTCCTAAAAAGCGCCAGATACAAGTCTTACAATGGTGAGATATAGTGCTCTCATTGATGTTTACACAGATGATAGTTTATTCTGAAAATGTATGTGAAAGTGTAGGTGCATAAGACTCTGAGAAGCGGGGTCTCTCCAGAAGCAGTAAGTGCAGTTCTGGATCTCACTAATGCTCTTGTCCCTGAAGGATTTCCAGCCTCTCCTCTCCTCATAAAGACGCCTGCAGTACTAGAAGCCTCCAGCTCCTCCAGTTCTCTCCTCTTCTCCTGAATGACCACCAAGGATGGACAGGAAGGAGATCAGCAGAAGAATATTAGACTTCACCTTGGAGATCATCTCCCTGCTGAGCGGAGAGGTAAACTTTTCTAGATTTCTCTCCTCTTTATTGTATTCTGTAACAAGTCAGACATCGGGAAGGAGAAGCCATCAAAGGAAGTGATAGGAAGAGTCCAGGGTCCTGTAGAACGGCCTCCAGACCTTCCAAGTGATGGAGAACTTGAAGATCAGCCACCAGTATGATCAGTGATGTATCATGGAGACCAATAGTCATGTTGTAGGAGCCATGAGACGGTAAGTTGGACACGTGTAGATGATATTTGACTATAATAAGGAGGCCTCCACTACGTGTAGAGGAAAGGTTTCTCCATCAACATAGAAGAGGAGTCTTTACTGTAAGAGCAGTGAGACTATGGAGCTCTCTGCCAGAGGAAGGGGTCATGGGGAATTCTCTAGAAGAGTCCAGAAGGGGTCTGGAGGGTAATAATATTCCAGCTTCTAGTGACTAGATTACTGGAGATGGGTCCATGATCCAGGGATGGATTCTGAGTGTAGATCTGGAGTCAGGAAGGGATTTCTTTCCCTAAGTGTCTCTCTCCATCCACAGGATTACACCATAGTGAAGAAGACATCGGGGGTGACTCCCATTATTCATGAGGCAGGACGGTGGAGCAGGACCCCCATCACAGAGCCTCCTCCCCTGATACATGAGCAGAAGATTCTAGAACTCACCCACAAGATGATGGAGCTGCTGACTGGAGAGGTGACACTGCTGGGAATGCTGGGAAATTCTCCAGTAACAGCACTGGAGGGGTCTGGGTGATGACGGTGTCATTGTGTTGTCAGGTTCCTGTAAGGTGTCAGGATGTGGCGGTCTATTTCTCCATGGAGGAGCAGGAGTATATAGAAGAACACAAGGATCTGTACAAGGAGGCTATGTTGGAAGATCCCCGGCCTCAAGTATCACAAGATAAGAGGAGACAAGGTGAGAAGAGGCCGTGTTAAAGCCTCAGTCCGGTCATGTGCAGTGTGTACACGTGTGTAATGTAGGCGCTCCATGTGTTCTCTCCTGTCACGTAACGTTAGAGCTTTACATTTGCTGTATATGTCAAACATATCCATAGGCTCCATCACACCAGCTACCAGTCTGATGAATAACAAATTGACATTCCTGGCCTCTATCAGGCCGACATGTAGACCACGCTTTTCTATACAGAGACACGCTTCACCACTTACATTTTTTTTAACATAGGTAATGTATGACCAGACAGTGAGATACACTCACCGGCCACTTTATTAGGTACACCTTTCCAACTGCTCGTTAACACTTAATTTCTAATCAGCCAATCACATGGCGGCAACTCAGTGCATTTAGGCATGTAGACATGGTCAAGACAATCTCCTGCAGTTCAAACCGAACATCAGTATGGGGAAGAAAGGTGATTTGAGTGCCCTTGAACGTGGCATGGTTGTTGGTGCCAGAAGGGCTGGTCTGAGTATTTCAGAAACTGCTGATCTACTGGGATTTTCACGCACAACCATCTCTAGGGTTTACAGAGAATGGTCCGAAAAAGAAAAAACATCCAGTGAGCGGCAGTTCTGTGGGCGGAAATGCCTTGTTGATGCCAGAGGTCAGAGGAGAATGGGCAGACTGGTTCGAGCTGATAGAAAGGCAACAGTGACTCAAATTGCCACCCGTTACAACCAAGGTAGGCAGAAGAGCATCTCTGAACGCACAGTCGAACTTTGAGGCAGATGGGCTACAGCAGCAGAAGACCACACCGGGTGCCACTCCTTTCAGCTAAGAACAGGAAACTGAGGCTACAATTTGCACAAGCTCATCGAAATTGGACAGTAGAAGATTGGAAAAACGTTGCCTGGTCTGATGAGTCTCGATTTCTGCTGCGACATTCGGATGGTAGGGTCAGAATTTGGCGTCAACAACATGAAAGCATGGATCCATCCTGCCTTGTATCAACGGTTCAAGCTGGTGGTGGTGGTGTCATGGTGTGGGGAATATTTTCTTGGCACGCTTTGGGCCCCTTGGTACCAATTGAGCATCGTTGCAACGCCACAGCCTACCTGAGTATTGTTGTTGACCATGTCCATCCCTTTATGACCACAATGTACCCAACATCTGATGGCTACTTTCAGCAGGATAATGCGCCATGTCATAAAGCTGGAATCATCTCAGACTGGTTTCTTGAACATGACAATGAGTTCACTGTACTCAAATGGCCTCCACAGTCACCAGATCTCAATCCAATAGAGCATCTTTGGGATGTGGTGGAACGGGAGATTCGCATCATGGATGTGCAGCTGACAAATCTGCGGCAACTGTGTGATGCCATCATGTCAATATGGACCAAAATCTCTGAGGAATGCTTCCAGCACCTTGTTGAATCTATGCCACGAAGAATTGAGGCAGTTCTGAAGGCAAAAGGGGGTCCAACCCGTTACTAGCATGGTGTACCTAATAAAGTGGCCGGTGAGTGTATGTTGGTGCCTTCTATCAGAGGTATATGTAAACCCTCCTGACACAGTGCACACAGAAAGCCTTCAGTTCATTTCACTTTTTTCACATTTTATAATGTTGCTCCTTCTGCTGAAATTAAAACCAAAAAAAGGTCACTCTGCACTTAATACCCCATAGTGACAACAAAATTTTAGAAATTTTTGCTAGGAAAAATGAAGATTTTGCATGGACATGGCATTCAGACCCTTTGCCATGACACTTGACATTTAGCTCTGGAGCCTCCTGTTTCTCTTGATCATCTTGGAGATGTTTTTACACCTTGATTGGAGTCACCTGTGGTAAATACAGTTAACTGCACATGGTTTGGAAAATACACTACTGCCTATATAAGGTCTCACTGCCTGTAGAGCTCAGAGACAGGATTGTGTGGAGGCACAGATCTGGAGAAGGGGGCAAAAACATTTCTACTGCATTGAAAGTTCCCAAGAGCACATAATTCTGGAAAGGAAGAAGTTTGGAACAACCTTCCAAGGGTTGTCCAAGGGTTGTCCACCCCTCCAAACTAAATAGTCAGGGGAAAAGGTCCTTGGCGAGAAGGATGACTAAGAAGTGGCTGAGCCCCCGAAATACTGTTTGCAGATGGGAGAAACTTCCAGAAGATCACCCATTACTGCGACCTCCACCAATCTGGGCTTCATATCAGAGTGGCCAGAAAGAAAACTCTCCTGAGTAGAAGACACGTGAAAGCCGCCTGGAGTTTGTAACAAAGCATCTAAAGAACTCTCAGACTGTGAGAAACAAGATTTTCTGCTCTGATGAAACCAACATTGAACTTTTTCACCTCAGTTCTAAGCGTCATATCTGGTAGGAAACCAGGCGCCGCTCATCACCTGCCCAATACCATCCCTACAGTGAAGCATGGTGGAGGCAGCATAATGTCTGGAGGAGACCAAGCGCCACTCATCACCTGCCCAATACCATCCCTACAGTGAGGCATGGTGGTGGCAGCATCATGTCTGGAGGAGACCAGGCGCCGCTCATCTCCTGCCCAATACCATCCCTCCAGTGAAGCATGGTGGTGGCAGCATCATGTCTGGAGGAAACCAGGCGCTGCTCATCACCTGCCCAATACCATCCCTACAGTGAAGCATGGTGGTGGCAGCATCATGTCTGGAGGAGACCAGGCGCCGCTCATCACCTGCCCAATACCATCACTACAGTGAGGCATGGTGGTGGCAGCATCATGTCTGGAGGAGACCAGGCGCTGCTCATCACCTGCCCAATACCATCCTTCCAGTGAAGCATGGTGGTGGCAGCATCATGTCTGGAGGAGACCAGGCGCCGCTCATCACCTGCCCAATACCATCCCTACAGTGAAGCATGGTGGTGGCAGCATCATGTCTGGAGGAAACCAGGCGCTGCTCATCACCTGCCCAATACCATCCCTCCAGTGAAGCATGGTGGTGGGAGCATCATGTCTGTAGGAGACCAGGCGCCGCTCATCACCTGCCCAATACCATCCCTCCAGTGAAGCATGGTGGTGGCAGCATCATGTCTGGAGGAAACCAGGCGCTGCTCATCACCTGCCCAATACCATCCCTCCAGTGAGGCATGGTGGTGGCAGCATCATGTCTGGAGGAGACCAGGCGCTGCTCATCACCTGCCCAATACCATCCTTCCAGTGAAGCATGGTGGAGGCAGCATCATGTCTGGAGGAGACCAGGCACCGCTCATCACCTTCCCAATACCATCCCTCCAGTGAAGCATGGTGGTGGGAGCATCATGTCTGTAGGAAACCAGGCGCCGCTCATCACCTGCCCAATACCATCCCTACAGTGAAGCATGGTGGAGGCAGCATAATGTCTGGAGGAGACCAAGCGCCACTCATCACCTGCCCAATACCATCCCTACAGTGAGGCATGGTGGTGGCAGCATCATGTCTGGAGGAGACCAGGCGCCGCTCATCTCCTGCCCAATACCATCCCTCCAGTGAAGCATGGTGGTGGCAGCATCATGTCTGGAGGAAACCAGGCGCTGCTCATCACCTGCCCAATACCATCCCTCCAGTGAAGCATGGTGGAGGCAGCATCATGTCTGGAGGAGACCAGGCACCGCTCATCACCTTCCCAATACCATCCCTCCAGTGAGGCATGGTGGTGGCAGCATCATGTCTGGAGGAGACCAGGCGCTGCTCATCACCTGCCCAATACCATCCTTCCAGTGAAGCATGGTGGTGGCAGCATCATGTCTGGAGGAGACCAGGCGCCGCTCATCACCTGCCCAATACCATCCCTACAGTGAAGCATGGTGGTGGCAGCATCATGTCTGGAGGAAACCAGGCGCTGCTCATCACCTGCCCAATACCATCCCTCCAGTGAAGCATGGTGGTGGGAGCATCATGTCTGTAGGAGACCAGGCGCCGCTCATCACCTGCCCAATACCATCCCTCCAGTGAAGCATGGTGGAGGCAGCATCATGTCTGGAGGAGACCAGGCACCGCTCATCACCTTCCCAATACCATCCCTCCAGTGAGGCATGGTGGTGGCAGCATCATGTCTGGAGGAGACCAGGCGCTGCTCATCACCTGCCCAATACCATCCCTACAGTGAAGCATGGTGGGGGCAGCATCATGTCTGGAGGAGACCAGGCACCGCTCATCACCTTCCCAATACCATCCCTCCAGTGAAGCATGGTGGAGGCAGCATCATGTCTGGAGGAGACCAGGCGCCGCTCATCACCTGCCCAATACCATCCCTCCAGTGAAGCATGGTGGAGGCAGCATCATGTCTGGAGGAGACCAGGCACCGCTCATCACCTGCCCAATACCATCCCTACAGTGAAGCATGGTGGTGGAAGCATGTCTGGAGGAGACCAGGTGCCTCTCATCACCGGCCCAATACCATCCCTACAGTGAAGCATGGTGGTGGAAGCATCATGTCTGGAGGAGACCAGGTGCCGCTCATCACCTGCCCAATACCATCCCTTCAGTGAAGCATGGTGGGGGCAGCATCATGTCTGGAGGAGACCAGGCGCCGCTCATCACCTGCCCAATACCATCCCTACAGTGAAGCATGGTGGTGGCAGCATCATGTCTGGAGGAGACCAGGCGCCGCTCATCACCTGCCCAATACTATCCCTACAGTGAAGCATGGTGGTGGCAGCATCATGTCTGGAGGAGACCAGGCGCTGCTCATCACCTGCCCAATACCATCCCTACAGTGAAGCATGGTGGTGGCAGTATCATGTCTGGAGGAGACCAGGCGCCGCTCATCACCTGCCCAATACTATCCCTACAGTGAAGCATGGTGGTGGCAGTATCATGTCTGGAGGAGACCAGGCACCGCTCATCACCTGCCCAATACCATCCCTACAGTGAAGCATGGTGGTGGCAGCATCATGTCTGGAGGAGACCAGGCTCCGCTCATCACCTGCCCAATACCATCCCTACAGTGAAGCATGGTGGTGGCAGCATCATATGTGGAGGAGACCAGGCACCGCTCATCACCTGCCCAATACCATCACTACAGTGAAGCATGGTGGTGGCAGCATCATGTCTGGGGGAGACCAGGCGCCGCTCATCTCCTGCCCAATACCATCCCTACAGTGAAGCATGGTGGTGGCAGTATCATGTCTGGAGGAGACCAGGCGCCACTTATCACCTGCCCAATACCATCCCTACAGTGAAGCATGGTGGTGGCAGCATCATGTCTGGAGGAAACCAGGCGCTGCTCATCACCTGCCCAATACCATCCCTCCAGTGAAGCATGGTGGAGGCAGCATCATGTCTGGAGGAGACCAGGCACCGCTCATCACCTGCCCAATACCATCCCTACAGTGAAGCGTGGTGGTGGCAGCATCATGCTGGAGGGACAGGAGGATCGGTGAGGGTTGAGGGAAAGCTGAATGGAGCAAAGTCCAGAGATATTCTTGATGAAAACCTGATCCAAAGTGCTCTGGGCCTCAGACTAGATCGAAGTGAAAGGGTCTGAAGACTTATGTCAATACAAGACTTCAGGTTCTCATTTTCAATAAATTAGCAAAGAATTGGAACATTCTTTTCTCACTTTCTCATTATGGCTTATTGAGCACTGAATGATAGGAAACACATTAACTTTAATATAAATTTTAGCACAAGGATGAAATATAACTGTGATGGATCACGCGGTACGGTTCAATCCATAGTTGCAAACATGTGATGTTCTACGCCCCCTCTGGGTGTGTAAGGTTATGTACGGCACGGTTTCTCACAGACACCTCCTGTCCACACGGGTACAGGAAGGCACAGAAAGGGAGAGAGGCGGTGATGTCAGCGGGTTCCTGGGGCCTTTCCTTAGAACAAGACGCCTGCCTCTGCTTAGGCCAGTATAATTATACCTATGTAGTCCCCATCCCCTCTGCTTCCTGGGTGTGTCACACTCCCCCCTCCCTCCAGCTGGGCCAGGAAAATCTCCAAAACTTATGTTTCATAACACCCTACTGGTAGGTCCGATCATGACGGCACCTGCGCCAGTGGGTCCCCCTCATACCATGTTATGAGACCAACGCAGCTAAGCTACCAGGTTTCTCCTAGGAGTTACACGTATCTCCCCAACCGTGGATCCTAGACACGTAGAAATTCTAGTGCCATGTCCCGCTCATCTCCAGGGTGGTAGAACTGTCCTCGGCCCTTGGCTAAATAGGAGTCGGGTGACACGGGGGAGGTAGGGTGTTAAAGTGCATTGTGTCACCCTGGCTGAACTAACTTCCACAGTTCATCTGGCCAACTTATTCTTCTGTTTACATGGTCTGTCTCAGCACATTGGGGGTCATTTATTTAGACCAGCGTTTTAGACCAATAACCCCTACATAACTTTGGTGGATCTACTCCAGCTCCCTTGCTGGCATAGATTTAGACGTCCCCTTTCCCCGCCCACACAATGCCCACTTTTGTAGACCTGGTATGAGCAAGGGAAAGTCGCAGATTGTGTCGGAAAGAACCTTTGTGCTGCAATCTGCTCCAGAAATACGCCTAAAATATTTCTGATCGTAAATTGTGTCTGACAGAGGAGTGCAATTTACAGCTGGTTCTGGAACTAGTCTTTGAAGATTGCTAGACATAACGTTGGACTTTTCATCTACCCCAAGTACAAAAGGCAGGTGGAGCGAATTAATCGGGATCTGGAGAACTACCTACGTGATTTCATCTCTTCTAGCCAAGACAATTTAGTGTTTAATAACCATTCAGGTAACTGGCAAGTCTCTATTTTTCATTATGTATGGACAACATCTGGATATTCCTCTTCCCATTTCTATCTCCTCCGAAGTACCAGTTGATGATGCCACCACCAAAGGTTTCCCGCAAATTTGGCAGTAGACTAAAGAGATCCACTTCATTTCTTCCTTAGAACAAAGTCTGGTTTTCCTTCAGAAACATACACTACTACAAATTAGTACCTCATTTCTTGGGTCTGTTTTAAGATTTTAGACCCATCAACCCTGTCTGTTACAAACAGTACCTTCCGCCATGTTTTCATATCCCTAACTCCTTCCAAGTGTTGGTGCTCAACCGCTACTCCAGGTCCTCAAATCTCTGCTCCCACTCCGTTTGGATCTGAAGGTTAGTTTGAGGTGAAAAGCATCCTGGATGCTAAAAAGGTTGAGAGCAGAGCTTACTATTTGGTACATTGGAAGGCTTTTGGTGTTGAGGTGAGATCTTGGGCACTTGTTGAGAACATCTAAGCACCAAACCCTCTTAAAACTTTCTCTCTACAGTTTGCACCAAAGAAGAGAAGGTTTAAGGGGAGAGGTAATGTGTGCTTGTGTCTCCACAGATGGATCCAGGAGGAGAAATCCCCCTGAGAGATGTCCCCGTCCTCTGTATTCCCAGGACTGTCCAGAGCAGAAGGTCCCAGAGAATCGTCAGGTAGATGGAGCTGAAGTCTCGCCAAAATCTGATCTTAAAAAGATTGAGCAAATATCAATTCACATTTTTATTGTCTTTTTAGGCTGAAAATCTGATTGATATTAAGGTTGAGGTTATAGATGAAGAAGAAGAGGAGACGGATTTATGGGGCGATCAGCAGTGTAAGGAGGGGGCAGTCATGTGTCATCTGGATACTACTCCCATCATCTCATCATCACATCTAATCAATCTATTCTGTCACTGTGTGTTTTGTACAGATGGTTTCACAGAAAGATGTCTCCGTCCTCTGTATTCCCAGGACTTTCCAGAGGAGGATGTCCCAGAGAACCATCAGGTAGATGGAGCTGAGCCCTATACACATCTATATAGGGGGGTCATAGATTGTGGGGGTCTCTTATGTGGATCTGTTAGATTTCCCACCTGTCTGCTGTATTGTACTGAATTGTTACTGATGACAAATCAGGGAGAAGATCTGATTACTATTAAAGTGGAGGATGAAGAAGAGCAGATGATGGACGATCCCCCGTATAAATTTGAAGTGGAGGAGGATATTCCAGGCCATGTGACCACAGGTATGGAATAATGAGTGGAGACAGTGAATTGTGAGGTTTCCTAAGGTGAGGTCCCCGTAAGGTGAGGTTTTCAGTAAAGGTTTTCTGGGATCACAGCATTGATTATCTGTCCTTAGGATAAACCACCAATTAAAACAAGGCCTTTTTTTATTGCTGTGTAGTTAGGCTCAATTCTGGGAGATAAAAAAAGAAACTTAAAAACTACTTAATCCTTAATGCCAAAAGGATAAATATTGTATATAGGACCTTGTTTCCGAACACATGCTTTAGGGGTTATTTTCATACCGCTCTCCATTGTTTCTCATGCTCCCCATCAGATAAGAGGTAGAAAAGTCAGTAAAGATGTTCTACAGCTGCTATAAGCAAGAACTGGGCAGGTTGGTTTTCATGTACTGGACTCTAGTGTGAATAATAACCTCAAAACATGGCACCCTAACCTTGAAGGCGGATGATTTCATATTACTATGGGGCATCCATGACCAACATATAAACCATTTGGTGACCTTGTGCAGTGGCCGGGTTTGGGGTGGCCTTAACTCTACTCTGGGTTCCCTGGACACCGTTATGGTTTCACCATGTTTTGCTGCTCTCCGGAAGGGATGGTAAGGCATGGTGTACCCCAATAATGGAAAATAAATGGAAATAAGTCCAGAAAGTCAGGGTCTGCAGTAACCAGGGTGCAAAACAATACAGGCGAGGCATAGGGCTGGCTTCTCCAGCAGAAGAAGGTTGAGCCCTGAGCTGACTGTCCCTCTCTCTCTTCAGAAGGCTGGTACCCTGGTCCAAGGCTGGAGCTCCACAGTCTGTAACTCAGTAGTCCAGGTTGCTCCTTGGTTACAGGGCTGGAGACCCATGGTCTTTGGCTCAGCATCCCCATCTCAGAGTCTTCTTCTGATCACTCATGCAGGCTGGCAAAGTCTTCCACTCTAAGCACTGGTCTGTAACTGCAGAACACTAGGGGCTCTGACTGCTCTCCTTATATACAGTTTTAGCTAAACTAGAACCTTCTAGTGGGAGGGGTGGAGTGGAGAAGCTCAGCACAAACAGATGCATTGTTACACTTGCCATCTGTCATAGACTTACATAAGAGCTTCAGTGATACTCAATGGCAATGACACAGCAGTTTTTCCAGACAAAAACAAGTTTCCAGACATAACAACAGAGCTAAACCAGACATTCACAAGGTCAGATTGTCTGGGTTTGGTGGCAAACAATGTCTGTTTTTTCCCTCCAAAACATGGTCTTCTCTAAACCTTATGGCAGCTGGGGAAAATTACCAGCTTCTCATTCAAATTTCTAAGAGTCTCTCAGAATTTATTAACCATTTCCACATAGCCTTGCAAATACAGTGATAGAACAGGATATATATCACAACATCTAAAATGCAGTTACACAGTATAACAGTATAAGTTAAGTGAAATAAAGTAAGATGTTTATAAATTTGCAAAAAAAAACCCTGCTCCAAGGCACTATGCTTGTGCTACTATGGTTGAGACTGGAGAGAACTCTGATTCCGGCCGTTTAGTCTCTGGATGCCTCTTTCAATAGCAACAATGGCATCTAGTAGATCAATCAGAAAAGGAGCTCAATTGGGGCCAATGAGGTGACAACACAACGTGATTGGATTAAGAATGGGTTGCTATGGCAGACAGAGGTCTACTATTACCCTAGGGTCAGCCATCTTAGTGCATCTATTAGACCCATGCACTGACTGGCAGAATAAACTCAATTCAGAAGAAAAAAAGAAAACACACCCTTTTCCAAAATAAAAATGCTTTATTAGAATTGCTTTTACCAGGCAGGAACAGACATGGTAGCTAATAGAGCCCCACACCATGATGCCTGGTGTTGGTCTCCACACTATGCACGATAGCTGTTTTTGCTCTCCAGATCAACCACCTAACTGTAATGCCAGAGTCCAGCTCCAGCAGTGGGAAAAGTAGCTAACTGGAGGGGGAGGGCTGCTTTAGATGCTGATGCCTCCTGAATGAAAACAGCTAGAAACATGTGGTCTTGTTTGAAAGCTGACATTCCAAGCTTTCAGAAAATACCAGCATGACAGCATTATGTGCAGTACAGGGGAAGATATCACTGATAGAAATTGGGATGCTGTGAATGCAGCTGAAAGTGAAAGTAAAAACAGGTTTTACCCGCAATTATTCCCAACTTATTCCGACTTTAGCGACATTCTGGTCTTATATGAAAACAACGTCTGTGATCTTTCAAACAAGACCACTTGCATGTTCCTAGCTGCTACCATTCAGGAGGTAGGAGCATCTAAAGCAGCCCCCTCCCCCCTCCGGTTAGCTACTTTTCACACTGCCCGAGCTGGACTCGGGCAAAACAGGTGGTTAATAGTTTTTTTATATTTCTCCATGTTCCTCAACAAAATCATGAAATCCATTTTTCCCTTAACAGAAAATCCCAGTAAGAGCTCCAAGAGAAATTTCATGTTACCACTAAAATGTAAAGTAGAAGATGAAGATGATATGCAAGACTCTTCAGGAGAAATCATTACATTTAAAGTACATCCAGGACTTCACAGTCCAGATCTATCTACTAATCATGAGGAACCTCCTCCTGGCAGATCACAGACAGTTACCACAAACGCTGGTCCAAAAATAGATACCAGATTTCAATGTGGTGAGTGTGGAAAAGCAATTACGAAAATCTCGGGTCTTTTTACACTCAGAAGAAGTCACTTGCCAGATAAACCGTACTCCTGCCCTGATTGTGGGAAGAGTTTTACAAATAAATCACATCTTCTAGCACATCAGAGAAGTCACACGGGAGAGAAGCCATATATATGTTTAGAGTGCGGAAAATGTTTTACAAATAAATCAAATCTTGTGAGACACGAGAGAAGTCACACAGGAGAGAAGCCGTTTTCGTGTTCAGAATGTGGGAAGTGCTTTACAAACACATCAGATCTTGTTAAACACGAGAGAATTCACACCGGAGAGAAGCCGTATTCATGTCCAGAATGTGGGAAATGTTTTATTACTAAAGCCAAACTCAAAGATCATCAGCGAAGTCACACAGGGCAGAAGCCGTATTCCTGTTCCCTGTGTGGGAAATGTTTTACACATAAATCAAATCTCGTTAGACATGAGAGGATTCACGCAGAAGAGAAGCAGTTTTGATCTTCTATATGTGCAAAATTATACAAGAAGATCAGATTTTGAAACTGAGAAGAAACCATATTCTTGTTTGGAATGTGGGAAGAGTGCGAAGAGCAGAACAAGGATTTTTATCCAAGTAGGTTATTTGTAGACAATCCAATAATAGGATTTATTTTTTGGGTGACATTAGACTGGATCTTTCAGATACCCGCATTATATTTACTTTCTTAGACGTAGTAGCTCAGCGGTTAGAATAGGTCATAGGTTCAAATCTCACCAAGGACAACATCTGCATGAAGTTTGTATGTTCTCCCCATCTTTGTCAGGTTTTTTTTTTTCTGTGTACTTTGGTTTCCTCTCTCACTCCAAAAATATAATGTAAGGTTAATCCTGATTTTAGATTTGTGAGCCCCAGTGGGGACAGGTACTGAGGTGTGAGGGGCGGTAGGCTTTATCCAGTGCTGCCGGATATATAAGTGTTATCAAAATGAATACAGAAGGTGAACTGACTGGGATCTGTGGAGGAACAGTGATGATGAATTGTCCCCATGAACCTTACTTCTACTTACCTCTACTCACGCTGCAGGAGAATCCAGAGCGACCTAGTGATAGAGGAAGAAAACCTCACATAAGTGTTTATGTAAAATATGTGGACATAAGAGTATTTGATCTTAATTTGGTAACTAAAAGTGACGGACCTGAAAATGAAATCGCAACGATTCGCTTGCAAATTCTTGGTACTGCCTTTATGGCAAAAGCAACCTCCAGCAGGTGTATATTATAAGGCCACTTGTGTATTCTGGTCAGTATTATATCAGTAATTGTAAGGCCACTTTCACACTAGCGGCAGCACGGATCCAGCGGGTGAAGAGTCCTGCCGGATCCGTGCTGCCGCAGGTGCACGTGTGGGGCCGGAACCGGCCTCCGGCCTCACACGTGTCAGACACTGTGTTGAGGAGGAGGAGGAGGGGGGTTACTTACCTGTCCCAGCAGCTCCAGATGAGAGGGACACTACAGAGGAGGAGGACGGAGCGCACAATGGGAAGATTCCCCACAGCGCCCTCTGCTGGAGGGAGCTGAGAAGGAAAAGTGCAAGGTGACGGATCCGTCATGAACTCCATTGAAAGTCAATGGAGGACGGATCCGTTTACTAGTGTGTCACACCGAACGGATCCATCCCCATTGACTTTCATTGGGGATCATGACGGATCCGTCTTGGTGCGGATGCCTGGACCGGAGAGCAAACCGCAGCATGTTGCGGTTTGTTCTCCGGTCTGAAGACGGAACGGAATGCTTTCAGGAGCCTCCGTTGTCTTCAGTTCAGTTTTGCCCCTATTGACAATGAATGGGGACAAAACTGAAGCGTTTTATTCCGGTATTGAGCCCCTATGACGGAACTCAATACCGGAATGTGTAGACGCTAATGTGAAAGTAGCCTAAGCCAAATTAGAGGCAGATCGAAAACCTTGAAAATGACCAGTCATTTTTTGGTGGGTGTATTGGTATGTTTAGGGTCATCACCATGTTGCCAGGTCTATGTTGAGTTGAGCTTTAGTCTTTCTGACAGATGGCCTTACATTATCCTCCAGCAGGTTCTGGTACAATGGATATCATAGTGGAGTCTATGATGATAAGACACTCAGATCCTGATGTAGTTAAGCAGTCAAAAAACCAGAACATTTCCAAAACCATGTTCTCAAGTCTGTATTAAGATTTCCTGGTGAAATACTATCTATAATTTTTTTCATAAAACATGCCTTCTGGTTTTGTAGCCAAATCTGCTTCTTTTCATAGCAGATTGTTCCATAAGTCGTGGTGTATGTGCTTATAGGCACCCATTACCTTTCTGAAGGGCTCAGAGCGCTTTGGATCTAGGCATGCCGATACTACAAAATTTCATCAACAAAGTGCAACAAATGGCTGCAAGTGTCCCGTTCATCTGGATATCCATGTTCATGTTGCAGGAACAACCCCATTGAGATATAAGGAAATTATTTTCAGTAGCAGAAATGTCTGCTAGAAATCCCATATTAACATACCCTAAGGGTAGGACCAGATATGGCAGCCAGAAGGCCATCAAAGCCACTGTAGGTTTTTCATTGTTAAAATGAATTGTGCATCACCTGCTGATTGTTAATTGATGCACCATGGACGTACACAACCATATGGCCACATCTGGAGGCCTGACTGTAATTTTAACTCTTTAAGGTGGTGCTGAATATACTTCTGACATATCCGTCTGTTTTATTGTTCACAAGTAATTGCAAAGCCAATTTATTAGAGTTTTTCTTCCGTTCCATCACATTTATCTTTTGACTGAAGATCAGATATTGATATGTCCACGTATGGTGTCATTCTGAAGTGTGGGTGAATGGTTGTGAGTAACCCTTACAACCTTCTAGTTCGGTCACCCTCCACAGAACAGTGTTTTTATAGGAATCCTTGCTGACAGGACCCCACAATCATCTCCCCTCATCCTCGTTACATGTCACCTAGCTGTGATGTATACTAGAAATGTAGTTTTTTTTTATAAATGCTTTTTTACTCACTCTGTGTAAATCTTCTTTTTATGCTCGCAGTTTGGTGAATTGTGTCAATTTACTTAAAATGTTTGTCCGTCTCTGTTTACAAGGCAATGACTTCACATCACATAGATCACAACGTCACCTTGTAGATATAAAAAAAGCAGGAAGCAAAGGTGTAGGAATAAGGAAGACGTAAGGTAGTTTCTTTAATATAGTCTCAAGAAAAACAAGTGAGCCCTTTGGATTAATGTGGTTAATCCTAGAAATAACACGGATTGCTTAACAATAAAATGTAGCCTGATCGTTATCTACAGTAAATAAAGATTATAGATGAACACGGTCTAAAGGGCCCTTTATACAGGCCATAAGAGCGCTCGTTAGCAATTATCCGCGGTGTAAATGTACCACGATGACCCAAAGAACGAGCGAATTCAATCATTTGTGCACACACAAAAATGATCATTTACTGGCAGCAGATTGTGCTGTGTAAACAGGATCTTCTGCCGGGAAACAAGAGTCAGTATCGGGAAGAGCAATGTCATTAGCGAAGATTCCTCCCCATACTCTGGAGGAGCTCCCCTCTGGTGACGAGCTGGCGATTACCAGGAAGGAACGCTGCTGCTCTGTCATCCTGTGTAAAAGGACCTTAATAGTAAACAGCCATAGTGCTGGGAGAAAAAGTACCGCAAATAAACCAGTATGTTAATGACTGCTACAAGAACTATCTGTTACGGAGATTAGATACTTAAGTGTAAGTTTCATAGGCTTTGTTCATTAAATAAAGGCACACAAAGCCTGGTTACTGACAAATCTCAAGATTGATTAGTGTGAACAAATGCCTCAAGACAAACAACTTTAAGTACACAGAAGACACATCATGTTTTTTGTCTTTAACATATGTAAAAATCGTCTCTTTTATATTGTAAAACAACATACATGTTAATGTATACATTACTTTTCTGGACTCAGGATGGAAAGTGTGGTGTACTACTGTTTTTCCCCCCAATGTATGTGGTAAACATAGGGTAAAAACATGATGTGAACCCAGCCTTACAGAGACACATGAAACTGGAAAGTCTACAAAAGCTAAAGACCTGGAAATACAAAAATCCACAGTTAGATTAATTATCTACAAAGTGAGAAAATTCAGGACTGTAGCTAATCTCTGTGAGGGTGCCTAGTTAGCATCACTCCAAGAGCACAACACATGATACTGAAAGCGGTGAAAAAGAAACCATGGGTGACATTAAAGGTCCTGCAGAAGACTCTAAAGTCTGGAGAACCCTCTGGTGTTGTGTCTATGGAAAAATACCATAAAGCAATCTTCTGGGAGAAGGTTCTATCGACAGCATTCTGGACAACACCATAAAACTAAATAGACATCCCTGTATCAAAAACCTATCAGCCTAGATACCTCAAATGGGATGGCTTCTGCCAACACACCCAGATAGAACTGTCAGATTGCAGCTATACCCGTCCTGCGAGATTTGAAGACAATGTTAGCTGGACTCCATTATACGGAGTTATAAAAAGAAAAACCCTTCCAAAGGTGAGAGGATTTGGATGCACCCAGCCTTTCAATCTCAAAGAGCAGAAATTCACCAGGTCTCCGATAATGTTGCTACAAATCTCTTCCACCAGAAAAGAAGTGCACCAATCCCTACCACCTAGACCTCTGAATGAACCATAGGCCCACTCCGCATAAGAGACCAAGCCAGCCGATGGAGGCACCCACCCATTTATACACCTCTGTCTTAAAAGGGCAATGAAGAAGGAAGTGCTCCATGATTTACAGCATGTCACCACACTCCTCGCGAGGACAACCTCTTTCATCAGAGTTCCTGTACTTGCATACCGCCTCCCTTGGAAGCCACGCAAAGCAAGATCACAATACTTCTGGGGGATCCTCACTGAATTTAAAAGTTTTAATCCCACCTCGAGGAACTCATATGGCCAGTCTTTGAGCACCAGTGGCTTCTGGAAATGGGTCAACAAAACTCTACTGTTAAGTAACTTTCTTGACAGGGTCTTGATCTCCCACACCTCCAGACCCCACGACAAATCATTTTCAAAACCGTGATGGAATAAGCCAGGAGATGTCCATGGGGCGTAAGCAAGTCTTTCACTTGCCCTCCATTCTCCCATTCCGGGAAGAAAGGCTGAAACCATCCCGTACAAGAGCATATCCACAGAGGAGCCCTCTCTTGCCAGAGGTTTACCAGGCTCATCTTGATAAAGGTTTTCACAAGTAACACAACAGGGTTAGCCATACCTAACCCTCCTAGTCTCCTAAGTAGGTAAGTAACCTCCCTCTTGATCAGGTTAGGCCTATTCCCCATAACAGCTGGAAAGGCTATAGACCTGAGTCCAGGGAGGTTCTGGCAAAATATATACACTGACCAAGTATATAAACCATGGTAACAGTTAAACCTTGGCCAAGTGAACCCTTTCCCGAAGGATCAAAGACCAACACTTCCACTGACCTACCTTCTGAGCAGCTATTTTCAGCCCACCCTCACAGTTTTTCATTCGGTAATCACCCAGGCCAAATTCAATGCCTAATATTTTAGCGGCCTCTTTAGGCTCTGGGAGGGTGTTCGGGCGACTAAAATCATGATCTCCTCCTTCAAGCCAGAAACTTTCATACTTATCCAGATTAATCTTTGACCCAGATGCCTCTGAGTAAAGTTCCACTTCAGACATGACCCACTCTGCCTCCCCTCTTGAGGACGCAAAGATACTGACATCGTCTACATATGCCACCACCCTCTGAGTGGCCTCTGGGTTGTCAGAATTCGTCCTGACTCCCGCCAATAGTCCACGAGCAATCATCCTAAGAAAGTGATCAATCGCAAGCACATATAGCAAAGGACAACCCTGAACAAACCTCAAAGGGGGTTCCAACCCAACCGTTCACTAGCGAGAAAGTCTCTGGTACAAAGTCTGAAGCCAGTTGACAAACCCACCCAAGTAGGCCATACCTCAGAAGAACAGACCAGTGGTACTCATTGTTAACCCGGTGAAAAGTTTTAGCTTGGTCTAAGAACAGCATGTACACCTTCCAGCAGCCTGCATTACCTTGCTCCACTACCTATCAGACACCGAGCACAGCACTAAAAGTACGGCAACTTGGCACAACATAATGCTGGGCCAAAGAAAAGAGCTGGGCTGTTAACTTCACCAACCGATTAAATAGTACTTTTGCCAGAATCTTCCTGTTCCGTGTTGAGGAGTACTATAGGACGCCAATTCTCAATACAAGTCGACAGAATACCCTTTGACAGAATGATCAAGGCAGACCTCCTCACTGATTTTGGCAGAGTGCCTGAGAAAAGACACTCATTAAATGCCACAGTCAAGAGCGGACTTATAGAATTCAGATGTTAAGTCATCTAGACCTGGCGATTTCTTGAGGACAAGCCCTTCAATCGCCAGTCTGACTTCCTGTTCCTTAATCAATTCTGTTAAAACATCAAGAGAGGGGTCTTCCCTGGTTCAGGGATGGCTTCAGCCAGGAAAGCCAACACTTCATCTCGATCTAGATCCCTCTATCCCAAAAGGTGTAAGTAGAAAGATCTGATAACCTTCAGGATCCCTGATTTGGATCTCTTCAGGGAGGCTCTACTGTCAATCAGTCCTGTGACCACTTTACTATTCACTGACATCTTACAGTTCCTGTAAGGGTTAGGTAAGCAGTATTTCCCAAAAATCCCTCTCAAGAACTAAAGCTGCACCCAATTATACTGGGACCTTTTCAGAAAAGATTTCACTCCAGAGATTTCCTCTTGGCTACCTTCTGTCGAGACTAAATGCTTGAGTTCCTCCTGAGGCCCTGCTATAGGCAGTAACTATTCAGAGACCTAACTGGTGGAAATACTTTGCCACCCATACTGTAACAGTTCCCACCACTCTGACCTAGTGCCCCCAAGATCCAATAAAGGTAGCTGGCTTTGAAGAAAATCATCAAAGGCCTATCTTATCTCTGCTTCTTCCAGGAGAGATGAATTCAGCCTCCATCTACCTCTTCCCATCTGAAGGGATTCTGCAACATTCATAGAAAACATAATCATACAGTGATCGGAGAACTCTACCTCAAAGACGGACACTGGCGAAGAGATAGCTTCCTCCTTCAAATAAAACCTGTCTATTCTAGACCTACCCAAGTGGCCTGGGGTATGCCGCATGTAGATATACACCAGGCGAGCCTTCCTAGCTATACTATTTATAGCTATACCATCATAGGTCAACTTGTCCCTGGAACCTCCTCTATCTTGGAGCCTAACGACAGTGTTAAAGTCCCCTTCAAAGACAACTTGTCGACCTGTAAAAAGTAAAGGCTTAATTCTCATGAAGAGACTGTTAAGGTCCCTATTTGTCTGGGGACCATAGATGTTAATGAATCTCAACTCTTGTACCTTCATGAGAACATCTAAGATTAAACACCTCCCCACTTCTAACTCGATTAGCCATCGGCATTCGACCGGTGGAGTCAAAATTACCACCACTCCGCTATATGGCACGGTCGATAGAGACCAGAAGGAGGGCCCTCACTGCCAAAAGTGACAGTCTGGTCTCCTGCAAAAAAAAAATATCAGCATCAACCTGGCTGAGAAAATGAAAGGCTGCAGACCTAGCTGCATCAGACTTAATGCCAGCATTTTATTCCCCATCCTTATCTTTAGTTTCCAGGCCAACCTCCCCCTATGTGGACAATGGTCCCTCCAGAGAGGGAGGATCAATGCCCCCTGCTTACCCAACCTCACCCTCCTAGAGGACTTGGTAACAGTTAGAAGACAGCACCAGAGGGCTGCTAGTACTGCTTTTCTTGGTCAGGGTCAGGCCAGATTTTTTTGAGCCCTTCTGCTTACTCCCTATCCCAGCCTTAATTTTGGGCCTTGATGTCTCCTCCTCATCCACACTTTCATCATAGGAGGACTGAGAGTCATCTGCCCTCTCCTCCCTCTGGAACTGCTGCGCCCCTCCACCAGCCTCTGCACCGAGGACACGTGCCTCATCTGCTCTCCCCCTCGCAATGCCGATGCACTAGTGCAGGATGAGAGTCAGGAGAGTCTTCTGTTGGGTCAAACAAGAAGAAGCATTTGTAATGCGCTTTAAACAAGGGACTCAAAGCGCAGTCCAGGAGCAAACGGTTTGTTATAATGTCCTGTGAAGAAGTTACTGAGGGGGTTGGCGCTTTCAGTCGTGACTCTTGATTTAAAAGAATGGAATGAAGATACTTCTCTTATTGATCCTGGTGCTGCTATCCAGAGAGTGGGGGCTACAAGGCAGGAGGCTCTGGCTCCAAGCGTTTCATGGTGGATCGAGGGTCTGGACGGCTTGTTCACAGCTACTGATCCGAGGGGATGTCAAGGACTGTAGGGCTGCAGTAGTTCTATCAGATAGTTGGCGCCTTAGTTGTGTATGGCTTTAAAGGTTTGCATGCAGATTTTAAGTTATTTTCCATTTTATGGGCCACTAGCACAGAGAGCGGAGGATGGGTGTTATGGGAACATGTTGAGGTTGACTGGTTATCAGTCGAGCTGGAGGTGGTCAATTGCTTTGTATAGAAGGCCGCCCTAGATAAAGGCATTAGCCACAAGGTTATGAGGGCGTGTACCAGTGCGGATAACACTTCTGCTGGAATTAGGGGTTTCATTCTTGTAATGTCCCTCCAGGGAAGTATGAAGATGTAGTAATGGCTGATATCTGTTTCTTGAGAAACATCTCCCCATCAATAACAACACCCAGAGGTCATACATGGTCTGAGCTTTGAAGGGTTGTGTTTTCCAGAGACAGAAGCATTGGATGTGCAAGTTGTTATTTTGCTGACAGACGCTGACTTCCAACCAGAAGAGCTTCAGTTTTGTCCAGCCAGCCTTCATCTATTAGTGTAGTTTAGCTAAGCCAAAATCTATGGCGGGGGATGGGTCACTGACTTCAGGTTTAAGACCTCATGCACATGAAGGTTTGTACACAAACATAGAAGAGGATTCTTTACTGTAAGAGCAGTGAGACAATGGACTCTTTACTGTAAGAGCGGTGAGACTATGGACTCTTTACGGTAAGAGCAGTGAGACTATGGACTCTTTACTGTAAGAGCAGTGAGACTATGAACTCTTTACTATAAGAGCAGTGAGACTATGGACTCTTTACTGTAAGAGCAGTGAGACTATGGACTCTTTACGGTAAGAGCAGTGAGACCATGGACTCTTTACGGTAAGAGCAGTGAGACCATGGACTCTTTACTGTAAGAGCAGTAAGACTATGGACTCTTTATAGTAAGAGCAGTGAGACTATGGATTTTTTATGGTAAGAGCAGTGAGACTATGGACTCTTTACGGTAAGAGCAGTGAGACTATGGACTTTTTAGGGTAAGAGCAGTGAGACCATGGACTCTTCATGGTAAGAGCAGTGAGACCATGGACTCTTTACTGTAAGAGCAGTAAGACTATGGAATTCTCTCCATGAGGAGATGTTGATGGTAAGTTCACTATAAGAGTTCAGGAGGGGCCTGGATGTATTTCTGGAGGGTAATAATATTACAGGTTATAGTTACTAGAGAGGGGTCGTTGATCCAGGGAGTTATTCTGATGCCTGATTGGAGTCGGGAAGGAATTTTTTCCCCTAAAGTGAGGAATATTGGCTTCTACCTCACAGGGATTTTTTTTCCTACCTCTGGATCAGCTTGCAGGATAACAGGCCGAACTGGATGGACAGATGGCTTTT
Source organism: Rhinella marina (assembly GCA_900303285.1). Taxonomy (NCBI): domain Eukaryota; kingdom Metazoa; phylum Chordata; class Amphibia; order Anura; family Bufonidae; genus Rhinella; species Rhinella marina. Next base: position 20,742 of record ONZH01014836.1, on the reverse strand, counting down.
TTCAGCCTTATAAACTATGTTACTATGACCTTATTTTTAGTCCATATCTGATCCACATTTTTTGTAGTTTAGACGTGGACCCATTCCGTTCAGCAGACAAGATTAGGCGTGAGGCCTAAATGACCGGTACAGTCGGCTATTGTCTGCACAGCGGTGGTGCCAGACCATGTCTTTGGATTATTCTGCCAGTGGCAGCATGTAAACTGCAAACAGCGCAGGAACCGAGCCCTGTGGCTAGAGGATAATGAGCCCAAAGATGCTCCGTGGCCTGTCAGTCAGAAGCGTGGTCCTGTAATAGGAGCCACCACTGCCACAAATCACCTCCTGATATGTCTTTCCTCCTACATATTCCACCATCACCCGTGAATTGTAATATTTTAAAGGAACCACAGCAACTCAGCCACGAAGTGGAGACCACGTAAAGTTACAGATCTGGGTCAATGAGTGCAAGGGCATAAAAGTCAAGAAAGAGGCGCTCAAAGGGTAAGTATGTAAGGGATCTCAATCCCTGAAGGGATGTGTGTGCGCTCACCTATAGTGCTGAGTGTGTTGGAGATGAAGGTGTCGTAGGTGGAGATGATGAGGTCACTGCAGTCAGTGTCAATGCGTTTGGATGAGATCCTACGGACAAAGGTCGCCACCCAGCCGGAGGAACATCACAAGGACATGAGGGTGAGTAGGGGAGGTGTACCTGAGGGGTTCCAAACAAATCAACTAGTTGAGGCAGGAAATGACCAGCAAAGGGATAAAAGGAGCTTTAGTGGTGGGTAATTTTTAAAATAGACAACGCGTTTCGGGGTTCCGGGACCCCTTTATCATGTCTTTTGGATGGATATGATAGGTTCTGTATTGCACTCAGCAATATCTGCACTGTTCCTATTGCGAGGTGTCTGGTGGTAAGGGCTCCTGTACATGCTGCACGGCGTGATGGATGACAGAGGCTGGTCCGGATGATGGAGGTGGTTAGAGGATACAGAAGGGACTGGTAATGAAGGAAATCTGATATAAGGGATTCTCTCCAGGGATAGTCATCCAAATGTGATATCAGAGGATTACAACTCCCATCATGTCCAGCCTGTTATTATGTGACATCAGAGGACATTACAGTAGGCGGTAGAAGAGGAGAGGACTACAACTCCCAGCATGTCCAGCCTGTTATTATGTGATATCAGAGGACATTACAGTAGGCGGTAGAAGAGGAGAGGACTACAACTCCCAGCATGTCCAGCCTGTTATTATGTGATATCAGAGGACATTACAGGAGAAGGTAGAAGAGGAGAGGACTACAACTCCCAGCATGTCCAGCCTGTTATTATGTGATATCAGAGGACATTGCAGGAGAAGGTAGAAGAGGAGAGGACTACAACTCCCAGCATGTCCAGCCTGTTATTATGTGATATCTGAGGACATTACAGGAGGAGGTAGAAGAGGAGAGGACTAGAACTCCCAGAATGTCCAGCCTGTTATGTGATATCAGAGGTATAAGAGGAGAGGACTACAACTCCCAGGCTCTCATGCTCGGTCCATCAGGTCTCCCGCATCTTACAAAGCTCTGCCCCTCCTGCACTGATCACATTATGGCGACATCATCACAGGTCTTTCTTTACCACTCCTCTCCACTGCTGAGCTCCGCCTCCTGCACTGATCACATGACAGTGACATCATCACAGGTCCTTCCTCAACACATCTTTTTTATTGCTGAGCTCCGCCCCTCCTGCGCTGGTCACGACAGTGATGTCATCACAGATCCTTCAGCTCTTGCAGTGGAGCAGATACAGGACCTGGACGGTGGTCACCCCCTCTCATTGTCAGTGTGATTGTCCTCAGTACAGTAGGGGTTCTATGCTAGGATGCTGTTCATACCTGCAGTGGGTTACGTACTTTTCCTTTGCACACTGTACAGTATTTGGTGGTCTCAGGGTGCAGTCCACGCAGTGAGCAAAGACCCCAGAGGAACCTTTCCTCCATGTGAAACTCAGGGACCCCAAGGACCCTGGACCCTGTCCTACTCCTGACCCCCATCTTCGTCCTGACCCTCCATCCTCCTCCTCTGTCTTCCTCCACCACCAGACCCCCCCTGCCCTCCTTCTGTCCTTCTCCACCAGACTCCATTGTCCGGGGAAACATCTTTGTTTTAGTCTTCTAAGAAGGAAATTCACACCTGATGCATCAAGTTTTTCTTTCACAGTTGTCACTTAATCTTGGAAGCTCTGAGAAGCGGGGTCTCTCCAGGAGCAGTAAGTGCGGTTCTGGATCTCACTAATGCTCTTGTCCCTGGAGGATTTCCAGCCTCTCCTCATAAAGGCGCCTGCAGTACTAGAAGCCTCCAGCTCCTCCAGTTCTCTCCTCTTCTCCTGAATGACCACCAAGGATGGACAGGAAGGAGATCAGCAGAAGAATATTAGACCTCACCTTGGAGATCATCTCCCTGCTGAGCGGAGAGGTAATCTTTTCTAGATTTCTCTCCTCTTTATTGTATTCTGGAACAAGTCAGACATCGGGAAGGAGAATCCATCATAGGAAGTGATAGGACGAGTCCAGGGTCCTGTAGAATGGCCTCCAGACCTTCCAAGTGATGGAGAACCTGAAGATCAGCCACCAGTATGGTCAGTGATGTATCATGGAGACCAATAGTCATGTTGTAGGAGCCATGAGAAGGTAAGTAGGCACGTTGTACCCAGGAGGAGAGGAAGCAGAGGAGGAGATGGCCGGAGTGTGGCCTGGAGGGAGGATTTCTACCACTAGTCTGACATCTAGATGATACTGGACTATAACAAGGAGGCCTCCACTACGTCTAGAGGAAAGAAGGTTTCTCCACCAACATAGAAGAGGAGCAGTGAGACTATGGAGCTTTGTGCCACAGGAAGGGGTTATGGGGAGTTCTCCGGAATCGGCCTGGTGGGTAATAACATTCCAGCTTCTAGTGACTAGATTACTGGAGATGGGGCCATGATCCAGGGAGGGATTCTGAGTGTAGATCTGGAGTCGGGAAGGAATTTCTTTCCCTAAGTGTCTCTCTCCATCCACAGGATTACACCATAGTGAAGAAGACATTGGGGGAGACTCCCATCATCCATGAGTCAGGAGGGTGGAGCAGGACCCCCATCACAGAGCCTCCTCCCCTGATACATGAGCAGAAGATCCTAGAACTCACCCACAAGATGATGGAGCTGCTGACTGGAGAGGTGACTGGGAATGCTGGGAAATTCTCCAGTAACAGCACTGGAGGGGTCTGGGTGATGACGGTGTCATTGTGTTGTCAGGTTCCTGTAAGGTGTCAGGATGTGGCAGTCTATTTCTCCATGGAGGAGTGGGAGTATATAGAAGGACACAAGGATCTGTACAAGGAGGCCATGATGGAGGCTCCCTGGCCTCTGACATCACCAAGTAAGAGGAGATAGATCTACCTCGTTATAGAGGTGTAAGGGTTCTCTGGATACTACTCCCATCATCTCATCATGATATATATAATATTGAGCTTGTGTCTCCACAGATGGATCCAGGAGGAGAAATCCCCCCGAGAGATGTCCCCGTCCTCTGTATTCCCAGGACTGTCCAGAGGAGAAGCTCCCAGAGAACCATCAGGTAGATGGAGCTGAGCCCTATACACATCTATATAGGGGGGTCATAGATTGTGGGGGTCTCTTATGTGGATCTGTTAGATTTCCCACCTGTCTGCTGTATTGTACTGAATTGTTACAGATGACAAATCAGGGGGAAGATCTGACTGATATTAAAGTGGAGGATGAAGAAGAGCGGATGATGGGCGATCCCCCGTGTAAGAGTGAGGTGGAGGAGGACATTCCAGTCCATGTGACCACAGGTATGGAATCATGAATGGAGGAAGGGAATTGGGAGGTTTCTTCAGGTGAGGCTCCACCTTAGAGCTGCAGTGACAGTGCAGTGACCTGGAGAATGAAGGGAACAGGTCAGTTTTATCTAATAGGGAACACTGTAAAAACAAAACCCATAAAACTATCTGTGGATTCTAAAATCCGCACAATAGGTCCGTTTCCACACAGAAGAAAAAAAAATCAAGGTGCCCATGAGACTTCTCAGATCTCCTTCACTGTGCTGGTCCTGTATTGGTGTGGTTTTTTTTTCCGTACAAAATCCGCGCGTAATAACTGCGTAATCCACATTGTGATCAGCCGCCTTTAACCAAGTCTATGACAGAGGCTTTGGATGGAGATTAACGCAGATGACTGAAGCCTTAAGGGTAACGGGAGGCCGGCGACGCACTCCCTCCGTGCAGCGCCGCAGACCTCTCCGCCCCCCTAGAGATGAGCAGTAGGGAATTGAAGTGCTGGTCTGGTCAGCCAGCACTTCCTCAGTTAAAGGGTTTCTGTCATCAGAATTTAGCCTACAAAACCGAGTGTCATTTGCAAATCGCAAATGACACCTGATGACAGAAAGCCTTCTTTTATAGAAATCTGTACGGTACTTTTTGTTAAAATTGCGTTTTTATAATATGCTAATTAGGCCCCCTAGGTGCAGTAGGCGTGAACCCTGCACCTAGGAGCGGCCGTAATAACGCCCCTTACCCCTCCTTCCTTGGGTTGATTGACAGGGCCGGGCAGCCATCTCTTTCGTCTCCCGGCCCTGTACGATCGCGAACTCCCGCGCCTGCGCATTGCGATAAGCAATCCGCGCATGCGCATTGATGAAGCCGGGACCCAGGCGGCCGCCGGCTCTCAACGCGCGTGAGCGATTATTGCTCGAGTTCTCGTATAATTGTTAGACATGATCCTCGCAGGTAACAGCGTGCAGCAGACCATAAATTGTCTTACGAATTCTCGTCTGCCCGACTGAAAGGTCATTATTAGTTCCCACCAAGTCTTCTCATGTAATCAGAAATCTGCGATTGCTGTAGGGGAAAACAATCGCATTCACGAACAGAGAAAATTTTCTTTGCGATTTATTGTTTTTATAAATTGAGTATCTTTTGAATGCATACGACTGCTGCTGATTAATGAAAAACTTTCGCTTGAAAAACTGTGTAAAAAATACATAAATAAAAATAAAAAGTTTTTTTCGGAAAGTTCTAAATCAGTCTGTTTTGTTTTTAAAGGGGTATTCCCATCTGGGATATTTGTGGCATATCCAAAGGATGGTGCCATAAATGTCAGGTAGGTGCAGGTGACCCACTATCTCCAGAACGGGGCCACGTTTTGAGCAGCTGGGAATGAAGAGGTGGACGCTGCTCTCTCCTATCAATTTAATAGGGGTTCCCAAAATAGTTGAGTTGGAGAACTTGGCTGTTTTCAGAAATGCTAATGCAGTGAATGGAGAGAGCTGCTCATGCATGTCCACCTCTCCATTCTTGGGAGATAAGAGTGGGCCCCAGAAGTGGGAGCAGCAGCTATTGGACATCAATGGCGTATCCTGTAAAAATCCTAGATAGGAAAAGCCCTTAAACAAGAAATCATGAAATCTTTTTTTAATCCTAACAGAAAATCTCAGTAAGAACTCTGATGGAAACCTGATGTTATCACAAGATTATAAATTAGAAGATGAAGATATTGGGCAGCGCTATTCAGAAGACTTCATTACCTGTAATGTACATCCAGGACTTCACAGAACAGATCTATCATATAAACAACATAATCATGAGGAACCTTCTCCTGACCAATCACAGATTGTTACCACAAGTACCGGGCAGAAAGGGCATAAGAGGTTTCAGTGCAGTGACTGTGGGAAACAGTTTACACACAACTCAGGTCTTTTTATACACCGAAGAAGTCACACAGGAGAAAAGCCATATTCATGTAGAGAATGTGGGAAATCTTTTACAAGGAAATCACATCTTGTTACACACGAGAGAATTCACACAGGGGAGAAGCCGTATTCATGTTCACTGTGTGGGAAATGTTTTTCAGATAAATCAAGTCTTGTTACCCATGAGAGAATTCACACAGGAGACAAACCTTATTCCTGTTCAGTGTGTATGAAATGTTTTTCAGATAAATCAAGTCTTGTTACCCATGAACGAATTCACACAGGAGAGAAACCATATTCATGTTCAGTATGTAAAAAAGGTTTTACAAATAAATCCCATCTTGTTACGCATGAAAGAATTCACACAGGAGAGAGACCATATTCATGCTCACTATGTGGAAAATGCTTTACAGATAAATCAAGTCTTATTACACATGAGAGAATTCACACAGGAGAGAAGCCGTATTCATGTTCACAATGTGGGAAGTGCTTTACAGATAAATCAAGCATTGTTAAACATGAGAGAATTCACACAGGAGAGAAACCATTTTCATGTTCAGAATGTGGGAAATGTTTTTCAAATAAATCAAATCTTATTACACATGAGAGAATTCACACAGGAGAGAAGCCGTATTCATGCTCAGAATGTGGAAAATGTTTTACAAACAAATCACATCTTGTTACACATGAGAGAAGTCACACAGGAGAGAAGCCGTATTCATGTTCAGAATGTGGGAAATGTTTTGTCACCAAAGCCAATCTTAAGGATCATCAGAGAATTCACACAAGGGAGAAGCCATATTCATGTTATGAATGTGGGAAATGTTTTACAAATAAATCAAGTCTTGTTGTTCATGAAAGAAGCCACTCAGGAGAGAAGACGTGATGTTCTCCCATCAGTAAATGAACTCAGAGACCACAATCTTTTTTGGAATATAGAAAACGTTATAAGAGTGAAAAAAGATTTTTAACCTGAAATGTTAAATTGATATTTAGATTGTAAGCCCCAATGGGGATAGTTACTGATGTGACTACAATCTCTGTCTGTGAGCGGTAAGTAAAAGAACAAAATAACACGTTATTATTATTCTTAGATGTTAATCATCCACAAAGGTCTGAGTGCTGAGACCTACACTGATCTCTAGAAGCGCTAGCATGGCTCTGATCTCAAGGAGGCCCCCTGCTGTATTCCACAACACCCAGAATTGACTCTACCTAAAATAAAATATGTATACTCTGATGCTACATCAGGGGCTTAGCTGCCGGGGAAGCGGCTGCCTTAGGGCCTGAACTCAGAAGGGGCCCACCCAGGAGGAGGACTAAAGTTTTATTGTCAGGTTCCTCTCAACAGTATTATAAAGCGACATTATATACAATATTAAATGGTGGCATTAGAAAGTACAACGTGTCCCTCAAAAAACAAGCCACTATCTATGTCAATGGAAAAATAAAAAAGTTATGTCCCAGGAAGGCAGGGAATGAAAAATGATAACAGAAAATCGCTGCATCAGGAAAGGGTTTAAATATGGCGCTGGTTTAAAAGCACAAGGGGGCATAGCAGATGGGTATCAAATAGTAGAGGTCTGCGGCTAACGTCTGCAACCGGTAATAATGCCGATCACAGGCATTTCACACTTTAGATGCTGTGGTCCAGCGTGACCACGGCATCTAAATGGCAAGAAACTGGGAAGTATACGCTTCTGGGTTAGGATCGGCTTCCCTGTGCAGTGATTCGGGTCAGAATATGGTGATGTATTAAAAGACAAAGAAACCCATACAAATGTGGTATCTCTGTAATCTTACTTACACAGAGAATGGAGGGCACAGGTCAGTTTTGCCGTATAGGGAACGCCGTAGGGACAAACCCGTAAAACTGTGGCCAGACTGCATTGTATGCCATATTAAATGGTGGCGTTAGAAAATACAACTTGTCCCGCAAAAAATAAGCCTTCATACAGTGGAAAAATGTTATGGCTCCGTGAAGATGAAGAATGAAAAAAACAAAAAAAAACTTGGGTTTTCCAGATAACTTTGGCAAAGTCACTAAAATTGTCTAGGGTGTAAATGAGCCAATGGGACTTGATGGTGGTCAGGGGCATATAGATTCACGATTGATAATGTGGTGCCCGCTATGGTGCTTTTATAAACATGTTCTACCATCTATGTCCCAATGGGAAATTGTATGTATGTACAGAGCGCTTTTACAGAACACTTGCGCCTCTAGAGGCGGAGGTTGAGCGTGCGCTGTAAAACCATGTGGAGCAGTGGGGGTGAGACAGATTAGGAAGGTAATGAGATTGAATTAGTGTATTTTGTAGAAGTACAGTGATCTCTCAGGTTACAATATTTCCAGCATACAATGGTCTTCTCCGACCCCTCGACCAGACTCTGACCAGACTGAACATACAATGTCTCAGACTCCGATCCAACCAATCAAGGCCACTTCTCTGGTAAAATATCTGGATTAGTTGCTCGTTAGCAGCTATTCCTGACTGTTATGCCCCTTTCACACGAGCGTGAGACTCGCATGTCTCCTGCAACGCATCTACAGGGCTGGATTCGGCACTGACAGGGATCGCATAGCATTATATGCGATCCCAGTCAGTGCCGGAGTCCAGCCCTGTAGATGCGTTGCGGGAGACATGCGAGTCTCCCGCTCGTGTGAAAGGGGCATTATATGTAAGGACTTCATTTTCTCTTATCTTGGATGACATTTTGGAGCTTTGGAACCAATTACCGTATTTTTCGCTTTATAAGACGCACTCCCCCCCCCAAAAAAAAGTAGGGGGAAAATTGTGGTGCGTATTATAAAGCGAATACAATTGAGCGCTTCCATTATGGAAGCGCTCACTAGTATATATTAGGTGCCGGGACCCCCATCAGACCTCAGATCAGCCCCCTCTACCCCCATCAGACCTCAGATCAGCCCACCCAGCCACATATGGTTAAAATAAAAACCTCTCTCACCTCTTCTGCGCCGCGGCTCCGCTCCGGGTCCGGCGCTCCTCTTTCTTCTCCGGGCACGCAGTCAGGTGACAGTGCAGGCCAGAGAAGGCAGAGGAGCGCCGGACCCGGAGCAGAGCCGCGGCGCAGGAGAGGTAAGAGTGTTTTTTATTTTATTCTGATGGGGGCACATTCTGCTGATCTGAGGTCTGATGGAGGCACATTCTGTTGATATGAGGTCTGATGGGGGAACATTCTGCTGATCTGAGGTCTGATGGGGGCACATTTATCTGACGTCTGATGGGGGAACATTCTGCTGATCTGAGGTCTGATGGGGGCACATTTTGTCTGAGGTCTGATGGGGCCATAGTGGGCTGATCTGAGGTCTGATGGGGGTCTGACATGGAGGGCTGATGGGGTTCTTCAATGGAGGGCTGATATGGGGGTCTGATGTGATGTCCTGAAATTTATGGGGGGTCTGATATGAGGTGTGATGAAAAATATTTTTTTCTTATTTTCCTACTCTAAAATCTGGGGTGCGTCTTATCATCAGGTGCGTCTTATAAAGCGAAAAATACAGTACGTAACGTACAATGGTTTCAACATACAATGGTCATCCTGGAACCAATTAATATTGTAACTTGAGGGACCACTATACACTCACCGGCCACTTTATTAGGTACACCATGCTAGTAACGGGTTGGACCCCCTTTTGCCTTCAGAACTGCCTCAATTCTTCGTGGCATAGATTCAACAAGGTGCTGGAAGCATTCCTCAGAGATTTTGGTCCATATTGACATGATGGCATCACACAGTTGCCGCAGATTTGTCGGCTGCACATCCATGATGCGAATCTCCCGTTCCACCACATCCCAAAGATGCTCTATTGGATTGAGATCTGGTGACTGTGGAGGCCATTTGAGTACAGTGAACTCATTGTCATGTTCAAGAAACCAGTCTGAGATGATTCCAGCTTTATGACATGGCGCATTATCCTGCTGAAAGTAGCCATCAGATGTTGGGTACATTGTGGTCATAAAGGGATGGACATGGTCAGCAACAATACTCAGGTAGGCTGTGGCGTTGCAACGATGCTCAATTGGTACCAAGGGGCCCAAAGAGTGCCAAGAAAATATTCCCCACACCATGACACCACCACCACCAGCTTGAACCGTTGATACAAGGCAGGATGGATCCATGCTTTCATGTTGTTGACGCCAAATTCTGACCCTACCATCCGAATGTCGCAGCAGAAATCGAGACTCATCAGACCAGGCAACGTTTTTCCAATCTTCTACTGTCCAATTTCGATGAGCTTGTGCAAATTGTAGCCTCAGTTTCCTGTTCTTAGCTGAAAGGAGTGGCACCCGGTGTGGTCTTCTGCTGCTGTAGCCCATCTGCCTCAAAGTTCGACGTACTGTGCGTTCAGAGATGCTCTTCTGCCTACCTTGGTTGTAACGGGTGGCAATTTGAGTCACTGTTGCCTTTCTATCAGCTCGAACCAGTCTGCCCATTCTCCTCTGACCTCTGGCATCAACAAGGCATTTCCGCCCACAGAACTGCCGCTCACTGGATGTTTTTTCTTTTACGGACCATTCTCTGTAAACCCTAGAGATGGTTGTGCGTGAAAATCCCAGTAGATCAGCAGTTTCTGAAATACTCAGACCAGCCCTTCTGGCACCAACAACCATGCCACGTTCAAAGGCACTCAAATCACCTTTCTTCCCCATACTGATGCTCGGTTTGAACTGCAGGAGATTGTCTTGACCATGTCTACATGCCTAAATGCACTGAGTTGCCGCCATGTGATTGGCTGATTAGAAATTAAGTGTTAACGAGCAGTTGGACAGGTGTACCTAATAAAGTGGCCGGTGAGTGTATATCACTGGGCTTTCTTAAGAAGAAACAACAGTCTCATTTCTCCTCCACTCCGGGCACGTCTCCCGCAAAGCTACTACTGACCTGAACTCCGGCACTGACGGGGATCACATAGCATTATATTGATTTATGATGCTATGTAACCCTTACAGTACTGGAATGTGTTGGATAACACTGACATAATGCTGTCACTGTTATCCATTACATTCCAGAACTGTAAGGGTTACATAGCATCATAAATCAATATAACGCTCTGCGACCCCGTCAGTGCCGGAGTTCAGGTCAGTAGTTTGTGTCACGCTCGTCTGCAAGGGGCCTTATGGAGACGAGCGCCTCTTTCAGCTCATTTGCGCCACATTTTCATGCACATACTAATTAGACCAGTCTTCGTGATCCTGTCTTACAAGAAAACAACCACTAGAGGTCAGACTTAAAAAAAAAAAATGGTTTATGAAAGGATTGGGGGGGTTATCAAAACTGGTGTAAAGTACAACTGGCTTAGTTGCCATAGCAACCAATCAGATTCCTCCTTTCAATCTTCACAGCTCCTTTGGAAAATGAAAGCTGGAATCTGATTGGTTGCTATGGGCATCTGGAAAAAAAATATCAAAACTAGTGCGAAAGAAAACTGGCTGAGATGCCCATAGCAACCAATCAGATTCCAGCTTTCATTTTGAGTAATCGGTTCCAAAGCCCCAAATTGTCATCCAAGATAAGAGAAAATGAAGATTTAAGAAAAATAAGCAGATAACTAAGACAGATAACACAAGTCCTTACATATAACAGTCAGGAATAGCTGATGACTGCAGATGTTTTGGGTTCATTTTCAGAGATAATGACTTTTGGGTTTTCCTCGGCTGTAAACCTTAATCATCAACATTAACAGAAAGAAACACCTGAAAAAGTCCCCTCTGTAATGACTCTGTATAATATATGGGGGCACTTTTTGAATTGAATTACTGAAAAAAAAAACAACTTTTTGATGATATTCTAATTTATTGAGAGGCACTTGTCGGTCATCAATATTAAAAGCCAGGAGAACCCCTTTAACAGCCAATAAAACTCGGGCTACATGACACTGAAAACGGCCCAGTGATGTTTTTTCTTTTTTTACGGTGGTCACACGGTCACACAGCCGCCATTTTCAGAACCATCGCAGTGAGATCCGAGGTCGATTCACATAACACTTTGTTTGAATGCTGTACAGATATTTCTCTCCGTTCAAATGTATGGGCTGCGGCGAGGGAAATTCATTATCGACAAAGTTTTGCGGGACTTATGTGAATATCTTCCGAATTTGATTTTTTTTTTTTAATTGAAAACCAGTTTAAAACTTGGATCTGAAGTCGGCTTTGGTACCGAGGTGCCATCCGGTTCTGGAGCAGACTTCAGATTCCTGTTATAAAATGGTTTTCAAGTTTAAAAATCGAAGGTGCTGGAGTTATTCACCGACGTCTCGTGACACTTCCCCTCCCCAGAGCCCATACATTCTAAGGCTTCATTCACACGACCGTATGTGTTTTGCGGTCCGCAAATTGCGGATCCGCAAAAAAAACGGATGACGTTCCGTATGGCATCCGTGTCCGTTTTTTTTGCGGATCCATTGTAACAATGCCTATCCTTGTCAGCACAACGGACAAGAATAGGACATGTTCTATCTTTTTTGCGGAACGGAAATGCGGACATACGGAAACGGAATGCAAACGGAGTACCTTCCGTTTTTTTTGCGGACCCATTGAAATGAATGGTTCCACATACGGTCCGCAAAAAAAACGGAACGGACACGGAAACAAAATACGGTCGTGTGAATGAAGCCTTATGCTGTACGGGGACCGGTCTCTGTGAGGCATTAAAACAAATTCTTCAGTGAATCGACTTTGGATCCTGGATCTGAAGCTCAATTCACTCAACACTTGTGACCGTCAAAAAATAGGACATGTCCTATTTTTGGCTGTTTTCACGCCCACACAGACCCCATTGAAATCAATGTGCCTGTTTTAATGACCGCTTACCCAGGAGTGCACCCGTCTGACGGACGTATAATATGGGCACACTAGTGCAATACGGCCTTCAGCAATCACTGCTCTCGATTCTGAAGGACGGGGGATAGCGGTGACATCATCATGAGATCATGCCGGGGGATAGCGGTGACATCATCAAGCTTAGCGCTGGTCCTTCAGAATAAAGACATGAGCGACTGCCTCTGTGCGAGAAAGTGGGGACAGCTAGGGGCCACTATGAGGGACGTTATTAATGCTGGGGGCCACTATGGGGGACATTATATATACTGCAGGGGCCACTATGGGGGACATGATATATACTGCAGGGGTCACTATGGAGGACATGATATACACTGCAGGGGCCACTATGGGAGACATGGTATATACTGCAGGGGCCACTATGGAGGACATGATATACACTGCAGGGGCCACTATGGAGGACATGATATACACTGCAGGGGCCACTATGGGAGACATGGTATATACTGCAGTGGCCACTATGGAGGACATGATATACACTGCAGGGGCCACTATGGAGGACATGATATATACTGCAGGGGCCACTATGGGGGACATGATATATACTGCAGGGGCCACTATGGAGGACATGGTATATACTGCAGGGGGGCCACTATGGAGGACATGATATACACTGCAGGGGCCACTATGGGGGACATGATATATACTGCAGGGGGCCACTATGGAGGACATGATATACACTGCAGGGGCCACTATGGAGGACATGATATACACTGCAGGGGGCCACTATGGAGGACATGATATATACTGCAGGGGCCACTATGGAGGACATGATATACACTGCAGGGGCCACTATCGAGGACATGATATATACTGCAGGGGGCCACTATGGAGGACATGATATACACTGCAGGGGCCACTATGGGAGACATGGTATATACTGCAGGGGCCACTATGGGAGACATGGTATATACTGAAGAGGCCACTATGGAGGACATGATATATACTGCAGGGGGCCACTATGGGGGACATGATATATACTGCAGGGGTCACTATGGGAGACATGGTATATACTGCAGGGGCCACTATGGGGGACATGATATATACTGCAGGGGTCACTATGGAGACATGGTATATACTGCAGGGCCACTATGGGAGACATGGTATATACTGCAGGGGTCACTATGGAGGACATGATATACACTACAGGGGGCCACTATGGGGGACATGATATATACTGCAGGGGCCACTATGGGGGGCATGGTATATACTGCAGGGGTCACTATGGAGGACATGGTATATACTGCAGGGGCCACTATGGGAGACATGGTATATACTGCAGGGGTCACTATGGGAGACATGGTATATACTGCAGGGGCCACTATGGGAGACATGGTATATACTGCAGGGGTCACTATGGGAGACATGGTATATACTGCAGGGGCCACTATGGGAGACATGGTATATACTGCAGGGGTCACTATGGGAGACATGGTATATACTGCAGGGGTCACTATGGAGGACATGATATACACTGCAGGGGCCACTATGGAGGACATGATATACACTGCAGGGGCCACTATGGAGGACATGATATATACTGCAGGGGGCCACTATGGAGGACATGATATACACTGCAGGGGCCACTATGGGAGACATGGCATATACTGCAGGGGTCACTATGGGAGACATGGTATATACTGCAGGGGCCACTATGGGAGACATGGTATATACTGCAGGGGTCACTATGGGAGACATGATATACACTGCAGGGGCCACTATGGGAGACATGGTATATACTGCAGGGGCCACTATGGAGGACATGATATATACTGCAGGGGTCACTATGGGAGACATGGTATATACTGCAGGGGCCACTATGGAGGACATGATATACACTGCAGGGGGCCACTATGGAGGACATGGTATATACTGCAGGGGTCACTATGGAGGACATGATATACACTGCAGGGGCCACTATGGAGGACATGATATATACTGCAGGGGCCACTATGGAGGACATGATATACACTGCAGGGGCCACTATGGAGGACATGATATATACTGCAGGGGGCCACTATGGAGGACATGATATACACTACAGGGGGCCACTATGGGGACATGATATATACTGCAGGGGCCACTATGGGGGGCATGGTATATACTGCAGGGGTCACTATGGAGGACATGGGTATATACTGCAGGGGCCACTATGGGAGACATGGTATATACTGCAGGGGTCACTATGGGAGACATGGTATATACTGCAGGGGTCACTATGGGAGACATGGTATATACTGCAGGGGCCACTATGGGAGACATGGTATATACTGCAGGGGCCACTATGGGAGACATGGTATATACTGCAGGGGCCACTATGGAGACATGGTATATACTGCAGGGGTCACTATGGGAGACATGGTATATACTGCAGGGGTCACTATGGAGGACATGATATACACTGCAGGGGCCACTATGGAGGACATGATATACACTGCAGGGGCCACTATGGAGGACATGATATATACTGCAGGGGGCCACTATGGAGGACATGATATACACTGCAGGGGCCACTATGGGAGACATGGCATATACTGCAGGGGTCACTATGGGAGACATGGTATATACTGCAGGGGCCACTATGGGAGACATGGTATATACTGCAGGGGTCACTATGGGAGACATGATATACACTGCAGGGGCCACTATGGGAGACATGGTATATACTGCAGGGGCCACTATGGAGGACATGATATATACTGCAGGGGTCACTATGGGAGACATGGTATATACTGCAGGGGCCACTATGGAGGACATGATATACACTGCAGGGGGCCACTATGGAGGACATGGTATATACTGCAGGGGTCACTATGGAGGACATGATATACACTGCAGGGGCCACTATGGAGGACATGATATATACTGCAGGGGCCACTATGGAGGACATGATATACACTGCAGGGGCCACTATGGAGGACATGATATATACTGCAGGGGCCACTATGGAGGACATGATATACACTGCAGGGGCCACTATGGAGGACATGATATATACTGCAGGGGGCCACTATGGAGGACATGATATATACTGCAGGGGTCACTATGGGGGGCATGGTATATACTGCAGGGCCACTATGGAGACATGGTATATACTGCAGGGGTCACTATGGAGGACATGATATACACTGCAGGGGCCACTATGGAGGACATGATATATACTGCAGGGGCCACTATGGAGGACATGATATACACTGCAGGGGCCACTATGGAGGACATGATATATACTGCAGGGGCCACTATGGAGGACATGATATATACTGCAGGGGTCACTATGGGAGACATGGTATATACTGCAGGGGCCACTATGGGAGACATGGTATATACTGCAGGGGTCACTATGGGAGACATGATATACACTGCAGGGGCCACTATGGGAGACATGGTATATACTGCAGGGGCCACTATGGGAGACATGGTATATACTGCAGGGGTCACTATGGGAGACATGGTATATACTGCAGGGGTCACTATGGAGGACATGATATACACTGCAGGGGCCACTATGGAGGACATGATATACACTGCAGGGGCCACTATGGAGGACATGATATATACTGCAGGGGGCCACTATGGAGGACATGATATACACTGCAGGGGCCACTATGGGAGACATGGCATATACTGCAGGGGTCACTATGGGAGACATGGTATATACTGCAGGGGCCACTATGGGAGACATGGTATATACTGCAGGGGTCACTATGGGAGACATGATATACACTGCAGGGGCCACTATGGGAGACATGGTATATACTGCAGGGGCCACTATGGAGGACATGATATATACTGCAGGGGTCACTATGGGAGACATGGTATATACTGCAGGGGCCACTATGGAGGACATGATATACACTGCAGGGGCCACTATGGAGGACATGGTATATACTGCAGGGGTCACTATGGAGGACATGATATACACTGCAGGGGCCACTATGGAGGACATGATATATACTGCAGGGGCCACTATGGAGGACATGATATACACTGCAGGGGCCACTATGGAGGACATGATATATACTGCAGGGGTCACTATGGAGGACATGATATACACTACAGGGGGCCACTATGGGGGACATGATATATACTGCAGGGGCCACTATGGGGGCATGGTATATACTGCAGGGGTCACTATGGAGGACATGGTATATACTGCAGGGGCCACTATGGGAGACATGGTATATACTGCAGGGGTCACTATGGGAGACATGGTATATACTGCAGGGGCCACTATGGGAGACATGGTATATACTGCAGGGGTCACTATGGGAGACATGGTATATACTGCAGGGGCCACTATGGAGACATGGTATATACTGCAGGGGTCACTATGGGAGACATGGTATATACTGCAGGGGTCACTATGGAGGACATGATATACACTGCAGGGGCCACTATGGAGGACATGATATACACTGCAGGGGCCACTATGGAGGACATGATATATACTGCAGGGGGCCACTATGGAGGACATGATATACACTGCAGGGGCCACTATGGGAGACATGGCATATACTGCAGGGGTCACTATGGGAGACATGGTATATACTGCAGGGGCCACTATGGGAGACATGGTATATACTGCAGGGGTCACTATGGGAGACATGATATACACTGCAGGGGCCACTATGGGAGACATGGTATATACTGCAGGGGCCACTATGGAGGACATGATATATACTGCAGGGGTCACTATGGGAGACATGGTATATACTGCAGGGGCCACTATGGAGGACATGATATACACTGCAGGGGGCCACTATGGAGGACATGGTATATACTGCAGGGGTCACTATGGAGGACATGATATACACTGCAGGGGCCACTATGGAGGACATGATATATACTGCAGGGGCCACTATGGAGGACATGATATACACTGCAGGGGCCACTATGGAGGACATGATATATACTGCAGGGGGCCACTATGGAGGACATGATATACACTGCAGGGGCCACTATGGGAGACATGGTATATACTGCAGGGGTCACTATGGGAGACATGGTATATACTGCAGGGGCCACTATGGGAGACATGGTATATACTGCAGGGGTCACTATGGGAGACATGATATACACTGCAGGGGCCACTATGGGAGACATGGTATATACTGCAGGGGCCACTATGGAGGACATGATATATACTGCAGGGGGCCACTATGGAGGACATGATATACACTGCAGGGGCCACTATGGGAGACATGGTATATACTGCAGGGGTCACTATGGGAGACATGGTATATACTGCAGGGGCCACTATGGGAGACATGGTATATACTGCAGGGGTCACTATGGGAGACATGATATACACTGCAGGGGTCACTATGGGAGACATGGCATATACTGCAGGGGTCACTATGGGGGACATGATATATACTGCAGGGGCCACTATGGGGGACATGATATATACTGCAGGGGTCACTATGGGAGACATGGTATATACTGCAGGGGTCACTATGGGGGACATGATATATACTGCAGGGGTCACTATGGAGGACGTGGTATATACTGCAGGGGTCACTATGGGGGACATGATATATACTGCAGGGGTCACTATGGAGGACGTGGTATATACTGCAGGGGCCACTATGGGGGACATGATATATACTGCAGGGGTCACTATGGAGGACATGATATACACTACAGGGGGCCACTATGGGGGACATGATATATACTGCAGGGGCCACTATGGGGGGCATGGTATATACTGCAGGGGCCACTATGGGGGACATGGTATATACTGCAGGGGTCACTATGGGAGACATGGTATATACTGCAGGGGCCACTATGGGAGACATGGTATATACTGCAGGGGTCACTATGGGGGACATGATATACACTGCAGGGGCCACTATATGGGACATGGTATATACTGCAGGGGTCACTATGGGGGACATGATATATACTGCAGGGGTCACTATGGAGGACATGGTATATACTGCAGGGGTCACTATGGAGGACATGGTATATACTGCAGGGGCCACTATGGGAGACATGGTATATACTGCAGGGGTCACTATGGGGGACATGATATATACTGCAGGGGCCACTATGGGGGGCATGGTATATACTGCAGGGGTCACTATGGGGGACATGATATATACTCCAGGGGGGTTGGGGCTTATTAAAAAAAGCCAATTAAATTTATCCATTTTAATGGCCATTAAAGGGGTTATCCCACAAATAATGTAAAAAATAAAAATCAGACATCACATAGTACATGATAATACCTTTCTAACAAAGCTAGAACCAGCCCTGTACCTCACATGGATCCAGAGATCTCCACATTCATTGCTCTGCTAGATTTATATCAAGCTGACAGCTCAAGGGGAGTGTCTTTTCTGCTGCAGCTTAGGAGGCGTGTCTCAGCTCTCCCTATCACAGCTCAGGAGGTGTGTCTCAGCTCTCCCTATCACAGCTCAGGAGGCGTGTCTCAGCTCTCCCTATCACAGCTCAGGAGGCGTGACTCAGCTCTCCCTATCTCAGCTCAGGAGGCGTGTCTCAGCTCTCCCTATCACAGCTCAGGAGGCGTGTCTCAGCTCTCCCTATCACAGCTCAGGAGGCGTGTCTCAGCTCTCCCTATCACAGCTCAGGAGGCGTGTCTCAGCTCTCCCTATCACAGCTCAGGAGGTGTGTCTCAGCTCTCCCTATCTCAGCTCAGGAGGTGTGTCTCAGCTCTCCCTATCACAGCTCAGGAGGCGTGTCTCAGCTCTCCCTATCACAGCTCAGGAGGCGTGTCTCAGCTCTCCCTATCACAGCTCAGGGGGCGTGTCTCAGCTCTCCCTATCACAGCTCAGGAGGCGTGTCTCAGCTCTCCCTATCACAGCTCAGGAGGCGTGTCTCAGCTCTCTCTATCACAGCTCAGGAGGCGTGTCTCAGCTCTCCCTATCACAGCTCAGGAGGTGTGTCTCAGCTCTCCTTATCACAGCTCAGGAGGCAGTTGAAAGATGAAACTGAGCATGTGTGGCCTTCTCAGTGAGCAGGTCAAAGAAATAAGAAATTAAGTGGCGCTATACAGATATATTTTACTGAATAACTCAGTAGCTATACAGAATTTTTAATTACATGCAATTACAAAAGTATTCAGATCCAGGTGCTGGTTTGAAAACTGTAGAATATTTTTCGGGACAACCCCTTTAAAGTCGGCAAGAAAATGGATGCAAAAACGGCCATAAAAAACTGACGATCAGTGTCGTGTGTATGTAGCCTTAGAAAATACCGGAAAGGATGATACTGTGTGATATGTATTGTGAGGCGGTGACAGGCCTCATATATGAAGAGGGAAGACGTGTCTCCAAGGACGGGGCAGGAACCTATTAGAGGAGATATAAAGGACTATCTGACTACACAATGTGAAGAGGGGATAGGCCTCATATATGAAGAGAGAAGAGATGTCTCTCCTAGAACAGTGCAGGAACCTATTAGAGGAGATGGATGGGATGATTTGCCATGTTTTCCCACAATCACCTGAGGTGAGGTCGGGTGTGATAATCACTGGAGGATAAAGCAATCCTTAGTGTGTGAGAGGAGGAGGACCCGGGGAACAGACCTGCAGAGGGCCCGTGTGGTCCCAGGAGGGTTGAGGAAGCCTGAGTTTGGGGGGACCCAGTGACACCTGAAGAAGAGAGGTGTTGCATGGTCAGGAGGACTGCTGAACCATATCCCTCGAAGTAGTTAGCTGCTTCCACCAGGAAGGTAAGGAACACCACGGCACTCCGAAATATGCAACTTATAGTGATTTATTTATCCATCCATTTATAGGAAGCATAGCAGGCCGACCGTGCTCACTGCTTCCCCGACGCCCGTTTTGCCTCACGCTTCCTCTGCTTCCACCAGGAAGACTGGTGGGTTAAACTAATCACAGTTCGGAGGCTGTCTGACCAAAGCTGAATAACACAGTGTGAACTTCGTCTTAGAGGTGAGTTATGGAGACCTCTGTATAGTGAGCGCCTGACCGGGCAAGCGTTTATTATGTTGTGTTGATGTGAAACGTTGTGAGGTGAAGCTGAGACTTCATGGAGCCGAGTGACACCAAACCTGGAAGTGTGATGAGCGGTGTGACAGAAAACGCAACGTCTGAGCGGGAAACCCCCGTGTGATGAGAAGACACTGCTAACACCTGAGAGAGAGCGGTCCCTTACACTATATATAGTGAGGAGGAGAG
>ONZH01014835.1:0-47354 GCA_900303285.1 Rhinella marina | reverse complement strand
AAGAGAATAGGGCCCAATACTGACCCCTGTGGTACCGTACCCCACTAGTGACAGTGACCCAATCTAAGTATGTACCATTAATAACCACCCTCTGTTTTCTATCGCTGAGCCAGTTACTTACCCACATACAGACATTTTCTCCCAGGCCAAGCATTCTCATTTTATATACTAACCTTTTATGTGGTACCGTGCAAATGCTTTGGAGAAGTCCAGATATGACAGCCATTGATTCACCGCGGTCCAGTCTAGAACTTTACCTCTCATAGAAACTGATTAAATTGGTTTTACCATGACCGATCCTTCATGAAGCCATGCTAATATGGAGTTATTTGCTTATTTTCATTGAGGTACTCTAAGGGCTGCTTTCACACTAGCGTTTCATAATTCCGGTATTGAGTTCCGTCATAGGGCTCAATACCGGAATAAAACGCTTCAGTTTTGTCCCCAATTATTGTCAATGGGGACAAAACTGAACTGAAGACAACGGAATGCTCCTGAAAGCATTCCGTTCCGTCTTCAGACCGGAGAACAAACTGCAGCATGCTGCACTTTGCTCTCCGGTCCAGGCATCCGCACCAAGACGGATCCGTCATGACCCCCATTGACTTTCATTGGGTGTGATACAATGGTGAACGGGATCCGTCCTCCATTGACTTTCAATGGAGTTCATGACGGATCTGTCACCTGCACACATACACACAATACACACATACAGACATAGACATATACATAAACATACTCAGACATATACACATACAAATACACATACATACTTACATGCTCCCCGGCAGGTCTCCAGAGCGCAGGGAGGAACAGGACGGCGCGCACAGATGACGATTCCACCAGGCGCCCAGCAGAGGGCGCTGTGGGGAATCGTCTTCTGTGCGCGCCGTCCTGCTCCTCCGGTGCTCTGGATACCTGCCGGGGAGCATGTAAGTATGTATGTGTATATGTGTGTGTGTCTGTGTGTATGTATGTACTGTGTGACATGTGGGGCCGGAGCACGGTTCCGGCCCCACACATGTCCCTGCGGCAGTCCGGATCCGGCAGCACCCTTCACCTGCCGGATCCGGGCTGCTGCTAGTGTGAAAGTAGCCTAAGATAGCATCTCTTAAAAAAACCCTCAAACAGTTTACCCACAACAGATGTTAAACTTACTGGCCTACAGTTTCCAGGCTCTGTTTTTGGACCCTTTTTTTAATATTGGCACCACATTTGCTATGCGCCAGTCCTGTGGAACACTCCCTGTCAGTATAGAGTCCTTAAAGGAGTTCTGTAGTTCTTTAAACCTTATGATCTATCCTCTGGATAGATCATCAGCATCTGATCAGCGGCGGTCCGACACCCAGGACCCCCGCCGTTCAGCTGTTTGAGAAGGCAGTGGCGCTGCAGGAGCGCCGTGGCCTTCTCTGTGTTTACCGCAGGCCCAGTGACGTCATGACTAGTATCACTGGCCTGGGCGGGGCTAAGCTCCATTCAAGCTCCAGGCCTGCAGCGCTGCTGCCTTCTCAAACAGCTGATCGGCTGATCCAGGGGATAGATCATCAGTTTTACAGGACTGCAGAACCCCTTTAAATATCAGAAATAAGGGTCTGGCGATGACATTACTTAATTCTTTTAGGATACAGGGGTGTATGCCATCCGGTCCTGGCGATTTGTCTATTTTAATCTTTTTAAGACGCAGCTCTACTTCTTCCTGGGTCAGACAGGGCACTTTTAAAGGGGAATTTACATTTACATTCTGCATTTCATCTCACAGTTTATTTTCCTCAGTGAATACAGTGGAGAAAAAGATATTTAGTTGCTTTGCTTTCTCCTCATCACTCTCTGCAACTCCCCCCTCATTACTCTGTAAGGGGCCGACACCTTCAGGTTTATACTTTTTACCATTTATATAATTAAAGAACATTTTAGGGTTAGTTTTACTCTCTTTGGCGATTAATCTCTCGGTCTCTAGTTTGGCTGTTTTTATTTGTCTTTTACATATTCTATTTTTTTCCTTATAGTTTTTCAGTGCTTCCTCGCTCCCCTTCTATTTTAGTGATTTAAATGCTTTGTTTTTGTCATTTATTGCTTTCTTTACAGTTCTATGTATCCACATTGGTTTTTTTCTTGTTCCTTCACCTTTCATTCCCATAAGGTATGTACCTCTCACAATTAGATATTAGGATGCTTTTAAAAATATCCCATTTTGTGGCTGTATTTTTATTTTTGAGGACTCTGTCCCAGTTAGTTAGGTCTATGGCCTCTCTTAGTTTGCTAAATTTTGCTTTTTTGAAGTTTGGTACTTTTGTTCCTCCCTGAAGAAACGCTCTTTTGAATGACAATTGGAAGGTTTTTATTTTATGGTCACTATTTCCCAGGTGTTCCCCCAACCTGCACATCTGTTGTTCTGTCAGGTCTATTGGTTAATACTAAGTTCAGTATGACCATCCCTGTAAAAAAATAAAAAATATACACTAGCTGAAGGACCCAGCCTCGCCCGGGTATATTTAATCTGTTTCATTTAATGTTTGTGTGTGTGACGTTAAAAAATATCGAGAGTGACCTCTACAGTGCCCGCCCCTTTAACAGTGACCTCCACAGCACCCTCCCCTTTAACTGTGACCTCTACACCAGCTAGGGTGGCCACTGTCTTCACCCCAGAAAGCCGGACCTCACCACCCATTCCCCCAAACGTGAAGCAGCACCCCCGGTTCCCATGAAGCCACACCGCTAAACATGAGGCCACGCCCCCTGGCTCCGTGAAGACACGGAGGAGAAGCTGTCTGAGCGTGAGCTACTGAAAGGGTGAACATCCCTACGTCCATCCAGGCACTGTGCTGGACAGAGGACAGGGAGCCAGAAAACCGGACTGTCCAACCTAAAGCCGGACATCTGGCCACCCTAACATCAGCCTGCCAGAGGTCCGGTTTTAGGCTGGACAGTCTGGCTTTCAGACTCCCTGTCCACTGTCCGGCACAGTGCCTGGACAGACACAGGGATGTCCACCCTTTCAGTAGCTCCCACTCAGACAGCTTCTCCTCCGTGTCTTCATGGAACCAGTTGGTGTGGCCTCATGTTTAGGGGTGTGGCTTCATGGGGACCGGTGGCAAGGCTTCACGTTAGGGGAAGGCTGGACAGTGTGGATTTCAGACTCCTTGTCCTCTGTCATGCGCAGGGCCTGGATGGACACAGGGGTCGTGGCCTCTTGTTTAGGGGTGTGGCTTCATGGGGACCGGTGGCACAGCTTCATGTTGGGGGAAGGCTGGACATTCTGGCTTTCAGACTCCCTGTCCTCTGTCATGCGCAGGGCCTGGATGAACACACAGATGTCCTTTTGAACAGCTCATTCTCAGACAGCAGCACTGTGCAGTCTGAGCATGAGCTGCAGGGAGAAAGTCACCCTACCTCCCAACCCTGCAGCTGACAGAAGTTGATTTTTACCTTCATTTTTTCAATCCCGGTCAGATGCAGAGTGGAAGGGGCGTGGCCTGACTGAGTCGGGGGCGTGACTTAGTGGGACCTGGGGGTGGGGCTTTTAAGTCCTTCTTTTAAAGGTCGCCTGAATTACATGCCGATGCCATAGTAATTTCGGAGGAAAGAAAACATCTTTTATTACTACTGAATGGTAAATATATGAAATTTACATTATATGAGGTAATGATTGATGATGAGTTAGTCTAAAACATAAGTTATATTTATGGTAACCGGAATACCCCTTTAACAGTGTCATCCACAGCGCTCTGCCCCTTTAAAGCAGACCTACAGCAGTGAACTGACTAGGTTGTTATAGAAACCTGGTGTGTGTGTGTGTGTGGAGACTAACTGCCTGTGAGCTTCTATTGGCTGATAAGGGTCATGTGACCAGGCTTCTATTGGCTAATGCATTTTTTGGGAATATCTCAGGAACGGTACGTCCTGGAGAGCTGAGACCTGTTCTAAAACTTTCCCGGACACCTGATGTACCTGTGTGCCAAATTTCGTTATTGTAGCTGCGACGGTGCAGATTCCTTTAGCGGACATACACACACATACACTCAGCTTTATATATATATATATATATATATATATGTGTGTGTATATATGTATCTGTATGCATGTGTATATGTCTATATATCTATCTATGTATGCATGTGTGTATATTCGTGTCTATATATCTGTGCATGCATGTGTGTGTATATGTATCTGTATGCATGTGTGTATATATGTGTCCAGAGGAAACGTCACCTGTGAGGCACTGAATGTGAGAGGTATGTTTGGTAGTGTCCATCCTAGGGCAAGCTTGTGTGTGTGTTTAGGGTGGATACTTTGAGAATATGGCACATATGTATTGGGGCTCGGGCCCCAGATCTTTTGAAACCCTAGCAACGCCCCTGGTTCCCAATGTATGGAATGACACTGCTTGTTAGTTTCAAAGAAGCACGATTCGCTGTAATTTTAACTATAACTTTTTTAAGGGCCAAGACTTATTGATGTACTTGGAATTATACAGAGATAAAAAAAAATCTGAGCTGGAAATACTTATAATAAACTTGCTCACTACATGCTCAGTCTACCCTCAAATTGTGGGAATTCAACCATGTTTATCACAAAACAGTATTTTTTATAGTACAACTGTAATGAGATTGAGAAAGTCTAATTTATGTCAAACTTGGTTTAAAGCGTAGCTGTTGTTTTAGATTACATTTTTTAATAAGTGTCCATGTATGTGTAAATGAGTGATAACACTATATCTGACCATCATATCTCTTGTATCTGGCATTAGTTCTTGTTCTCAATTGTCTCTGAGCTGATGGTTTGAGTCTAGTTGTAATGATGTCTACCCATAGTATATACCTAGAGACAGCAGATTCTGCTCCCTAACTCTTTCACCCAGAAGCACCATATATGACATTACAGAGAACTACTGAGCAGTATGCATATGAATAAAGCACTTTGAGTGCGATATGACAATTGCTGTTAGCTGCTGAATTATATCTTTCTCTCTCTCTGCTGTTCACTGCTCCTCCCCACCCCTTTCCACAGACTTATGTGTGATGATGTGATCTGATCCTTCAGTGAGCAAACAGCTTCTCTCATAAAATGTAGAATGTAATTTTAGAAAAGGGGGGAAGAAAGCAGCTAATAACTGGAAAATAATGGACTTAATTTACCTATATTATTGATTTTTGCAAAGTTGTGTGAAAGATAGTGACCATTTAATCACGTATTGCTCTGGTGGCATTAGTCCAATGACCAACAATACATATCAAGGGCCCTGTATGTGTCAGATTCCCAGTTATTAAAACATAATTGACTGAAGATTGTACCTAAAAGTCTAGTTATAATCTGGTTTTGATTTATTGATTTTTTTTGTACATACAATTGACCTCATTGATATTTTACATTGACGAAAACAGCAAACATAAAAGAAAAATTTTTCCTAAATATATGCTCTCAAAACCATTGAGGTAGACATGCCTGTACCTGCCAAGGAAATGCCACAATCTGCAAACTATCGGAAGTATCACCGGAGGGTAAATGCACTCAATAAGCAAAATCTGGGAGTTATTTTAGAACCATGGTTAACTATTACACATACTGCATGTATCTTACATGTTAGCGAAGTTTATGCACTAACATATGTAAAGTAAGAACTATATAGGAACTTGCTAATTATTCAGAAATATGTGGTGCTATATAGGTATAATGTGCTGACATGTAGTGACTGAAATGCACAGCTTTGTCTCTGTTTTTGCAATGCGGTAAATAGCTGCACAGTTTTCACGGATAAAATACATTAACTTTACTTGTTTCACCTGGAAATTGTACAGGCAATTACCACATAGCAAAGCCAGGGCAAATTGTGTCATGTCAATACCATATTGCTTCTACCATGGCAGAAGGTACTTCTCCTTTACAGCCATCAAAGGAAGAACATTAAGTTACTGTTTAAACCCCTCAGAGCAATATGTGCATAAAAAATATAAAAATAAATTTAAAGCATCTCTTTTCCCCACATATCATATTAAAAATAAAAAACAATACCATTCTTTCTTTAAAAAGATGCATTCAGAAAGTCTTCAGACCCTTTCACTTTTTCACATTTTTTATGTTTAAAAATTCAAGTTTCCTTCATCAATCTGCACTCAATACCTCATAATGAGAAAGTCAAATGTTTTCAAATTTATTAAAAAGGAAAAACTAAAAATTCATATGGTCAGATGTATTCAGCAAATAGAAGTTTGTTAAATCAAAATCCATCATACTTTATTTAGTCTTGAAACATATAGAACAATTTAATTGTGTACCAACATAGTGGATGGAAGTGATGTGATTCAATAAGTATTCAGACTCTTTATTATAAAATTTGAAATTCAGCTCTGGAGGCCTCACATTTCTCTTGAGTCCACCTGTGGTAAAATCAGTTGATTTGGAAAGAAACATGCTTGTCTATATAAGATCTCACAGCTGATAATGCATATCAGGGTAAAAACGAAGCCAATAGGAGGAAACAACTGCCTATAGAGCTCAGAGACAGGATTGTGTGGCGGCACAGATCTGGATAAGGGTACAAAAACATTCCTGCTGCTCTCTTAGAGCTGGCCACCTCTCCAAACTAAATAAACAGGGAAGAAGGGCCTTGGTGTGCAAGGTAAACAAGAACCCAAAGGTCACTCTGGCTGAGCTCCAAAGATCCTGTGTGCTGAAGGGAGAAACTTCCAGAAGGTCAACAGCTATCACTGTCACACTCCACCAATCTGGACTTTATGCCAGAAAGAAGCCTCTCCTCTTTAAAAGACCCATGAATGCCCAACTGAAGTTTGCAAAAAAAGCACCTAAAGGACTCTCTAACTGTGAGAAACAAGATTCTCTGGTTTGATGAAACCAAGACAGAACTTTTGGTCTCAATTCTAAGCGTCATTTCTGGAGGAAACCAAGCTTTGCTTATCATCTGCCAAATACCATCAAGTAAAAAAAGTGAAAGGGTCTGAAGATTTTAGAAATTGTATTAGAATTGTATTATTTATCTCATACAATAAGCACCGTAAATAAATTCCGAGTGCCAGAATTGACATTTTTTGGTCACTTTGCCTCCTCCCAAAAAGTCAACCAAAATGCACAGTTTTATGTTCCCTAAAATAAAAACTAATTCCTCTCACAAAAATGTGCCCTCACACACCTCCATTGACTGGAATAAAAAAAAGTTATGGGAGTCAGGATATGGTGACATATAGAAAAGGTTTTTCCTTTTTTATAAATAACTAGGAGAACAGAAACTTGCAGAGCACAGTCAGGACACAATAGAGATATATCCAGTGGGCAACCTGAGTAAGAAGTACACTAGGACTAGGAAGGAGACCAGACGTGGAGGGATGCATTCCAACCGGATAGAAGAACATTATGGTATCAGTGCTTTCCAATAAAAGATTTCTTGTTTATTATTATAAATATTAAAAATGTCCACATAACACATTTCAGGGACCTGCTCCTTCTTCAGATACTGGACAAAATAGCAAAGAAAACCATAAAGTGTATGTGGCAGAGGATAAATACACACAAAGCATAATATCTGCCCAGGGAAGTGGGGGGAGTTGAACCATGGCTACGGTGCTGATACGTGAAGCAGAGGTATTATTGCTATGGTTGTCCCTGGCTATAGACTTTAGTGGGCATTCATGGTATTACTGCATTGACTGGACTAGTCCAATTGTTTAGAGAAACATAGTTTGTTGGTAAATGTTATCCAATATTAGGGTGTTGTATCTGTTATTATCTTTACCAACCAAAGATATGTTTATCATTGGGGAAGCATAGTGGCTGTAATGATCATCGGGTGTGAACCCACTGTCCCACATGACCAAACTCCTCAGAGGGCGATGTCTAAGTGCACCCCTCATTCTTCACGATACTTCTGATGGTGAAGATAGACTTTCCAGAGGGGTACACCAGGTGCTATCTCTGAGGAGGGCTGGAAAACAAGGGAATGGAACCTGGTTGTGGACCCACTGGACTGACATGCAGAAGGTATGGTAGAACTAGAGGGTGCTGGGAGGCCACAGGCTGATCAGGCGCTGGCAAGGCAAGGTCAGAGTACAAGGTCTGAGGTCAGGGCTGGCGGGCGGTATGGCATAGTCTGTAAACAAGGTCTGAGGTCAGGGCAAGCGGCAGACAAGGCAGAGTCTGTTAAACAAGATGTAAGGTCCAGTACACAGTAACAATAAGAATCACAGAAACCCCCCTTTGCTAAACAAGAACTAGACAATGCTAGGAACAAAAGTTGCCCAGGCACCTTCCTGTAGAAGGAGATTCCTTTAAATACATCCTGCAGAAGATAGGGGGAGTGCTCGTGCTGCCTCATAGAGGAGACACATTTCTATGCATACTCTATATGCACACAAGGACCGCTGAGCCAGATGCTGGTAGCAGGAGTTCCAACCACAGCTAAGAACCCCCCCTGCCTGCACCTATCAGCATGGCGTGCAGCAGCTGGGAGGAGTGAGGAAGCCCGGTGCCCGTACCTGCTTGTCGGGACAGAATTGCAGGCACGGGGAGCTGGGTTAACAGTGGCTCAGTGGTTAGCACTGAGAGTCTACCGAGGTTGAATCTGACCAAGTTCAACATCTGCATGGAATTTGCATGTTCTTTCCATATTTGTGTGGGTTTTCTCCTGGTACTCTGCCTTCTGATTGGTTGTAATGGGCAACTAAGGCCTCTTTTACACTAGCGGCAGTCCGGATCCGGCAGGTGAAGGGAACCGCGTTCCGGCCCCACACATGTCACACAGTACCATATACAGACATACACACACATACACACAAACACATACATACTTACATACTCCAGCCAGGCAGGCAGCCCGCACGTCTTCACGCCCAGGAGGGGCGCTGTAGGGAATCGTCATAGCGGCGCCTCCTGGGCATGAAGACGTGTGGCCTGCCTGAAGTATGTATGTGTTTGTGTGTATGTGTGTGTATGTCTGTATGTATGTCTGTATGTGTAGGTGACGGATCCGTCCTGAACTCCATTGAAAGTCAGTGGAGGGCGGATCCGTTTACCATTGTGGTCACACCAGACGGATCCGTCCCCATTGACTTGCATTGGGGGTCATTCCAGATCCGTCTTGGTGCTGATGCCTGGACCAGAGAGAAAACCGCAGCATGCTGCGGTTTGTTCTCCAGTCTGAAGACGGAACGGAATGCTTTCAGGAGCATTCTGTTGTCTTCAGTTCAGTTTTGTCCCCATTGACAATGAATGGGGACAAAACTGAAGTGTTTTTTTCCGGTATTGAGCCTCTATGACGGAACTCAATACCGGAATTTAAAAACGCTAGTGTGAAAGTAGCCTAAGCAAGTTTTCCTTTACACCAGTTTTGATAAATCTCCCCCAATGTCTGTAAAGCACCGGAATATTTCAGTGCTATATAAGTGAGTAAAAATAATAAATAAATGATTATATTTTAGATTATAGTGTGAAACTCTTGTGTGACTTATGGTATTCTCTGCCAACTACCTGGGCAGATTGGTGCTAATTTTAGGAATTGTGTGTATTTATATGCTGCTATGTACACTTTATGGTTCTCATTGCTATTTTGTCCCGTATCTAAAGAAGGCACAGGCCCCTGTTTTTGGGCATAAACGAACAAAGAATCTTTTATTGGAAAGCACTGGTACCAAAATCTTCATTTATCCTGTTTTACTGCTTTAATATCATAAAAACGAAATAAATTTGGTATTGCGGTGATAGTACTGACCCATAGAATATTAATAAACCCTGTAAAAAAACACACAGAAACAACAATGGCAGAATAGTGGGGGTTTTCACCCCACAAATTATTTTTTTTTAAGTTTTGAAATACATTATATGGAAACATAAAAAAAAGTTATAGCACTGGAAGACAAGAAGTTGGTGGCATTATGGTTGTGCAGTCATTGTACAGTCATGGCCAAAAGTTTTGAGAATGATACAAATATTAATTTTTACAAAGTCTACTGCTTCAGTTTTTATAATGCCAATTTGCATATACTCCAGAATGTTATAAAGAGTGATCAGCTTAACAGAAATTACTTGCAAAGTCAATAGTTGCCTAGAAAATGAACTTTATCCCCCAAAACACATTTCAACATCATTGCAGCCCTGCCTTAAAAGGACCCGCTAACATCGTTTCAGTGATTGCTCCATTAACACAGGTGTGGGTGTTGATGAGGACAGGGCTGGAGATCAATCTGTCATGATTAAGTAAGAATGACACCACTGGACACTTTAAAAGGAGGCTGGTGCTTGGCATCATTGTTTCTCTTCTGTTAACCATGGTTATCTCTAAAGAAACACGTGCAGTCATCATTGCACTGCACAAAAATGGCCTAACAGGGAAGAGTATCGCAGCTAGAAAGATTGCACCTCAGTCAACAATCTATCGCATCATCAAGAACTTCAAGGAGAGAGGTTCCATTGTTGCCAAAAAGGCTCCAGGGCGCCCAAGAAAGACCAGCAAGCGCCAGGACCGTCTCTTAAAAGTGTTTCAGCTGCAGGATCGGGCTACCAGCAGTGCAGAGCTTGCTCAGGAATGGCAGCAGGCAGGTGTGAGTGCATCTGCACGCACAGTGAGGCGGAGACTCTTGGAGCAAGGCCTGGTCTCAAGGAGGGCAGCGAAGAAACCACTTCTCTCCAGAAAAAACATCAGGGACAGACTGATATTCTGCAAAAGGTACAGGGAGTGGACTGCTGAGGACTGGGGTAAAGTCATTTTCTCTGATGAATCCCCTTTTCGATTGTTTGGGACATCTGGAAAACAGCTTATTCGGAGAAGACGAGGTGAGCGCTACCACCAGTCTTGTCTCATGCCAACTGTAAAGCATCCTGAAACCATTCATGTGTGGGGTTGCTTCTCAGCCAAGGCAATCGGCTCTCTCACAGTCTTGCCTAAAAACACAGCCATGAATAAAGAATGGTACCAGAATGTCCTCCGAGAGCAACTTCTCCCAACCGTCCAAGAGCAGTTTGGCGATCAACAATGCCTTTTCCAGCATGATGGAGCACCTTGCCATAAAGCAAAGGTGATAACTAAATGGCTCAGGGAACAAAACATAGAGATTTTGG
Organism: Rhinella marina; assembly: GCA_900303285.1. Taxonomy (NCBI): domain Eukaryota; kingdom Metazoa; phylum Chordata; class Amphibia; order Anura; family Bufonidae; genus Rhinella; species Rhinella marina. Next base: position 36,293 of record ONZH01014835.1, on the reverse strand, counting down.
GTCCATGGCCTGGAAACTCCCCAGATCTTAATCCCATTGAGAACTTGTGGTCAATCATCAAGAGATGGGTGGACAAACAAAAACCTACAAATTCTGACAAAATGCAAGCATTGATTGTGCAAGAATGGACTGCTATCAGTCAGGATTTGGTCCAGAAGTTGATTGAGAGCATGCCAGGGAGAATTGCAGAGGTCCTGAAGAAAAAGGGTCAACACTGCAAATATTGACTTGCTGCATTAACTCATTCTAACTGTCATTATAAGCTTTTGTTACTCATAATATGATTGCAATTATATTTCTGTATGTGATAAAAACATCTGACAAACACACATAAAAACCAGAGGGCAGCAGATCATGTGAAAATATAATATTTGTGTCATTCTCAAAACTTTTGGCCATGACTGTAGAACTGTGGATGACACTGTCTGGTGGGGGTATTATAGCTGGCAGTGAATCCAGGAGGAGATGTTTATTGTAATACTACAAATTAGGAATATTATTAGGCACTGGGGAGATGAGTGACCTGTATAAAAAGTAATCCACCAGCACAACTCTTTGATAACTCCTATTATGCTAATAGTTTATAATGGAGGTCATTATTCCATATTTATATTCCTGTTTTTATTATATATATATATATATATATATATATATATATATAGATATATATATATATATATAATAAAGTTAGTTCTTGAACGTCACGTTGCTTTGTGGGAAAATGCTTTTCTGAGGTGGGAAGATCATATAAAGTAATTTATGGAACAATTTGGGAGAGTAAGTAACTGTTAAACACCTTGCTTGGGTGTGGGTGTGACTTTCCAATTATAGCCCTTTCCCAGGACTTCTGAACAATAAGATTATTATGTAATTATGTGGCTGGTTGGTACGTGACACTATGGTTGGCTGGAACTGTCATTGGTTTGTAATTTTATGGAGGAACTGTGACTAGCAGTTTTCTCTCATTTTTGGAAAGTTGGGTGACAATCAATGTAGCTGCTTTAACAGTTCCTACAGGACTTGTTCTTCAGTTATTCCTCAGTCCTGAACAGCAGCTTGTTGGTTAGCATGTTACTTTAGTATTTTATTTTTGCTAAAAACATAATCTGATGATAGAATCTTACATATAGGAAGTGGGATCTTGTGTGGTGTTTGTAAATCTAAAAGTTATAGAAAACACTGGGCTAATATTTAGACCAGAAGACTGTCTAAAAATCTGATATATGGACTGTGTGTCTCTATAAACCACCAGCTCTTCTGAACATGTGCTGCTTTCATGTGATGGTCGGGGCTAAGACCCAGAGGAAAGTTAAGGGATTCAGTAATAGAAAGACCAGCATTCCTCCATTGGCTGGGTGGTAGTGGGCAGGGTCAGGGCTTGTGAATAATAAATAGGCTTTGTCCCAGCTGAGCACTCAGTCTGAGGGAGCGAGGGGAACGAGCTGGGGAGTCAGGTAAGTTGTTATAGATTTCATATATTATAGATTTGATACTGTAGCAGTATGACTTGTCAGAGACGCCTGTACTTCATCACCCTGAATATGAAGGCTCCTTTTTTTTTTTGCAACAATGCAAATCTCTATCCCATATGCACACTTAGATACACATCCTGAGACAGGCACATCAGCACACATTGTGCTGATCAGCATGGTCTCACCCAGGTGCCCTCATACTGCACGCAGCCATAAAACCAAGCACAAAGAGAAGCACCGTCGTATCTTCATTCAGTTGTCACCACTTCCGCCCTTACCAGTTGTGTGAGAAGATTGATACTTAACAATGTGTTTAATGTTGCAGCTCTTGGAACTGACTCACAGAGCTAGAAGAGAATGGCCGTGAAGATCTGATACCACCGTCTGGGCACAGTAAGTGGCATCGTATGTGTTCGCCTTCTAGCACTACTGTTATGGAGTTGCAGGTGCTAATACAGTGCTAGGCTCCTATTCAAGTCTGCTAGTGCGGATTATGATTTCTTTCTATAGGAATTTTAAAAATGTCAATGGACTGAATCATTTGGGATAGGTTCTGAGAGCTTCTGTCTGGTACGTGTATCTGTATGGTGGATACGGGGCTTATATTTGGTGACTATGAACAGTGCATGGCTTCTTTCTAAAAGATAGGTAGCATACAAAAAGTATATTCTGTGTCTATAAACACTGTGTTAAGTCTTGCATACTTTGCAGACTGTTGACCAGACAGGAGTATATTCCATGTCTTTGAACACTGTACAGCTTCGTATGGTGCATGACTACTTGGTAGAAGATATGTGTAGTTTATTCTTTGAACTTAAGCAATGTATGTTTTTTGTCTAGAGGTATAGCTCGAAGCCCCTGGGCCATGATGCAAAAGCTGAATTTGGATCCCCCGACATTTCATACGATTTCATAATTGTGTCTAACATGATTTCCACTATTGAATTCATGTAATATTTCCTTGTGTCTACCCGCATACAGTACCATTAAATTCTTGAGTGGCGCCAGGGGCCTGAGGGAAATCGGAGTGTTGGCACTATTTCTATGCTGCTGATGGTTTATCTATATAGTGCAGTACAACTAGGACACTTTCTGTACATTTGTAACCTTGTACTTTATGTATAAAATTCACTTTTGTTTCCACATCCGCTTACTCCATTGTGCACAGGGTTATAAGTCTGAACTTGCCCTGCTGCCTTTATTTAAGTAGCCGTAACACCACACCAGACATAAAAGATCAGGCATTCAGAGAGGAGGGGGTTAATGCTGGGCCGCTCTGGTATTTCATGTGCCGCCTGCTGTATAGCAGGAAGTGACAATGAGTGTTTTGTGTGTTTAGTTGGGAGCAGTGTACATTGTGGCTCCTGGGACTGTTTATTAACCTCACATGGTTTAATAATTAATGGGGTTGAGACCTTTGTCCTGACTTCTGCTAGCCTCCTTCAAAGCCAGGCCGCCTAATTCTTTTGGAAAGCCGCATGCTGGCTATACTAGAGCAGCTGCAGTTGCTTTGCACTAGTTTTCACACACATATATTATTCTTTTGGCATATACATGTTGAGTTTATTGAATTGTACATTACATTTTAGGGATGCTTTTGATTTTATGTATGTATATGCTTAAGGTGGTTATAAACTTTAGATAGCTATTCCTGACAAATCCTTCATACATATGCACGCTTGGCTAAACAACATGCATTGTTAATGGGGAGAGGGGAGTAAGCTGCTGCCACACACTTATCTCCCAAGAGAACAAAAGGAAATCTAACAGCCCAATCCTTCTTCCTCTTGACATCTTTTGGAGGAAAGTTGGACATCCCCATAAAAAAGGGGTTCTCCAACTTTCAGTTCCTTGGGCCTCGAAGTTATAGAAACATTGCATATTCTCCTTTGAACTCCAGGCACTGTACCTACACAGACCAATACAGTGTCTCCATTATCCCCTAGATGTTCCACAGTGTCTTTGTAAGTAGATATAACACCATAATAGTTTAAAAATAGTTTTTTAAAAAAAGTAAATAAAAAAGAAGCCAAACAAAGCATTTCCACTTTTCATCTTTCTGCCATGGTCCGTGTGGAAACTCCTGAGGACGTTGGCAGTAAGACGGTTGACGGAAACTTTCTTTGTTTATCTATGTATACCCATTTCCTTACAATGCTGAATGATATGGAATACAAGGTTACATTTTTAAAGATTCTGCTAAAATTATTATTTTTTTTTTTAGGTTTTTATCCTGTTAAACAAAACAGAAAAAAATGTCGGTCAGTAATCACGAGAACCGTAAGTCCCGCTCTAGCACGGGTTCAATGAACATCCATTTATTCCATAAGCCTGGCCATGCAGATAGCCTTCTAACACATCTAAACCTGCTCCGTAAACGCTGCCTCTTCACAGATGTGGTGTTGTTGGCTGGAAACCATGCTTTCCCATGTCATCGAGCAGTCCTAGCTTCCAGCAGCCGTTATTTTGAGGCAATGTTCAGTGGTGGGCTAAAAGAAAGCCAAGATAGAGAAGTCAACTTTCATGATGCTCTGCACCCTGAGGTCTTGGAGCTGCTTCTGGATTATGCCTATTCTGCACGTATTATACTGAACGAGGAAAATGCAGAGTCGTTGTTGGAAGCTGGAGATATGCTACAGTTTCATGACATACGAGATGCAGCTTCAGAGTTCCTGGAAAAGAATCTTCACACAGCAAACTGCTTAAACATGATGCTGATATCTGATGCACACTGTTGTGAAAGATTGTTTGAGCTGTCTTGGAGAATGTGTCTGTCCAATTTTGTGGAATTATCAAAAACAGAAGACTTTTTAAGGTTGCCAAAGCTCAAACTGATGGAGCTCATCCTAAGTGAGGAGCTTGAAGTGGAAGATGAAAGTCTAGTCTATGAAGCTGTGATGGGATGGATAAAATACGATCTTTGTCTTCGATTAGATGATCTACCAGATCTACTGCGCTGTGTCAGGCTAGCTCTGCTCCCAGACCAGTATCTCCGAAGTCTGGCTACAGATGATTTGGTAGTTCAGAACAAGCTGGCAAAAGCAATTGTGGAAGAAGCAACACATTGCAGGAACAAGATTCTGCAGAATGATGGGTTAGTGACGGGTTTCTGTGCACGTCCTCGGAAAGTTAGCCAGGCCTTGCTACTCTTGGGAGGGCAGACATTTATGTGTGACAAGATCTATGTAATGGATCAGAAGACCACCGAGATAATACCCAAGACTGACATTCCTAGTCCTCGAAAAGAGTGTAGTGCCTGTGCTATTGGCTGCAAAGTTTATGTTACAGGAGGGAAGGGGGCAGAAAATGGAGCTTCTAAAGATGTTTGGGTCTATGATACCCTGCATGATGAATGGTCCAAGGCAGGACCTATGCTTGTTGCCAGGTTTGGCCATGGATCTGCAGAGCTTGACAGCTGTCTTTATGTAGTTGGTGGCCATACAGCCATAACAGGGGCATTTCCAGCATCTCCTTCTGTATCCCTGAAGCAAGTTGAACATTATGACCCACAAGTAGACAAATGGAGCTTAGTAGCTCCCCTAAGAGAAGGTGTGAGCAATGCTGCAGTAGTTGGAGCAAAGATGAAACTTTTTGTGTTTGGAGGTACTAGTGTCAACCGTGAAAAACTCCCCAAAGTCCAGTGTTTTGATCCAGTTCAAAATAGATGGACAGTGCCCACTACCTGCCCTCAACCCTGGCGTTACACTGGTGCTGCTGTTTTAGGAAACCATGTCATTGTGATAGGAGGAGACACTGAGTTCTCAGCCAGTTCAGCCTATCGCTTTAATAGTGAGACTTATCAGTGGTGCAGATTTGGGGAGGTTTCCTCAAAAAGGATTAGCTGCCGTGCAGTTGCTTCTGGCAATAGACTATATGTAGTAGGTGGATACTGTGGTTCGCAGCGGGGCAAAACACTGGACTGTTACGATCCTGTAAGTGACACATGGAGCAGTGTGACTACAGTGCCTTATTCTCTCATCCCAACAGCTTTTGTCAGCACATGGAAGTACCTTTCTGCTTGAGTCTGAAGGTAATTCTTCTTTGTTTTTTTTTGTTTTTTTTATAAGACCAGAATGCACCTAATATAATGAAATTAAGTTGATCTAATATTAGAATTTTTTAAATTATGTAAACGACTCCATTAATCATATGTAACTAAAGGTCCCTTTACACTGCACTATTTAGCAGACAATTGTCGGGAAGGAAGCCTGCTCATTAGTGAAGGAGACATGCTGTGATCTCCTCCACAGTTAATGCCATCGCTTGTCAACATACAGAAACATTGTTTGCCGGCAGCAGAGTGCTGTTTAGGTGGCGCAGTCTTCTAGCAAACAATGATTTAGGTGACCAATGCTCAGCCAGTGTAAAGCCTTTACTAAAACCCCCTATTCTCAATCCCTCCAGTGTTGGTTCAGAAGAAGGCAAAACTCTTTTAGATATCGTTTCATCAATATCAGATCGCTGAGGGTCCGACACCTGGCACTCCCGCCAAGTTGTCTCCTGTCTCTCTTCCTGTTCACTGCTGCTTTGCCATAGACATGGCAGCAGAAGAAAGAGAAAGAGAGGATAGGTAATCAAGATTAAAAGCCCGGTGGGGCTCACACATGGATGTATCAAGAAATCATGTACTTCTGTCCCATTGTCTAATGTTCATCTGACTGCTGCAGAATTTTACACATTGTGATAGACATACACCTTAGATAGCTGTTGGCCCAACTTGTTTAGCCAACACCTATTCCTCTCAAGCACTCCATACATGTGTACACGCAGCTCATCCGAGTTTGGCTGCCTTCTCAATGCCAAGAAGAGAATCAGCAGCTGCCAGACTACTCTGGTAGTGGCAAATCTCCTGTCCTTTTTTTTTTTTTTTTCCCAACACTGGACACCCCCATACATAATAGATGCTCTGCTTGTTCTCCTGAAATCGGTGGGTATTGCAAGCGTTTTTCTAATGTGAAGGGAAGGGACACCATCATTTTACTAGAAAAATAGTGCACAATGTTGCACTATTTTTCTGGCTTTTTTTGTCAGAATCTATGACAGAGGCCCCTAACAGAGCCTGCCACACAGATGTGACAGAAACAGAAAGTATGTTAGAGAAGAATATCTTGGTAAAATAGCATCTGATGGAGCCTGTCATTTGTAGAGGCATACAGTATTATAGTAAGGCCCGATAGAAGTCCTATGTGGGCACCTCTTGGAGGTTGTATGGATCTGTAATACAGTCTTGTATATGAGCTCAAATACCAGTGAAAAGCCATGTAAGACCATGTCCCAAAGGCAAAAAAATGGCTGAATGCCTGTAACACCAATTGGTTTTCTATCAATTATTATGGTCTTGCTTTCTTTGCGGTTGTTACTGAGCTAATCTGCTTTAGTGCTTGTTTTTATTAAATCCTTTTATTACAAGCACAATAATTGCCCTTTGTTGCGCACAAATTCCTTTCCACAAAACAAGCTTAAATAAGGGAGCCATAATAATGCTCTGAATGTCAATGATCAGCTTCACGACACTCTATTTATCTGCAATTCTTTGTAAAAGCAGATGCTTTCTTGGGGATGAGAAATAGCTGAGAACTGGTAATGACAAGTGAAAAACTTCTGAACTAGGATGACTATATACATTCTGACCTGAGTGGATACATATTTGGTGGGTGGTGGGTTCTACCATACACTAGCAAATTTAGATTCTTATATAATTTGTTTAGTTGTGTAGATAAATACATGATACTTGGGTCTTTTATGATTTAGTTAAAACCTATACCAGAAATGAGTTGAGGAACTTTTGAGCCTTCTGTTCCTGCCTTGTGCTTTGTGTAATCTGAAACCAGCAGAGAAGTGTTTGCCTTGGGCACATATTTCCCATGTCTTTTGACCTCCTAATTGCTCTCTGACCCAGAATCAGATCAGTAAAGTTCTCTTATTATTTCTGTTATTTTATGAATGGGTAAAATACAGTCTTAGTTGAAAACATGTTGTAACAAGCACATATTTGATTCTAGGTCTTCTAGTTATAAACAGTTATCACCTATCCACAGGATAGGTCCTACCTGTGAGACCACCACTAATCACCAGAATGCCAGTCAGACTCCCAGCAATCATGCTTTTATCACCTATCCTTTGCAAAGGTTTATGAAAGTATTTACATGGTTTCTGTCACCATGAAAATGCTATCCCATCTACTGGGATGTTGTATAGCAGGGAGAGCTGAGCAGATTCACTGTAAGGCCGGGTTCACATAACCATTTTGTTTTTCATTCATTTGGTCTGTCAGTAGAGCAGAAAAAAACAGATCTTGTATTTTAGGCATCCATTATGCACATATTGCATCTGTTTTAGCCATCTCCATCTAAGATCCGTTATTGTAGATGGAAAAAAATGTACTGTTCTTAAAGGGGTTGTCTGAGTTATATTTATTGATGACCTATCCTCAGGATAGGATATCAGATCGTCAGCTCGTTCCCATAGACTTGTATAGGAAAGAGCCGCCCCATTGAAATGAATGGGGCGGCTTGGGTGTAATTAGACCTGCTCACCGCTACTGATGTTACGGCGAGCAGGTAAACAGTGAAGAGGAGGCAGCGCTGACATGGCGCGCGCCTCCTCTTCAAACAGCTGATCGGCGGGGGTGCTGGGTGTCGGACCCCCGCCGATCAGATACTGATGACCTGTCCTGAGGATAGGCCGTCAATAAATATAACTCGGACAACCCCTTTAAGATTCGGAAGAAAGGAAAGATAAACAGTGATGTGAACCAAGCCTAACTTTATTGACTGCAATGCCTGCTCCAGTGTTTGGAGGCGATATGATTGTACAGACATAGTAAGCTATCAATCACTGATAGGCCCACCCACTGGACTCCCTACAAAGAACAGAGATTTCAGTTGTCAATAAAATAATTTTCCCACAAAACTATATATCAATTTGCTTAGCTCCTCCTGTTCTATATCATGCTGACCACAGATGGCACTGCATGTACAATGTGACAGGCTCTATATAAGTTCACCATTGTTAACAGTTAACTTTTAATTTTGTTTTCAATGCATCTAAATTGATAAATGCCACTTATAATTAAAGAAGAACTTGCGCAAAAAATGTTATTCTCTGATCTGTTAGAAAGGTGCATGATATAATCTATAGTGAATGTCATCTTCTTATCAGAGAATGTAATTGTGAGTAATAACCTCTCTTCTTGTAGCTGGGTCAGGTGACCAACTCCCTGACCTCCAACTGATCCAGGACAGGAAGCCAGTCACTGCTCTAGTCATTCCTATGGGACTGAAAGTGAGGCTCCCATAGGAATGCATAGAAAATTAGACTTCTTCTAGTCCCATAAGTCTCTGTGTGAGTTGGTGAGTCTAATTCCTAGTCACATGACACAGATAAGAAAGTCAAAAATACAGCCGTTGGTAAGAAAATGACATTCACTACAGATTACATCATGTACATTTCTAGCATGGAATAAAAATTTTTGCGGGAGTTCTTCTTTAAGGCACATCCGTTAATAATATTGTTTTATATTTTTTATGCATACTAACACCTTTTTGATTGTTACATGAGTAACGAAATACTGAAAAGATAGTGGCAGTACTTACAATTGACACATTCACATAAAGCAGCAGTGTAAGCCCACTGGTTCAGTGCTTTGTCAAGATCAGTCAGGCTAAAAACGAAGACCAGCCATACATATTAGATGCTGTTGGCTGAACACCGTTCCATGCTCATAAACGCTTGGCCAAACACACGTGTTCTGACTGGTGAAAGGGGAGAAAACCACTGGCAGACACCTCTGGCTATGGATTATTTCTATAGAACAAAAGCATTGGTTAGATTAAACTGTACAGTATTTATCTCTCCCATAATCTGCCATCTAAGGAGAGTCAGGAGGCCACCATATGCATAAGATGGATGGATTGTCCCATTGAACTCCTCAGGTTCAACTATGCACATCTAATATATATGGGCAGCTTAAGACCTCATGCACATGGCTGCATTACAGCTTTGTAAAAACTCAGCTAAACACAGCTGTAATATGGCACCTATAGAAGGGTAAGGAACATTTCCGTATCTCCATATTTTTCCAGTTATAGCTGTAGAGCCATGCTATACTATTTCACATCATTTTTAATTCAGGTTTTGAAATCTGGCAGAGGATCTTAAGACCTGAATTAAATGGATCAGTTTTGTCCCCATTGACAATGAATGGAGACAAGCATTCATTATCAATGGGGACAAAACTGATCGGGATGCATCTGTTCAGTTGCATTTTGGGGACAGACACAAAACCACTGCAAGCAAACAAACTGGATCCATTTTGTTGCGTTTTGATTTAACACAACTGGATCCTGATGAAACTGAGACATCCGAATGAATTAAATGCACCAGATCAGTTTAATTCAGGTTTTGGGATCCTCTGCTGGATCTCAAGACCTGAATTAAAAATGTAGATGTGAAAGTAGCCTTATGACTCCATAGAAAAGAGCTCCAATAGACTCTATGAAAAGGGAAGGAGGAGGATAGCAGTGTACAAAGCCTTGGGAGAACAGCAGTACTAACACCTCATTAGTACATAATATTGGATGTGTGCTAGGTGCTAGTGTATGCTGGCATGTCTGACTTATAGGCTTACAGCTTCTTAAAGGGGTTACCCACTTCAGCAAGTGGCATTTACCATGTAGAAAACGGTCATACAAATCACTCACCAATGTATTGTGATTGTCCATATTGTCTCGATTTCTGGCTTGATTAATTTTTCTATTGCACTATACACTGCTCATATCCAGGGTTTATGGCCACCATTCCAGCGTAGATACGAGGTGGCTGGGATGGGATCTACTGCGCATGTGTGCACTCCTATGGTATGAGTCCAGCACGTTTTCCTATAGTATCTGGATTGCAACAGTGGTTGTAACCCCTGAAAACAAGCAGTGTATAATGCATTTGAAAAATGAATCAATATTGCAGTCCAAATGGAGACAAAAAGTAAGTAATATGGACAATCACAATGATTAGTAAGTGCTTGTATTAACTTTGTCTACATGATAAGTGCCATATACTGAAGTCAAACAACCTCTTTAAGCTTTCTGCTACTTCTGCGACAGTCCACCTTAAACAGTTCATCACAAGTTTTTCCAGTAGAGGATGATGGTAGGCTTATATTTCTTTTTGCTGGGTTTGAACTAATTGCCTCAACAGCCCCAAATATTGTAATTTGAAAGTTGTTAGCAATTGTTACCTCTCTAGCTTTTATTTTAATTATTTATTTATATTTTTTTACAGATTTTCCTAGGTGGACAATTATGAAAACAAATCATTTTATGATGGAACAGTTTGGAAATAATCTAGACCATTGTTAACATCTAACTGGATGGCAAGAATGTCCACAGGAGATGGAAATCTCTTTACCAGTCTTGGGAGGCGCAAAAACACTGTTATGGACTATTTAGTTACATGTTTAGTGAATTAGTGGCTCTTTTGTTGATGGAGTCAGAATAAGTTGTCATTTTACATTAAAATGGCTTTTTTTTCTAATTTTATTTTTCAGACATCCACTCCCTTCATGAATTCCAACACAGACTTTACATTCCTACATTCTGTGAAAACAATCCATTTGTGATTGTGTTAATATTCAGCTTAATTTCTTAAGTAATTTCTTATAAACTTCATGATAAAGTGTGTTGTCTGGATGTGCTGTTCAACTTTTCAATGTCTAGTCCTAGAATTTCAGAGAATACCTTCTGTTCCATGAAGCTCTGGATCCCATTAACTTCTTCCACTCCCAAGTGTTAGGACAGCATTTCTGTCTTTAGGATAATACATAACCTATCTCTGGCACTATATTCTCATGAAGAAACCATGAGCACAAGCTATGTAAAGGATCCCATAAGAATAAAGTCAGCTTTTTGTTCTCAGGCAAAATCTGTGGCTTACTAATCTCTCCCCATTGTCCACACATTCATGCGTAGCTGAACCAAGCATGCATATGTATATGGAGGAGTTGGGAGGAAGAGTTAGCTGAACATGCAAGATTTTGAAGGTATATGGGTACCTTAAACCTTGGAATGTTAAACATTTATTTGCATGTTAGTAGTATGAAATCTTAAGCTGGATTTACACAGGCTGATTGTCAAGAAGGAAGTGTTCCTTCCCAATAGCCGGCTGCTTGTTTACTGAAGAAGACTGCACATTTACATGCAGCGATCTCCTTTACTGTATGAGGATGAGGTATCACTATTGCGATCCCTCGTCCTCATACAGAATCATGGTTTCTGAGAAGTAGAACATGGTATAGATCGCATGATCTGCTGTCCAGAAGCCACGATCGGTGGTGCCTGCATGAACTACAGGATCACCCAATGAACGAGCATTTTGCTTGTTCATTGGGTGATCAGAAGCATATTTACATGGCCAGATTGTTGGAAATGACTGTTCGAAGGAACGGTCATTCCCGATAATCTGCCCGATTCTTGGGCCGTGTAAATGTACCTTTTAGTTTTCTATATCAATTATAATAAAAGTAGAATGGTAAAATAAAAAGTGATAATGATGACTTTTATGAGCAGAATGCCATTGATAAGGTACTTCCTGTATTACCAAAGTCCCAATATAGATATACAATATATCTAACCTTTTGGAATATTTTTTTTTTCATTCCTTGGTTTCCATACACACTGGTAATACCCATTCTGCTTCCCAGTATTTCTTTCTAATTACAGATATGAGAGGAAAAAAGCCATTGTTGTTGTTCTTCTCATAATAGGTTTAAACATGGAGAATAGATACCACAAGCATGAACTGAAGCTTGATCACTCTTTATATCTAGTTGTACTTTTCTGTGTTTGGACTTTGGATTTCAAAAGCTTTGGATTTAATCAACGTTCTCCTTAAACAAATGGTGATAAAGTTCTTTTTCCAGTGGAGTATACATCCAGAAAATACATAAAGTTTTTGATGCAGTTTAAGGTGTAGATTTTTATGCAGTCAGATGTGGATTCAGCAGAAAGGAGAAATAAGTATTTCCTTTATATGTCTCATTCCTACCAAATGCATTTCTGGCCTTGGCTCAAAAAACGGCACAAAATCCTTAATGTGTGATTCCAGCCTAAGTGCTTTCATTCACGCACATTTTGTGAACATTTTTAAGTACTTGTAAAAAAAAAAAAAAATGTCAAGTATGTTACTAAGTATGTTTAATGGCTTTTTATTATCTTATAACATCTGCAATTTTTCAGACTTTTTAAAGTCCTATAGTAAAGCCTTGTTTCATAAGATTTCGTCTTAACTGAGTGTTTATGATGACCTGTCTGACCAAGGGCATTAGACAGTCCTTCCAATGGATTTCAGTGAGAAGGAGACAGAGAAGTCAGCACCATTTTGTGAAATGGTGCCTGCTGCAGAAGGCAAATGTTTAAACCTTTTTAATTAAGACCTACTAGAGACATAGTTATAGCACAAAGGTTAATGCAATGAGGTGTCCATAGCTTTTAACAATAAGTCCATGAGTGGGAATCTGTACTGGCTTCCAGAGTGATGAGGCTTCCATACTCACTAAACTGTAAACCCTAGCTATGAAGCAGTGGTTCTTCGCTCACCGCACTTTACTTAACATATATACATCCATCTGATGCTAAAAACTTTCCAACCCAATAGCTAGCAGCGTATGTAAAAGACTCTCCATTCAGTTGTTTGTATCAGTCTCTCCTAATGACTTACTAGATGTTCAGTCTTACTGTGAGTTTAGTTGTCTTTTTGTATATTTCGTACTGTTCAGCCTGGAGCTGATATTTGTGAACATGAATTAAAGGAAGAAAAATCAGTTTTGGTGGTGGATGTTATTTATTCATGTAATTTAAGTGACTTGGACAACAGGATTTTACATCCGTCCTACTGCAATGACGTTTTATTTTGTTCTTTTGCCAGGCACATCTGTTCAGGAGGATTGGAATGTAGAAGTAGAAAATACCTGCACCTGAAGGATATGAGAAAAATATAGATTTTTTTTTTTTTCTGTACAACTCATATTGTTCCTGGCATTTATCATTCTGTTATTGATAAAGCAAGCAACATACATTTAGAAGATCCAGTTGTATAAGATTCATGGAAATAAAAGGAATCAGTAGTTGCAACAAAATTCTTCACTTAGTATGCGGTTAGGCCTCTTTCACACGTTCCATGTTAGTGATAATATCATGATAAGACTCGTGTTTTAACCATGTATGGTCCATGTTTAGTCCGTGTGACCCAAGGTCAGTCGTAACCATGTCATCCACGCTCAGTAGAATATCACTTATGTGTGAATAAACACATTAAAGTGAATGGATTTGTGTGTTCTCCATTGAGAACACCGACAGCACATGTCCATGATTCACTGACATGTCAAAGAGGTTTTAATGGTTAGGTAAAGTATTGCATGCATGTGCATGCACAGAGAGGTTTCAGTCAAAGAGAAGTTAAAGTCAAAGAGGTTCCCCTTTGACTTTAAAAGCAAACACTCAAAAATATGATAGAGGTGACATGGTTATTGTCAAGCGTATTTGAAATAAAACACAACCATGTGCATATCAATTAAATGCTGTGCATTATGCTATATTAAACGGCTTTTTTTTTTTCAGAATGGGATAAGCCGCATATTTGTTCATGTGAACATAGCCCTATCCTCTTTTTACATGCTCTCAAAACAAAGCAGAACATGTAAACCCAGCCCTATACTCTTTTTAATAAGGACTCATCAGTTAGTGCTTAGCACTTCTGTAGCAATAAATTAAGTTTATTGACCTCATTCCCTGTAAGGCTATGTTCACATCTGCGTTGGAGGATCTATTTTGTTGTAGGTTCTGCTAAAAACGGCAGACTAAAGAGTGTTGCATGCTGCCTGGCCCCCAGAGACCGTATTATAGTCAATGGAGTCTGTCAGGTCTCTGATAACCAAGCAGAATGACAGAATGTGAACATAGCCAAAAACATGTAGATGTGGTTCTCTATGAAAAAAAAAATACAATGGTGTAGATGGGTATTACTCAACTAAACATAAACAAATGCACACTAAGTACCGCTTACTTTATGACTAGAGATGAGCAAAGAATTTGAAAATTTGATTCAGCTGCTTCGACAAATTTTACAAAAAAATTCCCTTAATGACTAATTACTTTGTCATGAAGCACATTTCTTTGTAAGTAGTAGGTACAAATACATCATTGTACCCCTCAGATGCTTCTTCCATACATGATCATGGCATCTGATATACATATAAAATTTAAAAAGAAAAAAAACATAATTACCTGCTCCATTTGCTCGTGATGGGCTGGCTGCCATCTTGCTTGAAGAGCTGACAAAATGTCACGCGGCCTGAGATGACTTCATTACGCACAAGATTTAAGTACGTACAAAGTTTAAGTAGATGTAGATAATCACTAAGACTGCAGCCAGTGTCAGACTGGGGTGCCTAGGACCCAAATCTATTTTGGGGGCCCACCATGTGGATACATTAAAATATTACCTGTTCACACAGCAGCAACATGCTACCAGATGATTGAATATGGCGGTCCCTGCAGCAACTTTGAGCAGCTAGGTCCTGGGGAAAAGAGGGCACAGGTAGCTTTCCTCTATGCCTAGAAGTCATCTCAGTTCTGATTGTGTCAATAATAATAAACTGGGGTGCTTCTTTAACCCCTTCAACCCCGGGCCTGTTTTTTCACCTTACTGCCCAGGCCATTTTTTGCAAATCTGACATGTGTCACTTTATGTGGTAATAACTTTGGAACGCTTTAACTTATCCAGGCCATTCTGAGATTGTTTTCTTCTCACATATTGTGCTTCACAACAGTAATTTCATTTTTATTTATACAAAAATACCAAATTTACCAAAAATTTGGAAAAATTTCCAAATTTCAATTTCTCTACTTTCAAAATACATAGTAATACCTCCAAAAATAGTTATTTTACATTCCCCATATGTCTACTTTATGTTGGCATCATTTTATAAATGTTGTTTTACTTTTTTAGGATGTTAGAAGGCTTAGAAGTTTAGAAGCCATTTTTCAAATTTTCACAATCTTCCAAAACCATTTTTTAAGCACCAATTCAGATATAAAGTGATTTTGAGGGGCTTACATAATGAAACCCACCCATAAATGACCCCATTTTAGAAACTACACCCCTCAAATTATAAAAAACTGCTGTTACAAACTTTGTTAACCCTTGATGTGTTCCACAAGAATTAAAGGAAAATGGAGGTGAAATTTCAAAATTTCACTTTTTTGGTAGATTATTCATGTTAATAATTTTTTTCTTGCAACACAGTAAGGGTTAACAGCAAACTAAACCTCAATATACATTGCTCTGATTCTGCAGTTTACAGAAATACCCCATATGTGGTGGTAAATAGAGATGAGCGAGCACTAAAATGCTTGGGTGCTCGTTATTCGAGACAAACGTTTCCCGATGCTCGGGTGCTCGTTTCGAGCATTTTTTGCAGGGGACCAAGGCTCTGCCTAGGGAAAGCTGGGTGAAAACCTAGAAACATCAGAAAATGATGTAAACACCACAGAAATGGACAGGAAACATCAGGGGCAACATGCATGGATGCCTCTGAGGCTGCCTAATCCCACCATTACCCCAAATTCTCCTGCAACAGCCTGGTGGTTACCCTCATGGCAATTGTGCTCACCCAGACCAAGAAAGGCAAGGCACATGCCCATCACATGTTAGAGAAGCACCCAACTAGGTGCAACGAAGGTCCATCACCCATGCCCATGCTGGCACTGCTCTCCTATCCCCAGCCACACGATGCAGGCAAAAGCCTGACACAGCATGGCGGTGACACCAACAAGTGGCCAAGTTAGATGAGGTAGCTGGTGAAGCACCCAAAAATTTAGCCTGACAGAGCATGGCGGTTACACCACCAATGACTTTGTCCGACTGAGAATGCAGTGAAATGGCTTTTGTTGAGCCTCAAAAATTTTTTTTCTTTTTGGAGTACATAAGGTCGACCCTCAGCAAAAAAAATTATTTTTAAATGTCGGTACTTGCGCCTCCTGAAAAATTGTTTTGGACTGTCTGACGCTCCTGAAACATTGTTTTACACTGTCTGTAGTTGACACTGCGGAAAAATTGTTTGGAGAGAGAGGGCCTGTAGGGGGCCCTCACAAAAAATTGCTTAGAGAGAGGGCCTGTAGGTGGACCTCCGGAAAAATTGTTTGGAGAGAGGGCCTGTACGGGGCCCTCCCGAAAAATTGCTTAGAGAGAGGGCCTGTAGGGGGCCGTCCGGAAAAATTGTCGTAAAAGAGTGCCAGTTGGCCCTCTAAAAAATTGCGTTTTGGTTCAGCGTTAGGCAAAGACGACAAGGAGGAGGAGGAGTAGAGAAGAGGAATCGGATACATAAGTAATGTTAATCTTTAGCTGCTTTCCCTAGGAGGAGATTTGAATTCCGGTGAAATCCAGGCTTTGTTCATTTTAATAAGCGTCAGCCTGTCAGCGCTGTCAGTTGACAGGCGTGTACGCTTATCGTGATGACGCCTCCAGCTACACTGAATCCCCTCTCTGACAACACGCTAGCGGCAGGGCAGGCCAGCACCTCCAAGGCGTACAGCGACAGTTCAGGCCATGTGTCCAGCTTTGAAACCCAGTAGTTGTATGGAGCAGAGTGATCGGTCCGGACATTGGTATGGTCAGCTAGGTACTCCCTCACCATCTTTCTGTACAGCTCCCCCCTACTCTGCCTAGACTGGGGACAGGTGACAGTGTCTTGCTGGGGTGACATAAAACTGACAAAGGCCTTGGAGAGCGTTCCCCTGCCAGTGCTGGACAAGCTGCCTGCTCGCCTCCTCTCCCCCGCTACTTGGCCCACAGAACCACGCCCTCTGCCGCTAGTGGCGTCAGATGGGAAGGATTGTTTCAGTTTGTGCACCAGGGCCTGTTGATATTGATTCACTCCCATACTCCTTTCCTCTACAGGGATGAGAGTGGAAAGGTTCTGCTTGTACCGTGGGTCCAGGAGAGTGAACACCCAGTAATCGGTGTTTGAAAAAATTCTTCTAACGCGAGGGTCACGGGATAGGCAGCCTAACATGAAGTCTCCCATGTGCGCCAGAGTCCGAACACGCAAGAATTCCCTCTCCTCACTGGCCTGACTCTCCATTTCCTCCTCCTCCTCTTCAGCCCATACACGCTCAAGAGTTAAGAAGGACTGAGCATTGGTACCCTCTTCTGTCTCGCCGACATTCTCCTCCTCTTCCTCATCCCCCTCCTCCGATACGTGCTGAGAAACAGACCGGAGGGTGCTCTGGCTATCAAGCGACATATCTTCCTCCACCGTCTCTTGTGACAAGCGCAAAGCTTCCGACTTCATGCTGAGCAGTGAGTTTTTCAACAGGCAAAGCAGCGGGATGGTGAGGCTGATAATGGCGGCATCGCCGCTGACCATCTGTGTTGACTCCTCAAAGTTGGTCAACACCTGGCAGATATCAGACATCCACGTCCACTCCTCATTGTAGACTTGAGGAATCTGACTGACCTGACTACCAGTTCTGGTGGAAGTTGACATCTGGCAGTCTACAATCGCTCTGCGCTGCTGGTAAACTCTGGATAACATGTTTAATGTCGAATTCCATCTTGTGGGCACGTCGCACAACAGTCGGTGAGCGGGCAGTTGTAGGCGGCGCTGCGCTGCCCTGAGAGTGGCAGCATCTGTGGTCGACTTGTGGAAATGCGCACAGATGCGGCGCACCTTGGTGAGCAAATCAGACAGATTGGGGTATGTCTTGAGGAACCGCTGAACTATGAGATTGAACACGTGGGCCAGGCATGGCACGTGTCAGTCTGCCGAGTTGCAGAGCCGCCACCAGGTTATGCCCGTTGTCACACACAACCATGCCTGGCTTGAGGTTCAGCGGTGCCAGCCACAGATCGGTCTGCGCCGTGATACCCTGTAATAGTTCTTGGGCGGTGTGCCTTTTGTCACCTAAGCTCAGCAGTTTAAGCACCGCCTGCTGGCGCTTAGCCACGGCACTGCTGCTGCGCCTAGAGCTACCGACTGAAGGCGCCGTGCCCACGGATGGTAATTCGGAGGAGGAGGTGGAGGAGGAGGAGGGGTCAGATGAGGAGGCATAGTACGTCTGAGAGACCATGACCGAGGTAGGCCCCGCAATCCTCGGTGTGGGCAGTACATGAGCGGCCCCAGGGTTAGACTCGGTCCCAGCCTCCACCAAATTAACCCAATGTGCCGTCAGTGATATATAGTGTCCCTGCCCGGCAACACTTGTCCACGTGTCCGTGGTTAGGTAGACCTTCTCAGAGACAGCGTTGGTCAGGGCACGGATGATGTTCTGTGACATGTGCTGGTGTAGGGCTGGGACGGCACATCGGGAAAAATAGTGGCGGCTGGGGACCGAATACCGAGGGGCAGTCACCGCCATGAGAAAGGCCTCGGTCTCTTCCAGCCTATAGGGCAGCATCTCTAGGCTCAGCAATTTGGAGATGTGGATGTTGAGGGCTTGGGCATGTGGGTGGGTGGAACTGTATTTCCTCTTGCACTCCAGCGTCTGCTGTAAAGACAGCTGAACGCTGCGCAGGGACACATTGGTGGACGCTGTGGAGGATCGTGTAGGCGAAGGCGTGGTTTTCCGGCAGGAGGCGCTCGTGCCGGGGTCCTGGGCAGGGGGTTGACTAGCAGAGGCAGCGAGTGACACAGGGGAAGGAGCAGTGGTGTGACCCGCAGGAGGTGAACGGCCTTGGTTCCATTGAGTGGGGTGTTTAGCACTCATATGCCTGCGCATGCTGGTGGTGGTTAGGCTAGTAGTGGTGGCACCCCTGCTGATCCTGGTGTGGCACAGGTTGCACACCACAGTCCGTCGGTCATCCTCAATTTCTTTAAAGAACCTCCAGACTTGCGAACATCTAGGCCTCGCCACGGGAGCTTCACTACATGAAACAGTTGCTGCTGATGCACCAGCTTTGGCCCTGCTTCTCCCTCTGGCCACACCACTGCCTCTTCCAACCTGTTCTGGTGCAGCACTCGCCTCCACCTCAGAAGCACTGTCTTCACTCGGCTTATCAACCCAGCTTGGGACAGTCACCTCGTCATCCTCCGATTCCTCAGTCTGCTCCCCCCTCAGACTTCCTGCCCTGACAACAACTTCACCACTGTCTGACAACCGTGTCTCCTCATCGTCCGACACCTCTTTACACACTTCTTCCACTAAGTCAACAATGTCATCACCCTCAGACTGCAACAGTTGGAAAATTTGGGCATCGGGAAAGAGGTCAGCAGCAACCTGAGAAGTGGTTTGTGACTCTGGGAAGGGTCCAGAAAACAGTTCCTCAGAGTATGCCGGATCGCATTCCAAATTTTCCTGGGAGGGGGCAGACTGGGGGGAAGGAGGTTGAGGTGGAGGAGCCAGAGGAGTGCTCCCTTGGGTAACGTGGGTGGACTGCGTGGAAGACTGACTGGTGGACAAATTACTTGAAGCATTGTCCGCAATCCACGACATCACCTGTTCGCACTGTTGTGGTTTCAACAGTCCTCTACCACGTGTCTGTGTAAGTTGAGACATGAAGCTAGGGAGTGTAGCTCTGCAGCGTTCCCCTGCTCCCTCATCAGCAGGTACTGTCTCACCCTGCCCAGGACCACGGCCTCTGCCCCCTGCAGTAATTGAATGCCCACGCCCTCGTCCTCGACCCTTAGCCCTGGGGTTCAACGTTTTCTGAATATAAGTGTATTATATATACCAAAAAAAAAATGGGCCTGCTGTACTGAAACCCACAAACTTGTTCAATCTGAACAAGTTGATATATACAGTCATGGCCAAAAGTTTTGAGAATGACACAAATATTATATTTTCACATGATCTGCTGCCCTCTGGTTTTTATGTGTGTTTGTCAGATGTTTTTATCACATACAGAAATATAATTGCAATCATATTATGAGTAACAAAAGCTTATATTGACAGTTAGAATGAGTTAATGCAGCAAGTCAATATTTGCAGTGTTGACCCTTCTTCTTCAGGACCTCTGCAATTCTCCCTGGCATGCTCTCAATCAACTTCTGGACCAAATCCTGACTGATAGCAGTCCATTCTTGCACAATCAATGCTTGCATTTTGTCAGAATTTGTAGGTTTTTGTTTGTCCACCTGTCTCTTGATGATTGACCACAAGTTCTCAATGGGATTAAGATCTTGGGGAGTTTCCAGGCCATGGACCCAAAATCTCTATGTTTTGTTCCCTGAGCCATTTAGTTATCACCTTTGCTTTATGGCAAGGTGCTCCATCATGCTGGAAAAGGCATTGATGATCGCCAAACTGCTCTTGGACGGTTGGGAGAAGTTGCTCTCGGAGGACATTCTGGTACCATTCTTTATTCATGGCTGTGTTTTTAGGCAAGACTGTGAGAGAGCCGATTGCCTTGGCTGAGAAGCAACCCCACACATGAATGGTTTCAGGATGCTTTACAGTTGGCATGAGACAAGACTGGTGGTAGCACTCACCTCGTCTTCTCCGAATAAGCTGTTTTCCAGATGTCCCAAACAATCGAAAAGGGGATTCATCAGAGAAAATGACTTTACCCCAGTCCTCAGCAGTCCACTCCCTGTACCTTTTGCAGAATATCAGTCTGTCCCTAATGTTTTTTCTGGAGAGAAGTGGCTTCTTCGCTGCCCTCCTTGAGACCAGGCCTTGCTCCAAGAGTCTCCGCCTCACAGTGCATGCAGATGCACTCACACCTGCCTGCTGCCATTCCTGAGCAAGCTCTGCACTACTGGTAGCCCGATCCCGCAGCTGAAACACTTTTAAGAGACGGTCCTAGTGCTTGCTGGTCTTTCTTGGGCGCCCTGGAGCCTTTTTGGCAACAATGGAACCTCTCTCCTTGAAGTTCTTGATGATGCGATAGATTGTTGACTGAGGTGCAATCTTTCTAGCTGCGATACTCTTCCCTGTTAGGCCATTTTTGTGCAGTGGAATGATGACTGCACGTGTTTCTTTAGAGATAACCATGGTTAACAGAAGAGAAACAATGATGCCAAGCACCAGCTTCCTTTTAAAGTGTCCAGTGGTGTCATTCTTACTTAATCATGACAGATTGATCTCCAGCCCTGTCCTCATCAACACCCACACCTGTGTTAATGGAGCAATCACTGAAATGATGTTAGCTGGTCCTTTTAAGGCAGGGCTGCAATGATGTTGAAATGTGCTTTGGGGGATAAAGTTCATTTTCTAGGCAAATATTGACTTTGCAAGTAATTGCTGTTAAGCTGATCACTCTTTATAACATTCTGGAGTATATGCAAATTGCCATTATAAAAACTGAAGCAGTAGACTTTGTAAAAATTAATATTTGTATCATTCTAAAAACTTTTGGCCATGACTGTAGGTGGATAAGTTAGAACAAAATTACGTATTTTATTACGTACCGTGCAGTATGGAGCAATTACACTGAAACTATTAGATTAGGCAGACTTGGTCTGCTTAAGTGCAACCCAGAAAAATGTCGCACTCAGATTTTTCGAATGTAGCTGTATCAGTGAGCACAAAAGACCTTTTTTAATTACGTGACGTACAGTATGGGTCACCTGGACAGAAAATACGGATTGTGGTTTGTATATAGGTGGATAAGTTAGAGCAAAATTACGTATTTTATTACGTACCGTGCAGTATGGAGCAATTACACTGAAACTATTAGATTAGGTAGACTTGGTCTGCTTAAGTGCAACCCAGACAAATGTCGCACTCAGATTTTTCTAATGTAGCTGTATCAGTGAGAGCAAATGACCGTATTGGATTACTTGACGTACAGTATGGGTCACCTGGACAGAAAATACGGATTGTGGTTTGTGGTGACTGGACAGCTGAACTGTGACACACAGAATGGTTCCACACAGCTGCATGAAATGGATTTGTATCACTGAGATAAAACAACAAAAAAACTAATTTTTTTTTTTTTAACGTAACGTGCAGAATATATCAGAGCAAACTCAGCCCCTGCTGACTGTGGCTATTTTCACTTCAACCCAGAAAAATGTCGCACTCAGATTTTTCTAATGTAGCTGTATCAGTGAGGGCAAATGACCGTATTGGATTACATGACGTACAGTATAGGTCACCTGGACAGAAAATACGGATTGTGGTTTGTGGTGACTGAACAGCTGAACTGTGGTTCCACAGAGCTGTATGAAATGGATTTGTATCACTGAGATAAAACAACAAAAAAAACTAATTTTTTTTTTTTTTTTAACGTAACGTGCAGAATATATCAGAGAGCAAACTCAGCCCCTGCTGACTGTGGCTATTTTCACTTCAACCCAGAAAAATGTCGCACTCAGATTTTTCTAATGTAGCTGTATCAGTGAGAGCAAATGACCATATTGGATTACGTGACGTACAGTATGGGTCACCTGGACAGAAAATATGGATTGTGGTTTGTGGTTACTGGACAGCTGAACTGTGACACACAGAATGGTTCCACACAGCTGTATGAAATGGATTTGTATCACTGAGATAAAAAAACAAAAAAACAAAGCTTGTTATATATGGCGACAGCTGCACTACTAGTGCCAGCCAGCCCAGCCAGGAGACAAAAAAAAGTGTCTATATTCGAGTATAAGGCGGACACATCTAAAGTGAGCCAATAATAATCAGGCTCCCATACTATGTTTTGTAATTGTGTAATGAGTGATGTGGAGTCCTTTAGGTAAGATTTAAGATTTACAACATGTTTTTGTAAAAATAAATCTATATAATGTGATAGGTTTCTGGTGAGGGAGGTCACAACAGAGATTATTTGGCGCCCAGGGTTTTCTTTTTGATCCTTGTGTATTTTGGGCAAGTGATAAAACGTAGCTAGGGTGGCATCTTTTACAAATATGTATTCCTTTTCCCTTTTGTGGAGGAATGAATCGGCTGTTTTAATTAGGGTTTCAAACTCAATGTCTTGTATGGAGGTGTCTTCGGAAGTGGTAGATAGTACTTCTGATCAGATAGTATATTATGGGCTTCTTTAAGGTAGTCTGTCCTATTTTGGATGACTACACCCCCCCCCTTTATCAGCACTTCTGATGATGATATTTGGGTTCGATCTTAGCTTTTTAAGGGCCAATCTTTCCGAGG
This sequence comes from Rhinella marina, assembly GCA_900303285.1. Taxonomy (NCBI): domain Eukaryota; kingdom Metazoa; phylum Chordata; class Amphibia; order Anura; family Bufonidae; genus Rhinella; species Rhinella marina. Next base: position 12,727 of record ONZH01014835.1, on the reverse strand, counting down.
GCTTGAGGTTGTATTTTTTATTGGTTCCATTGTTGATGTTTCTGAATTCCTCTGATACCACTGAATAGAAAGTTTCCAAGAAACTTCCCCTATGATGGGTGGGGTAAAACTTGGATGTTGGTTTGAGGCCTGAGGGGATGGCTTCCTCTGGGTTATTTGTAGAGGTTCCAGAGTTTGGTTCACTTTTTGTTTCTTTAGGTTTGTTATCCAGAATTTTGAAGTGCCTTGATGAACTTATTGAGGTCCAAGAAAAGGTTGAATTTATCGATCTTCTAGTTGGACAAAACGATAGTCCCTTAGGCAATACAGCAATTTCTATTTTAGATAAGGTGTAATTGGAGAGATTAAAAATACCTTGAGACTGTACTGACGAATGCGAACTAGCTAGGTGGATGGGCTTTGAAGCATTCTTTTTGCTTTTCCCACCCCTACATCCCCTTCTTGGTTTTTTCTTTTTGTGGGTTTGCGGCCTAGTGGGTGAAAAAAAATCAGTGATGGTAGTAGTGTTTGGGCTTTTAAGGATTGGATATGCTGCTATAGTATTGATGATGGGAGAGTAAGGAAAGAAACAGATGTGGATGGGCCCGCAAGAGAGTGTTCACTAGGAGAGACTAAATTTGTGGTACCAGTTTCGTTTGATATAATTTGTTGTGTTGTTGGGCTGAGTTGGCATTCTCTTCTATCTCTGGATGAGGGACTGCTTCGTTCTCCTATATCAGTTGGTGGTGTGAATACGTGTACAGTCAGTAGCGAATCTGCTTCCACATCAGACAGTATAGTATTGGTAGGAGAGTTTGATATTGTATCAATAGATGTTTGAAGGTGGATAGAAAAACGAGTGGGGGGTAGGTTTAATGGTCCACATTCGTCCATAACCTCTTTTGTAAAAACCTTGGAAGGTGTTGTTTTTGTTATTGTTGTTTTCTTTGTTGTCGATTGGGGTCCTGGTGTAAAGTTCAAAAATGTATTGGTGTTGGATAGAGGAGTATGGAATTCTAAATTGGAAATGTCCGGAGACGGACTAAAGTCCTGTGGGGGTGCATTGGTCATAGTTGGCTTATTCGCGGTATTCTCTCCAAACCTCAGACAGGAGATTTGGTGTGGATTGAACAGAGTAATAGTATTGGTCCTAGCTGGGTAGTGTCGGTTTGGTTGGATTTTATGGTGTAATGGCCTGGGATGTTTGCAAGAACCATAGTGATTCATATTGCGGGAGCTATTTGTGTATATCTGTCCTTTTCTATGTATTTCTGGCTTTCTAGATGGCTGGCCATTTGCTAGGAGGTTTTCTTTCAGTATGGTGACCTGGGGTTGTTGAGAAGGTGATGGGTTAGACCTTTTGTCTTGGTTCTTAATATTAGTGAGAACATTATCAGGCTGATCTTATTTAAGCCAGAATTTGATAGTTTTTGGCAAAATCTGTTCTATCCCTAGCTAGTTTTCTACTTTTTTTTGTGTAAAATATCTTTCTCAAAGAACAGAATTCTAGAGGTGATCATACGATCAAACTTGGTAAAGGCAGTATGTTATCTGTATTTGTTAAGTTCTGCATCACATAGATATTTGGTTGCCTATATCTGTAAACAGGGCTCTCCTTCTCCCTATGAGTCTAGCCATAAGTCCTCTTGCACAATCAAGAAGGAAAGTGTCCCATTCATCACAGAAAGTTTTGTCCTCTTTAAAGAAATTATCAAAACGTAGTCTGAGTCCAGGAGGGACAATACCTTCCTGCAGATAAATGTTCAGAAATGTTGCATCTAAATGATGTTGGATCTCGTCTTCCATAAGTTTCTCCAAGTTATCAAATAAATCCAAAAGCAATTTCTCATCAATACTTGCGTTTGCTTGAGTATCCTGCTCATTGTCCTCCTTTGGTGTAATCTTAGTACACTGGATGATCAGACGTTCGGTTTGTTCCAGTCTGTTTGGGATGTAATCCATCGTAGCTTGAAGAGTGGATTCACAGAGGATCCAAAACGGTCTTTTCCTACACCGATGTGCTGCACCTTGTAACTGGTAGTTCCAGAGGATATATCTTCTAGTATAGGCATCTCCAAATATCGCTCATATAGAGGAAGAAAGAAACCAAAGGCGCACAATCGTGTAGTACGTTTGAGAAAGTATGAGAATATCAGAACGTGATAAAATGGGTGCTCACCTTTTGTGGTTGTGCTGTAGGCACAACGCTTTTGAAGGCATGAATCAATTGCAGGGACTTTGTACGTCTGCGGCTGCATCTTCTGGTACAATCTTAGGATAGGGATGCCAAATCCAGCCAAGAGGAACTAACGTGGAGAAAGAAAGATCTGCTTTTTTTGGCGCAAAGGATGCTGGTCCAGACGTCCCGAAATATTTTTATGACAATACTTTATTGTCACCAACACAGTGCACAAACAATGATCATAAAACAACGCGTTTCGGGGAATACACGGTCCCCTTCATCAGGTTACAAACTTATAGATATATTGCCAGACATACAGATATTTATATTGTCTAGATACAGTACAGACCAAAAGTTTGGACACACCTTCTCATTCAAAGAGTTTTCTTCACAGTGTAATACACTTACAGCCTGCTGCCTGTGAGATCCACACTTTTTGTGAGGCAAGAGTGCGGTTTTTTGGCGGTTTTTTAAGAGGTACAGTACAGACCAAAAGTTTGGACACACTTTCTCATTCAAATAGTTTTTAGTATTTTCATGACTATGAAAATTGTAGATTCACACTGAAGGCATCAACACTATGAATTAACGCATGTGGAATTATATACTTAACAAAAAAGTGTGAAACAACTGAAAATATGTCTTATATTCTAGGTTCTTCAAAGTAGCCACCTTTTGCTTTGATTACTGCTTTGCACACTCTTGGCATTCTCTTGATGAGCTTCAAGAGGTAGTCACCTGAAATGGTTTTCACTTCACAGGTGTGCCCTGTCAGGTTTAATAAGTGGGATTTCTTGCCTTATAAATGGGGTTGGGACCATGAGTTGTGTTGGGTGGTAGAAGTCAGGTGGATAAACAGCTGATAATCCTACTGAATATACTGTTAGAATTTGTATTATGGCAAGAAAAAAAGCAGCTATGTAAAGAAAAATGAGTGGCTATCATTACTTTAAGAAATGAAGGTCAGTCAGTCCGAAAAATTGGGAAAACTTTGAAAGTGTCCCCAAGTGCAGTCGCAAAAACCATCAAGCGCTACAAAGAAACTGGCTCACATGAGGACCGCCCCAGGAAAGGAAGACCAAGAGTCACCTCTGCTGCGGAGGATAAGTTCATCCGAGTCACCAGCTCAGATTAGAGACCAGGTCAATGCCACACAGAGTTCTAGCAGCAGACACATCTCTACAACAACTGTTAAGAGGAGATTGTGTGCAGCAGGCCAGGTAAAATAGCTGCTAGGAAACCACTGCTAAGGACTGGAAACAAGCAGAAGAGACTTGTTTGGGCTAAAGAACACAAGGAATGGACATTAGACCAGTGGAAATCTGTGCTTTGGTCTGATAAGTCCAAATTTGAGATCTTTGGTTGCAACCACCGTGTCTTTGTGCAACGTAGAAAAGGTGAACGGATGGACTCTACATGCCTGGTTCCCACCGTGAAGCATGGAGGAGGAGGTGTGATGGTGTGGGGGTGCTTTGCTGGTGACACTGTTGGGGATTTATTCAAAATTGAAGGCATATTGAACCAGCATGGCTACCACAGCATCTTGCAGAGGCATGCTATTCCATCCGGTTTGCGTTTAGTTGGACCATCATTTATTTATCAAAAGGACAATGACCCCAAACACACCTCCAGGCTGTGTAAGGGCTATTTGACCAAGAAGGAGAGTGATGGAGTGCTACGCCAGATGACCTGGCCTCCACAGTCACCAGACCTGTACCCAATAGAGATGGTTTGGGGTGAGCTGGACCACAGAGTGAAGGCAAAAGGGCCAACAAGTGCTAAGCATCTCTGGGAACTCCTTCAAGACTGTTGGAATACCATTTCAGGTCACTGCCTCTTGAAGCTCATCAAGAGAATGCCAAGAGTGTGCAAAGCAGTAATCAAAGCAAAAGGTGGCTACTTTGAAGAACCTAGAATATAAGACATATTTTCAGTTGTTTCACACTTTTTTGTTAAGTATATAATTCCACATGTGTTAATTCATAGTTTTGATGCCTTCAGTGTGAATCTACAATTTTCATAGTCATGAAAATACAGAAAACTATTTGAATGAGAAGGTGTGTCCAAAATTTTTGGTCTGTACTGTACCTCTTAAAAAAACTCCAAAAAAACGCACTCTTGCCTCACAAAAAGTGTGGATCTTACAGGCAGCAGGCTGTAAGTGTATTACACTGTGTAATACACTTACAGCCAATGCATTACAATACAGTATTGCAATGCTTTGTGCAGGGGATCAGAGCCCCAAAAGGTGAAGTCCCAGACTGGGACAAAAAATAAAGTAAAAAAAAAAGAAGTTAAAAAAATAAAGTTTAACAAAAAAATAAAAGTTACACGTAAAAAAAAAAAAGTGTCATTTTCCCAAAATAAAGTTAAAAAAAATTGTAAAAAATAAGGAAAAAAAGAAAAGTAGGCATATTAGGTATTGCCGTGTCCGTATCAACTGGATCTATAAAAGTATCACATGACCCACCCCGCTAGGTAAACGCCGTAAAGAATAAAAAATAAAAACTGCAAAAAAATCCATTTTCTGATCACCTTGCCTCACAAAAAGTGTAATACCAAGCAATCAAAAAGGTGTATTTACCCCAAAATGGTACCAATCAAACCGTCATCTCGTCCCGCAAAAAATTAGACCCTACCTAAGACAATCGCCCAAAAAATAAAAAATATGGCTCTCAGAAAATGGCAACACAAAAAAAAGATTTTATTCTGTTCAAAAATGCATCTAATGTGTAAAACTTAACAAAAATAAAAATGTTAGACATATTGGGTATCACCGTGTCCGTAACAACCTGCTCTATAAAAATATCACATGATTTGCTATAAAAAAAAATTAAAAAAACGATGTCAAAACACCTATTTTTTTCACCTTGCCTCACAAAAAGTGTAATACCAAGCGATCAAAAAGTCTTATGTACCCTAAAATGGTACCAATAAAAACATCACCTCATCCCGCAAAAAATGAGCCCCCACATAAGACAATAACTCAAAAAAATAAAAATCAATGGCTCCCGCAAACCAATCCATCAAAATCTGTGCTGCAAAATTCATATGGCACTCCTTCTATTCTGAGTCCTGCCATGTACCCCCACAGCAGTTTATCACCACATATGGGGTGTTGCTGTATTCAGGAGAAAATGGGTAATAAATTATGGGGTGCTTTTCTCCTGCTGTTATCCCTTGTGAAAATGAAAAATTTTGGGCTAAGGCAACATTTTATTGGAAGAAATGAAACTTTTCATTTTCACAGCCAAGTGTTTCCAAATTCTGTAAAACTCTTAGGGGCTCAAAGTGCTCAGTACACCCCTTAATATATTCTTTGAAGGGCGTAGTTTCCAAAATGTAAGGGTCTCTCAATTACAAAATGGTGCCTAAAAACCATTCTAGCAAAATCTGCCTCCAAAATCCGTATGGCGCTCCGTTCCTTCTGACCACTGCCACAAACCCACAGAGACATTTACCACCACATATGGGGTATTTCTGTAAACTGCAGAATCAGAGTAATGTATGCTAAGGTTTAGTTTGCTGTTAACCCTTGCTGTGTTGCAAGGAAAAAAAATTATTAACGTGAATAATCTACCAAAAAAATTAAAATTTTGAAATTTCACCTCCATTTTCCTTTCATTCTTGTGGAACACCTCGAGGGTTAACAAAGTTTGTAACATCAGTTTTTTTTATAATTTGAGGGGTGTAGTTTCTAAAATGGGGTCATTTATTAGTGGTTTCCATTAGGTGAGCCTCACAAAATCACTTTATAACTGAAGTGGTGTTCAAAAAAATGGTTTTAGAAATTTTGTTGAAAATTTGAAGAATTGCTTCTAAACTTCTAAGCCCTCTAACTTCCTAAAACATTTACAAAATGATGCCAACATAAAGTAGACATATGGGGAATGTTAAGTAATTAATATTTTATGAGGTATCACTTTCTGTTTTAAAAGCAGAGAAATTGAAAATTTTTCAAAAATTTTGGTAAATTTGGGATTTTTTCATAAATAAAAGTGAAATATATTGACTCAAATTTATGACTGTCATGAAGTACAATGTGTCACGATTAAACAATCTCAGAATGGCCTGGATAAGTAAAAGCGTTCTAAAGTTATTACCACATAAAGTGACATGTCAGATTTGCAAAAATTGGCCTGGGATTTAAAGTGAAAAGTGGCTCTGTACTGAAAGGGTTAATATTAACATATTATACTAAACTTGTCAAAATGTAGTTTAGACACAATACAGACTGACGCAGGAGTCAAAACTACCTGATGCTTGCTCTGTGCTACAGAGCCGATCGCATAAACTCCCTATCGGCTTTTTATATAAGATTCACTGCCGGTGTTTAATATGCTTGTTTTTCATCTTCAAAGCAAGCATCAGGTAGTTTTGACTCCTGAGTCAGTCTGTATTGTGTCTAAACTACATTTTGACAACATCCCTAAGTTTAGTATAATATGTTAATATTAAATTACTACTCATGAATATTCCACCCCCTTGGTACCACCCACAAGTGCGTTTTTTTGGCATTTTTTTCAGAGGTATGTAGACAATATAAATATCTGTATGTCTGGCAATATATCTATAAGTTTGTAACCTGATGAAGTGGACCTTGTATTCCCTGAAACGCGTCGTTTTATGATCATTTTTTTGTGCACTGTGTTGGTGATTTATTGTCATAAAAATATTTCGGGATGTCTGGACCAGCATCCTTTGCGCCAAAAAAAACAGATCTTTCTTTCTCCACGGGAGTTCCTCTTGGTGGGATTTGGCATCCCTATCCTAAGACTGTACGTCTGCGGCTGCATCTTCTGGTACAAAGTCCCTGCAATTGATTCATGCCTTCAATAGCATTGTGCCTACAGCACAACCACAAAAGGTGAGCACCCATTTTATCACGTTCTGATATTCTCATACTTTCTCAAATGTACTACACGATTGTGCGCCTTTGGTTTCTTTCTTCCTCTATATAACATAGTAACATAACATAGTTTATAAGGCAAAAAGGAAAAAAGACATCTGTCCATCGAGTTCGGCCTGCTTTCTTACAAGTTGATCCAGAGGAAGGCAAAAAAACCCTGTGAGGTAGAAGCCAATTTTCCCCACTTTAGGGAAAAAAATTCCTTCCCGACTCCAATCAGGCAATCAGAATTACTCCCTGGATCAACGACCCATCTCTAGTAACTATAACCTGTAATATTATTACCCTCCAATATCCAGGCCTCTCTTGAACTCTTTTAGTGAACTTACCATCACCACCTCCTCAGGCAGAGAGTTCCATAGTCTCTCTGCTCTTACCGTAAAGAATCCTCTTCTATGTTTGTGTACAAACCTTCTTTCCTCCAGACGCAGAGGATGTCCCCTCATCACAGTCACAGTCCTGGGGATAAATAGATCATGGGAGAGATTGTAGAGCCCCCAACTGTATAAGGAGGGATCCCCATTCCCCCCCTCCTTGATGGGGCTTGGAAGCCCCGCCCCATTTTCCTGCCCTGCTTTTTCCCGCTCCAGCAGCCTCCCAGCCGCAAAGGACAGGGCTGGCGGCCATTATGGGCTCTCAGAATAGCTCTTCCCCATCTTTTGAGCAGCCTAATGAGGTTCCTGCCACTCCCACAATTGCAGACACTGCAGAGCCCATTACTGCAGCGCCTCCTACTGTTCCCCCATCCACTAACACTGTGGAGGCAGTACCTAATTCGGCTGGGCCTCCTTTGGGTCCCATCACAGGCACAGTTCCTCCTCATCCTCCCTCATCAGTCTCCCCAAGGCCCAGAAGCCCCGCTAGAAGACGCCGTCGGCACTCTCCTTCTTCCTCGTCCGGTGACGCCAGACGGAGGGATCGCCGTTCTTCACGTAGGCGTCAGTCCCGACACCGATCTAGGGTTTCCGGGCGTAGCCGACGCTCTAGATCCTCGAGGTGGTGCTCTCCGTCATCTTCGGACGTTACGTCGGGCGCATCTGGGGAGTCTGGTCGGAGCCATCGTGTTGGACACTGCAGACGGGACCCTCATCCTCCTTCTAGGGCCGCTAGCCTGGCTTCTCAAGTCGTCCAGGGAGACCCACTTCCACCCACAGCATCGACAGCGGCTCCTCCTCCTCCTCCTCAAATACCATCGACTTCCGGTGAGTTTAATTATACGGGGGCATGGGGGGCGGGTTCTGGGGCTAATGAGGTGGTCACGGCACTTAAGGCAGTGCTTGATCAGCTGCAACCACTACCTACCCCGCTAACCAAAAAAAACCCTCCCCCACAGGCTAGCGTCCACAAAGATGCTTTCTTTTGTGGCGTTAGTCTGTTGGGCACTCACTTAGAGGACGAAGTTAAAGAAAAAATATGGAACAATCAGTACGTGGATATCTGGTCTTCAGTCACTGTGGACCAGCACACGGTGGATAAAGAACGGCGCCCGGCGGACAGAGTTTATGACCATCGGCCACGTGTGGCTAAGACAATGAATAATTGGCTGCAGGCGTTCGCAGTCTTAGGTTCGGTGATGGGTGAACGTCATCCAGAGCGTTGTTCGGAGCTGTTTGTGTACCTGGACACAGTGTACAATGCGTACAAATCTCATGGTGGCTCCGCTTGGTGGAGGTACGATGAGGAGTTCCGCCGGCGTCTTTCCCTCCAACCGGAAATCGGATGGGGGGTCAAGGCGACCGACGTATGGTTGAGATTAATGGTGACACCAAAGCCTTCCTTTCCAAACGCGGCCACTGGTCCAGGTACGGCGTCTCCACAGGGACCGGTGGCCATCAGACGACCGGGAGCATGTTGGCTCTTTAATGAAGGCCACTGTAGGTTTGCAGTTTTGTGTAAATACAAACATGAATGTTCAGTCTGCGGGGGCCCCCATGCTGCACTCCGATGTCCTCGTTCCCAAGGAAAATCCCAGAAAAACCCCTCTACCCAGGGTGACCCAAAGGACCCCAATGTCCATAACCGCGATGTCCCCCTGGCTAGACCTCTACCCCAATAAATCCGCGGCTGCCCAGTTATGTTTCGTTTTTACTTTCGTTTTTTTATCCTCTTTACCCTAAGTAGACAACCTGTTTTTTAGCAAAATCTTAAATCAGCCAGAGATCTCCCTGAGGTTTTAAGGGACAAGCTGGCTAAGGAAGTCTCCCTCGGCAGAATAGAGGGCCCTTTTGCTTCCCCACCATTCTTCAAACTACGAGTTTCCCCGTTAGGCGTTATTCCTAAGAAGGAGCCGGGCAAGTTTCAGCTTATCCACCATCTGTCCCATCCTAAGGGCTGTTCTGTTAACAATGCAATAACACCAGAGGATGCCTCGGTCTCTTATGTTCCATTTGACAGGGCAGTTGCCCTTGTCCGGGAAGCGGGCCGCGGCGCCCTTATGGCAAAATCGGATATTGAATCAGCCTTTTGCCTCCTCCTGGTTCATTCGGATTGCTACCATCTGCTGGGGTGTGCTATGGATGGCCAATTCTATTATGACAATGGGCTGTTCCATTTCTTGCCACTATTTCGAAATGTTTAGCTCATTTCTAGAATGGGTGGTACGGTATGAATCGGGTTCCCATTCAGTCATCCATTACCTAGACGATTTTTTATTTGTCACCCCGGGGACGGAAAGGGTTGCCGATTCCTATTGAACACCTTCCGGTATTACATGAGACTTTTCGGTGTCCCACTGTCGACAGACAAAACGGAAGGTCCCGTCACTTGCCTATCCTTCTTAGGCATTGAAATTGATTCTGTTGAGATGGTTTTCTGCCTCCCGGCGGATAAACTGCACCGTTTGTTGCAATTGATTCAAGGGTTCTTGTCAGTCCGGAAAGCCACTCTCCTACAGGTGCAAGCCCTCCTGGGTTTACTAGTGTTCACATGCAGGATTATGCCGATGGGCAGAGTTTTTTCCCGCTGCCTGTCCCTGGCTACACGTGGAGCCACTTCGCCCCAACACCACATACGAATTACGAAACCCCTAAAAGCTGATCTACAGGTGTGGAGACAATTCTTGTTGACATACAATGGACATACTTGTTTCAGGTCGGCCAAACGCTCTAGCTCCGAGCTGGCCCATTCACGGATGCTGCTGGTTCCTGTGGATTTGGGGCTATTTACGGCAATGAATGGTGCGCCTCGCCGTGGCCTGCATCTTGGTCCTCAGCAGGGTTATGCAGAAACTTGACTTTGCTGGAACTATTTTCTATTATAGTGGCGGTGGAGATTTGGGGTTCCAGTTTAGCCAACCATCACGTGTGTTTCTGGTCGGATGACCTAAGTGTGGTACATTGTATTAACCACTTGACGTCTTCATCACTACCAGTTCTTAGTCTTCTTCGCCACCTGGTGCTTAGATGTTTGGAACACAATATTGTCTTTAGGGCCCGTCATGTCCCAGGTTACTTAAATGTTACTGCTGATGCTTTATCTTGTTTTCGTTGGCAGGAATTTCGAGACCTACTGCCGGAAGCGAGCGCAGTTGGCGTGCCATGTCCATTCCACCTGTCGCGCCTGCTGGACAATATTTGATGCCATTAATATCGGCTTCGGTTACACCCGCGACTTGGAGGGCTCATGGTAAGGCGTGGATGTCATTTATGTTACTGGACGGCGACAGAGAAGTATATAGGGCGGAGACAGGTCTAGAGGTGGCAATGGAATATTTGTCTCACCTGCGGCAACAGGGCGTTTCGGCGGCGGTCGCGTAGCGGCGTCTGTCTGGCGTGGAGTTTCATTTACGGCTCCGTAGTTGGCCGGACGTTACGAAGGGTTTTATCCTCACGCAAGCGTTGAGAGGTTCTCGCAAGGAGCATGTCCGGAAGGAATGCAGGCGCCCACTATCCTATAAGCTGCTTTGCGAATTGGTAACTGCATGCCAAACCATCTGTAGTTCACCTTTTGAGTCCTCCCTGTTAGCTACAGGTTTTAGCCTTGCATTTTTCGCTGCCCTACGCATTAGTGAGCTGCTACCCTCTTCTCATGCACAGGACCGGGTGGCCTCCTTACCGAAGACGTACTTATTTGCCATGACTCGGTCAGAATATGCATACGTCAAGCTAAGACTGATCAGTTTGGTTTCGGACCGTTACAGGCCCTGTTTGCCCGGTCCATTTGGTGGGTGCATTCTCTAGTATTCACCCTTCGGGCAGACACTTCCTCGTGCACCAGGACTCCACCCCACTGACTAAATTTCAGTTCGCTTCGCTTTTAAAAAAATGCCTAACGCAGGTAAGCGTGGACCCTACAAGCTCTGGCACACATTCCTGTAGAATTGGCGCAGCGACGGAAGCAGCGCGTGCGGGCCTCCCGGATGTAGATGCCATGCGCATCAGCAGATGGCGCTCTGCCTGTTTCAATACTTATGTTCGCCCTGACCTGTTGTGAACAAAAACAAAAAAAAAATTCTACTTTCTTCCTCCCCGGTCGGTCCCAGGCGGTATACATGCCTTTTCTTTGTTTTTTTCTTCGCAGGTGCAGTTCGACCGGCAGTCTGGATAGTCGGCCACTCCTACGTCTTTTGGGCGGCAGAGAGGGCTGACTGCAGACCAGGTGACCGTATGTTAGGCTTTAGGGAAGTAGATGTTCACTGGCGGGGCATTCGCGGTCTTCGCTGGGCTCAGGTCCTTCCGGAGGTGGTATCCATTAGCAGGTCCACCTCGGGGCCAGTTATCCTGGTCATACATGCCGGGGGCAACGACCTCTGTAACTTAGGCATGGCTGAGCTGATGACAATTATGCGGGCGGATATGGAACGTTTCTCGTCCTTTTTTCCAGAATTAGTTCTTGTCTGGTCGGAAATAGTCCCCCGGGTTGTGTGGCATGGCGCCAGGGATGCAGAGGCTCTGGAGAAATGCCGCAGAACTGTGAACGCCAGGATTTCCAGATTTATCCGCTCGTGTTTCGGCATCGTAGTTCGACATCGCCAATTGGAAGGGGACAACAGGGATTTAATGCACCCTGATGGTGTTCATCTTACAGAGATAGGCTTGGACATATTCCTCTCTGGCATTCAGGATGGGGTTGAGCATGCCATGTTTCTGTTGGGTGGTGGTCGGAGCCCCGTGTAGGGGTACAGGGGCTCCTTGGTGGCGGTAACAACATGTTGACAAGTTCATGAAAGAGTTAAAGGCGGACTTGCCCGCTGGGAGTCCAGCGGTCGGCATACCTTGCACGGATTATTGAGGTTCCGAGCAGTTCTAAGCTTGAGGTTTGGTTGTGTCATAAGTGAAAAAAGGAATAAAAGCTGTGGCCGATCACCACCCAATATATGTTGTGTCTCATTTGGGAGTTGTGTCTCATTTGGGAGTTAGGATATTGGTCAAGTGGGGAAGGGCAAGCGTGGTTCAAGGTAGTGTTTTTGATTATGGGATTCCCGGTAGTCTGTAGAGCCCCCGACTGTATAAGGAGGGGGATATGGGACTTTCGGGATCCCCATTCCCCCCCCCTCCCCTGATGGGGCTTGGAATCTATGCCATTCTTCCCCCCCGGTTCTCCCCATGTCTGATATACCCTGTATAGGGATAATGAGGGGTTAAACATATTATGAGGAATGAAGGGGTTAATATCCTCGTCCTCTGTTGGAGAAGCTTGGGTCCCTCTCCCTTCTGGCC
>ONZH01014834.1:0-38408 GCA_900303285.1 Rhinella marina | reverse complement strand
TTTTAATCAATAAAGAAAATTTTAGGTGACAAAATCCCTTTAAACTCCAACTGCCATTCTCTGCAAAGGCACACACAGGGAGGGCAGGTTTCCATAACAACCAGGTAATTATCAGCAGCTGAGGATCTCATCCATTTCTATTTACTGACACTGTTAAAGGTATTCCGGTTACCATAAATATAACTTATGTTTTTTTCTATTACTACAGTTCAGTAGTAATAAAAGATGTTTTCCTCCACTGCTGCCTATTGCGTGGGCTCATAAATAAGCATGGTATTGACCTTTAATTCAGGCCACCCTAAAAGAAGTACTTAAAACCCCCGCCCCAGGTCTCACTAAGCCACACCCCCAACTCTGTCAGGCCATACCCCTTTCACTCCGCAGCCAACAGAGATTGAAAAAATAAAGGTAAAAATCAACTTCTGTCAGCTGCAGGGATGGGTGGGAGGTTGACTTTCTTTCTGCAACAACACACACAAACATTAAATAAAATAGATTAAATACACCCATGCGAAGCGTCTTGCTAATCCACGCCCCCGACTCTGTCAGGTCACGCCCCCTCCCACTCCGCAGCCAATGGGAATTGAAAAAATGAAGGTAAAAATAAACTTCTGTTTGCTGCAGGGGTGGGAGGGTGAATTTCTCTCTGCAACGACACTCAAAAATTTTGATGAAATAGACTAATTATAGACTACAACCGTTCGAAGCCTTTTGCTAAGCCACGCCCCGTCTCTGTCAGGCCACGCCCCCTCTCACTCCGCAGCCATTCTGCAACGATACACAGAAACATTAAATGAAATAGATAAATGCACCTATGTGAAGCGCTTTGCTAAGCCACGCCCCAACTCTGTAAGGCCACGCCCCCTCCCACTCCGCAGCCAACAGGGATTGAAAAAATAAAGGTAAAAATCAACTTCTGTCAGCTGCAGGGATGGGTGGGAGGTTGACTTTCTTTCTGCAACGACACACAGAAACATTAAATGAAATAGATTAAATACACCCATGTGAAGCGTCTTGCTAATCCACGCCCCGACTCTGTCAGGTTACGCCCCCTCCCACTCCGCAGCCACGGGGATTTAAAAATAAAGGTAAAAATAAACTTCTGTTTGCTGCAGGGGTGGGAGGGTGAATTTCTCTCTGCAACGACACACAAAAATTTGAGATAAAATAGACTAATTATAGACTACAACTGTTCGAATCGTCTTGCTAAGTCACGCCCCCAACTCTGTCAGACCACGCCCCCTCCCACTCTGCAGCCATTCTGCAACTACACACAGAAACATTAAATGAAATAGATTAAATCACCTATGCGAAGCGCTTTGCTAAGCCACACCCCCAACTCTGTCAGGTCATGCCCCCTCCCACTCCGCAGCCAACAGGGATTGAAAGAATGAAGGGAAAAATAAACTTCTGTCAGCTGCAGGGGTGGGAGGGTGAATTTCTCTCTGCAATGACGCACAAAATTTTAGATGAAATAGACTAATTTCAGACTACAACCGTTCGAAGCATCTTGATAATCCACCCCCCCAACTCTGCCAGGCCACGCCCCCTTCCCACTCCTGCAGGCAACGGGGATTGAAAAAAATCAGCTGCAGGGGTGGGAGGGTGAATTTCTCTCTGCAACGACACACAAAAATCGTAGATGAAATTGACTAATTTTAGACTACGACCATTCAGTACTAATAAAAGATGTTTTTTTCCACTGCTACCCATTGCGGGTCCCATAAATTACCATGTCATCGACCTGTAATTCATGCCACTCTGACCCCCGCCCCAGATCTCGGCGAAACCACGCTCCGACTCTGTCAGGCCACGCCCTCCTCCCACTCCGCAGCCAACGGGGATTGAAAAAATGAAGGTAAAAATCAACTTCTGTCAGCTGCAGGGGTGGGAGGGAAGTTGGATTTCTTTCTGCAACAACATACAGAAACATTAAATGAAATAGATTAAATATACCCGTGCAAAGCAATGTTTTCTTCCACTGTTACCCATGGCGTGTCCTCATAAATTACCATGGCATCGACCTGTAATTCTGGCTACCATCAAAAGAAGGACTTAAAACCCCGCCCCAGGTCTTGCAACGTCACGCCCCCGACTCAGTCAGGCCATGACCCCTCCCACTCCGCAGCCAATGGAGATTGAACAATTGAAGGTAAAAATCAACATCTGTCAGCTGCAGGGATGGGAGGGAGGATGACTTTCTCTCTGCAACGACACACAGAAACATTAAATGAAATAGATTAAATATACCCGCGCAAAGCAATGTTTTCTTTCACTGCTACCCATTGTGTTTCCTCAAATTACCATGGCATTAACCTATAATTCAGGCCACCCTGAAATGAAGGACTTAACCCCCCCCGTGTCCCATTAAACCACGCCCCCTCCCACTCCACAGCCAATAGGGATTGAAAAAATGAAGGTAAAAATCAATTTCTGTCAGCTGCATTGACTTTCTCTCTGCAACGACACACAGAAACATTAAATAAATAGATGGCGAAGCCGGGTCTTTCTGCTAGTATTAGATACATACGTTACACGTCACGTCACGTTACACCCATAAACTTAAATGTATTTTATTGAGATTTTATGTGATAGACAGGGGCGTAGCTATAGGGGAAGCAGGGGAAGCAGCTGCTTTCCGGCCCTTACTCAGAAGGGGCCCATCCAGGGTGAAGACTAAAAAATTTTATTGTGAGGGCCCCCTCAACAGTATTGTACAATGACATTATATAGAGTGACACTGTAGGAAACAGATGGAGTGCTGCCGGGCCTTGTCTGAGAGAACAATCTTGACTAGCCACACACGTGGGGTTGCATAGAAGGAGGCTTTTGCAAAGAGGTTTGGGAGGTGGGGAGGGGGGAGGTCATTCAAAAATTTGCTGTGGGGCCAGGTAACTTCTAGTTACGCCACTGGTGATAGATTATAACAATGTAATAAGTGTGTATGAAGTGAAAAGAAAATAATACACGTTTTTCAAAATTATTAAGGAATAAAAATCTGGAAAGTGTGGCATGTATTTGTATTCAGTCCCCCTGAGTCAACACTTTGTAGGACCACTTTTCACTAAAATTATAGCTGCAAGTCTTTTGGGGTATGTCCAGGGCCGGATTATAACTGGAACATTTGGATCTACTGCTCCAGGCCCCGGCTCCAATGATTTCAGGGGTTCAGGGGGGCCCCGCGCCCCTGGTGCCGCCCCCCGCTGCCGGTGGTACAGTGGAGCATGGGAGCTTTGGCACAGTGGCGTAGCGTGGGGGGGGCTGTGGGGGCTGTTGCCCCGGGCACCAGATCGCAGGGGGCGCCAGGCAGCAGTCATGGCCTATGGCTCCCGTCCCCTCCGTTATGCCTCATAGGCTTCAGGCCACTAGGCCTAAAGCCTATGAGGCAGTAGAGCGACGCAGGAGATCACGCTTACCTCACTGTGCCCTCCTGCGCCGGATCTCACGAGATGACGTGATGACGCGACGTAGGAGGTCACAGTGGTGTGTGCATGACCGCCCGCGCCGGGAAACCTCAAGTGGTGACGGAGAGTGGAAGAGAGGTAAGTATTTATTTATTTTTTTCATGTATGTACCCTAATGCCGGAGGTACTAGGGGCAGTATGGGGGTGGGGAGGAGCAATTGCTATATAGATATATATAGAGAGAGTTATTATACTAATAACTAAGAGTGGGCCAGTGCCACTATATTAATAACTAAGAGGGGGCATTATACTAAGAGGGGGCCACTATACTGATAACTAAGAGGGGGCCACTATACTAATAACTAAGAGGGGGCCACTATACTGATAACTAAGAGGGGCCCACTATACTGATAACTAAGTGGGGGGCATTATACTAAGAGGGGCCACTATACTGATAACTAAGAGGGGGCCACTATACTGATAACTAAGAGGGGGCCACTATACTGATAACTAAGAGGGGGCCACTATACTGATAACTAAGAGGGGGCCATTATACTAATAACTAAAAGGGGGCCACTATACTGATAACTAAGAGGGGGCAATTATACTAAGAGGGGGCCACTATACTGGTAACTAAGAGAGGGCCACTATACTGATAACTAAGAGGGGGCCATTATACTTATAACTAAGAGGGGGCCACTATACTAATAACTAAGAGAGGGCCACTATACTGATAACTAAGAGGGGGCCACTATACTGATAACTAAGAGGGGCCACTATACTGATAACTAAGAGGGGGCCACTATACTGATAACTAAGAGGGGGCCACTATACTGATAACTAAGAGGGGGCCACTATACTGATAACTAAGAGGGGGCCACTATACTGATAACTAAGAGGGGGCCACTATACTGATAACTAAGAGGGGGCCACTATACTGATAACTAAGAGGGGGCCATTATACTGATAACTAAGAGGGGGGCATTATACTGATAACTAAGAGGGGGCATTATACTAAGAGGGGGCCACTATACTGGTAACTAAGTGAGGGCCACTATACTGATAACTAAGAGGGGGCCATTATACTTATAACTAAGAGGGGGCCACTATACTAATAACTAAGAGAGGGCCACTATACTGATAACTAAGAGGGGGCCACTATACTAATAACTAAGAGGGGCCACTATACTGATAACTAAGAGGGGGCCTCTATACTAATAATACAGAGGGGGTCCATTATAATAATAATAAAGAGTGGGCCACTATACTAATAATACAGAGGGGGCCACTATACTAATAATACAGAGGGGGCCACTATACTAATAATACAGAGGGGGCCACTATACTAATAATACAGGGGGACTATAATATGGGGCACTATCTGTCTGGCTCTACCACAGTATTGGGGGTAGCAGCAGGATGACAGTGTTTAGGCACCAGGAGGTGGAGGATGATAGTAAAGTGAGAAATCTAAATAATGTTTCTGTGAAACTCTGCAGAGACGAGAGGCGGCTGAAAGAAGGTGTTATGGCGGTCTTATCTCCGAATGGTATGGTGCTGTATTCTTTTTCACAGTAGGGTTGGGCAGAGGAGAATGAGAATTTGGCCCACATTGCCGGAGGCCGGCCCCAGACTTGATGTCACACTGTGTGTGTTCTTAATTCTGGGACCTCCCACACATCTACCGTACTACATTATCTGTACTCAGAGAGTTATCACTGTGTTATCTGTGGTGTTACATAGGACTGCAGGTGACATCTACTACATTATCTGAACTAAGAGTTATCACTGTGTTATCTGTGGTGTTACATAGGACTGCAGGTGACCTCTACTACATTATCTGTACTCAGAGAGTTATCATCGTGTTATCTGTGGTGTTACATAGGGCTGCAGGTGACATCTACTCATTATAGGTACTATAGGGGCGTGGCCACAGGTCGGGGGGGCGCAATACTTGGCTTGCCCCGGGCAATGGCAACCCACGCTACGCCACTGGCTTTGCGCTTCCGTGCTCCGCTGTCTCCTATCTCACTGGCTACTTCCGCCAGTGAGATAGTCGCATCCGTCTGACCCAGGTCACCGCAGCAAAAGTACAGTAATTTTGTGAATACATCAATTATTTAGTAGTGTGTATACAGAAATAGCTGTCAAGGACCACTGTAATGCTAAGCTCAGTTTTCCGTTCAAGGGTTACATTTAAATTCTTGAAACTGGATTCAAACATAACCCTCAACGGAACTTTGTTACATTGTTCTGGAGGGCCTTGCGTAAGTTGCGGCGAGGGGGGGCCCCATCATAAATTTGGTGCTCCATACTGCTGGTAGCCTTAATCTGGCTCTGGGTATGTCTCTACCAGCTTTGCACATCTACAGGCTGAAATTTTTGCCTGTTTTTTGTTGTTGTCCTGCTACAATGTGAACCTCCACCCACTCTGAAGTCTTTTGCAACCTCTAACAGGTTATCGTCTGGGATAAGGGTATCTGACCACAACACCAGGCACAGGCGTCATTGTCTTGCATGAGCCAGGGAGCATCCACTCTGGTCCTCAGTTCTGTTCACTGATGAAAGTCGATTCACACTAAGCAGAAATGATGGCCACCTACTATGTTGGAGACATCAAGGAAAGCGCTATGCATCATCCACTGTTGTCACCAGACAAGCCTTTGGTCGTGGTGGTGTTACAGTGTGGGCAGGAGTGTCTAGTCAATACAGAACTGCCCTACACTTTCTGAATTGTGCAGTGACAAACCCATACTACTTGAATAACATCATTAATCATCATTAATCCAGTCATTGTGCCTCTGCATGAACAACGCAAGCCTAATTTCATCTTCACGGACAATGCGCCAGCTCATCGAGGTCGCATCATTAGAGAACAGCTGCTGGAGACAAGGGTACCTCAAATAGAGTGGCCTGCACTTTCTCCAAACCTGAGACCCATTGAAAACCTATGGGATCAGCTGAGTCGCGGTGTAGAAGCTTGTAACTCTGTACCGCAGAACCTCAATGACCTGAGGGCTGCCGTTCAAGAAGAGTGGGATACCATGCCTCAGCAGTAGAGATGAGCAAATCTATTTGTCAATTCGTTGATTCATATCGAATCTTGGAAATTTTTAGCTGCGAAGCGAATCCGAATATTAGGTGATTCGCTTCGGCTTTGTACGCATTCGCTAGTTGTCCTATAAATTATACGCTACTGCTACGTATAAGTTACTCTATACGCTGGTGCGTACGAATTCAATTCGTTAGCAAAATTTTACGGTTAGTTCGTTTATCGTGCGCAAAAGCCCGGGAAGAAAGCGGTCACCTGACCTAGTAGGCAGGGCTTGCTCTGATTGGCTCAGGCTCGGTAAGCCAGTGACGCATCACTTCTGCTGCGACTGCTGAGATGAGCAGAAGCACTGTGTGTGAAGTTCTGAGACCTGTTTTGTGAAAATTGGGGTGTAATTGCTCTGGGAATCCATATTACAGATATCAGGGATACTGCAGGGCAAGAGCAGGGCCAGTTCAGGGCTAGTAATTAATCAGGCAGGGAGAGAGAGACAGGGAGAGATAGGGAGAGACAGGGAGATACAAGGACAAAGACCAGCTGCAGGGCCACAGAGTGAATTGAGAGATGTCTGGAATGGATAAGCAAAGGGGTGCAGTTCCAGCCAGACCTCGAGCTCTAAAAATAGGAGAAGGTGGCACAGGGCAGAAGTGCCAAAGGACCTGTAGCCGGAGCATCTACTAGTAGTATTCACAATACTTGGCCGTTGTTCCACCAGGCTAACCCACCAAGGCGCAAAATTGTAGTGGAGGAGAAAGTGGATGAGGTAGTGGAATAGATGGCACGCTCATCTCAGGCTCAGCCGGATGATCTGCTGTCATCTGCTGATACAGTATTTATATGAAGCCAGGGGTCAGACTCAGAGCGTTCCTCCTGCTCCACCATTCCTCTCCAGCAAAGCCCTTCATTTTCATATGCAATTTGTATGCTTATGCGTACGTGTTCAAAGAGGTTGCGTACCTTTTTACCTGAACGTTCGTTATTAGTCCGCGAATGTTGGCTAAAAGCCATATAATTACGTATATTTTGTATGCAAATTCAACGAATCTATTCGTCAAATATACGAATCTTAGGAAAAGTTTGGCGAATAAAATTTTGCATGATTCGCTCATCTCTACTCAGCAGATAATAAGTTGACTTGTGAACAGCATGAGACGTCATTATTAAAGCGGTTCTCCGGGAATGAAGAAAATGAAAATACTTAAATATTACTTTATTATAAATATATTCCAAAATATCTTTCATTACTTATAATGGCTTGTTTTGTCTGGGAATCAATCATTAGGAGAAACAAAATGGCCGCTGTCCTATTAATACACACAAAACCTGTCCTAATCCCACAGCAGGACTTCACATCACTGAGTTAAAGAGCTGCCTCATCCTCCTCTCTGCTCTGCTCGCCAGGGATTATGATCATGAATACAGCTGATAAGAACTTTAGCTGAATCTCTAGGGAATTTAGTACAAAGAGGAGGGAAGGGACAGGCTGTGGCTGTGGCAATGGAGACTGCATACAAGTGCTGCTGCTCATTAGCCACACCCCACAATCCTCTCATGTCTCCTCATCTTCCCCATTCACCCGTATTCAGGATCATAATCCCTGACAAGCAGAGCAGAGAGGAGGATGAGGAAGCTGTTTACCTCGGTGTTATGAAGTAACTTGTCCTGCTGTGTGATTAGGACAGGTTTTGTGTGTACTAATAGGACAGCGGCCATTTTGTTTCTCCTAATAATTTCTCCCTAGACAAAACGAGCCATTATAACTAATGAAAGATATTTGGGAATATATTTATAATAAAGTAATATTTAAGTATTTTCATTTTCTTAATTCCTGGAGAACCCCTTTAAGCTGTAATTGATGCTCAAAGCCACATGACAAGTTATTGAGACATTGACATTTTTTGTGAGGATATTACCCACCACTGTTGTTGGCTTTTGTTTCAATAAGTTGTTTCAGATGAGGAAATCATCATTGCATACTTCTACTTAAATGCCCTACTTTTATGTTATAATATCACTGTAGCATGAACTTGCAACGTCAAGTGAATTTGAAAGATTTTAGAATTAATAAGATGACGCAGGCTACGTGAATAATTATAAAGTGATTAATTATACGATAAAAAAAAGAAATCACATACAGAATAATAAAGAGTAAATACACATCACTAGCCGAAATGGTGTGGAGACTCTGTCAATCATGCTATAACCCATGGCTGTCTACCCCTGTTATAACACATGACCGACACCCTATTTAGGCTAGTGATGTGTATTTACTTTTTATTATTCTGTATGTGATTTGTTTGTGTTATCGTATATTTAATCACTTAGTAAATATAATTATTCACTTAGCTTGCATAAGCTTATTCATTCGCAAATCTTTCAAATTCACTTGACATTACAAATGGTGGCAGCAGTGAGATATGCGCAAATGAATATGCTTATCGCTGATAGGGTGTTACAAAGAAATAGGGTACTGTAGTTTGGACCCGCCATTTCGAATGGGAACCTGGGCATTTGCGGGAATTAATAATCTGCAGGCAGATTATTAGGGTTGCACGTGTTGTGCAAATCTGCTATGAGCTGTGAGTGGAGCTGTAGTAGACTTGGCCGAAGCTAGCAAAGTTCTTTTGAAAGTTGTCGAACAGAGCAGATTCTAGTGAAAATCTGAAGGCTCTGTGAAGTAAGATAGATTTTCCATAAATTTCACCTGAAAGCAGAGGCGTAGCTAGAGGTTCAGCACGGGGGGGGGGGGGTGAAACATACTTGAGTGGGCCCCCCACTTAGTGGCTTCCCAAACGCACGTTTCCAACTTCACAGGCACATACTACTAGTTGTGGTTATAATATTGTATTAGAAAGATGACTGTATAAACTGCTAGATCATCTATGCTGTTAAGTACAGTACAATAGACTTTCTACATACCCTAGTCTAAATACTCTACCACATAATGCAGTAAAATATAGGAGTAATAGGAGTAAAAAACAAGGGGACTCCTATGTTAAAGGAAACCTGTCCCCAGTTTTTACATCACTAAACTAACAGTCCCCTGCCCCCATCAGACCTCAGATCAGCGTATTGTGCCCCATCAGACCTCAGATCAGCAGAACATGCCCCCATCAGACCTCGCATCAGCCTACTGTGCCCCCATCAGACCTCAGATCAGCGTATTGTGCCCCATCAGACCCCAGATCAGCGTATTGTGCCCCCATCAGACCTCAAATCAGCCTACTGTGCCCCCATCAGACCTCAGATCAGCGTATTGTGCCCCATCAGACCTCAGATCAGCGTATTGTGCCCCATCAGACCTCAGATCAGCGTATTGTGCCCCATCAGACCTCAGATCAGATCAGCAGAATGTGCCCCCATTAGTCCTCACATCAGCCTACTGTGCCCCCATCAGACTTCAGATCAGCGTATTGCGCCCCCATTAGACCTCAGATCAGCAGAATGTGCTCCCATCAGACCTCACATCAGCCTACTGTGCCCCCATCAGACCTCAGATCAGCAGAATGTGCCCCCATAAGACCTCACATCAGCCTACTGTGCCCCCATCAGACCTCAGATCAGCATATTGTGCCCCATCAGACCTCAGATCAGCGTATTGTGCCCCATTAGACCTCAGATCAGCAGAATGTGCCCCCTTCAGACCTCACACCAGCCTAGTGTGCCCCATCAGACCTCAGATCAGCGTATTGTGCCCCATCAGACCTCAGATCAGCGTATTGTACCCCCATCAGACCTCAGATCAGCAGAATGTGCCCCCATTAGTCCTCACATCAGCCTACTGTGCCCCCATCAGACCTCAGATGAGCAGAATGTGCCCCCATCAGACCTCAGATCAGCCTACTGTGCCCCCATCAGACCTCAGATCAGCGTATTGTGCCCCATCAGACCTCAGATCAGCCTATTGTGCCCCCATCAGACCTCAGATCAGCAGAATGTGCCCCCATCAGTCCTCACATCACCCTACTGTGCCCCCATCAGACCTCAGATCAGCGTATTGTGCCTTCATCAGACCTCAGATCAGCGAATTGTGCCCCCATCAGACCTCAGATCAGCGTATTGTGCCCCCATCAGACCTCACATCAGCCTACTGTGCCCCATCAGACCTCAGATCAGCGTATTATGCGCCATCAGACCTAACATCAGCCTACTGTGCCCCCATCAGACCTCAGATCAGCGTATTGTGCCCCATCAGACCTCAGATCAGTGTATTGTGCCCCCATCAGACCTCAGATCAGCGTATTGTGCCCCCATCAGACCTCACATCAGGCTACTGTGCCCCATCAGACCTCAGATCAGCGAATTGTGCCCCATCAGACCCCAGATCAGCATATTGTGCCCCCATCAGACCTCAAATCAGCCTACTGTGCCCCCATTAGACCTCAGATCAGCGTATTGTGCCCCATCAGACCTTAGATCAGCGTATTGTGCCCCATCAGACCTCAGATCAGCGTATTGTACCCCCATCAGACCTCAGATCAACAGAATGTGCCCCCATTAGTCCTCACATCAGCCTACAGTGCCCCCATAAGACCTCTGATCAGCGTATTGTGCCCCCATCAGACCTCAGATCAGCAGAATGTGCCCCCATCAGACCTCACATCAGCCTACTGTGCCCCCGTCAGACCTCAGATGAGCAGAATGTGCCCCCATCAGACCTCAGATCAGCGTATTGTGCCCCCATCAGACCTCAGATCAGCGTATTGTGCCCCCATCAGACCTCACATCAGCCTACTGTGCCCCATCAGACCTCAGATCAGCGTATTATGCGCCATCAGACCTAACATCAGCCTACTGTGCCCCCATCAGACCTCAGATCAGCGTATTGTGCCCCATCAGACCTCAGATCAGTGTATTGTGCCCCCATCAGACCTCAGATCAGCGTATTGTGTCCCCATCAGACCTCACATCAGGCTACTGTGCCCCATCAGACCTCAGATCAGCGAATTGTGCCCCATCAGACCCCAGATCAGCATATTGTGCCCCCATCAGACCTCAAATCAGCCTACTGTGCCCCCATTAGACCTCAGATCAGCGTATTGTGCCCCATCAGACCTTAGATCAGCGTATTGTGCCCCATCAGACCTCAGATCAGCGTATTGTACCCCCATCAGACCTCAGATCAACAGAATGTGCCCCCATTAGTCCTCACATCAGCCTACAGTGCCCCCATCAGACCTCTGATCAGCGTATTGTGCCCCCATCAGACCTCAGATCAGCAGAATGTGCCCCCATCAGACCTCACATCAGCCTACTGTGCCCCCGTCAGACCTCAGATGAGCAGAATGTGCCTCCATCAGACCTCAGATCAGCCTACTGTGCCCCCATCAGACCTCAGATCAACAGAATGTGCCCCCATTAGTCCTCACATCAGCCTACAGTGCCCCCATCAGACCTCAGATCAGCGTATTGTGCCCCCATCAGACCTCAGATCAGCAGAATGTGCCCCCATCAGACCTCACATCAGCCTACTGTGCCCCCGTCAGACCTCAGATGAGCAGAATGTGCCCCCATCAGACCTCAGATCAGCCTACTGTGCCCCCATCAGACCTCAGATCAGCGTATTGTGCCCCATCAGACCTCAGATCAGCATATTGTGCCCCCATCAGACCTCAGATCAGCAGAATGTGCCCCCATCAGACCTCACATCAGCCTACTGTGCCCCATCAGACCTCAGATCAGCAGAATGTGCCCCCATCAGTCCTCACATCACCCTACTGTGCTTCCATCAGACCTCAGATCAGCATATTGTGCCTCCATCAGACCTCAGATCAGCTTATTGTGCCCCCATCTGACCTCAGATCAGCGTATTGTGCCCCCATCAGACCTCAGATCAGCGTATTGTGCCCCCATCAGACCTCAGATCAGCGTATTGTGCCCCCATCAGACCTCAGATCAGCATATTGTGCCCCATCAGACCTCAGATCAGCGTATTGTGCCCCCATCAGACCTCAGATCAGCAGAATGTGCCCCCATCAGACCTCACATCAGCCTACTGTGCCCCCATCAGACCTCAGATGAGCAGAATGTGCCCCCATCAGACCTCAGATCAGCCTACTGTGCCCCCATCAGACCTCAGATCAGCGTATTGTGCCCCCATCAGACCTCAGATCAGCGTATTGTGCCCCCATCAGACCTCAGATCAGCAGAATGTGCCCCCATTAGTCCTCATATCAGCCTACTGTGCGCCCATCAGACCTCAGATCAGCAGAATGTGCCCCCATCAGACCTCAGATCAGCCTACTGTGCCCCCATCAGACCTCAGATCAGCGTATTGTGCCCCATCAGACCTCAGATCAGCATATTGTGCCCCCATCAGACCTCAGATCAGCAGAATGTGCCCCCATCAGACCTCACATCAGCCTACTGTGCCCCATCAGACCTCAGATCAGCGTATTGTACCCCCATCAGACCTCAGATCAGCAGAATGTGCCCCCATCAGTCCTCACATTACCCTACTGTGCCCCCATCAGACCTCAGATCAGCATATTGTGCCTCCATCAGACCTCAGATCAGCTTATTGTGCCCCCATCAGACCTCAGATCAGCGTATTGTGCCCCCATCAGACCTCACATCAGCCTACTGTGCCCCATCAGACCTCAGATCAGCGTATTGTGCCCCATCAGACCTCACATCAGCCTACTGTGCCCCCATCAGACATCAGATCAGCGTATTGTGCCCCCATCAGACCTCAAATCAGCATATTGTGCCCCATCAGACCTCAGATCAGTGTATTGTGCCCCCATCAGACCTCAGATCAGCGTATTGTGCCCCCATCAGACCTCAGATCAGCGTATTGTGCCCCCATCAGAACTCAGATCAGCAGAATGTGCCCCCATCAGACCTCACATCAGCCTACTGTGCCCCCATCAGACCTCAGATGAGCAGAATGTGCCCCCATCAGACCTCAGATCAGCCTACTGTGCCCCCATCAGACCTCAGATCAGCCTATTGTGCCCCATCAGACCTCAGATCAGCGTATTGTGCCCCCATCAGACCTCAGATCAGCAGAATGTGCCCCCATTAGTCCTCATATCAGCCTACTGTGCGCCCATCAGACCTCAGATCAGCAGAATGTTCCCCCATCAGACCTCAGATCAGCCTACAGTGCCCCCATCAGACCTCAGATCAGCGTATTGTGCCCCCATCAGACCTCAGATCAGCAGAATGTGCCCCCATCAGACCTCACATCAGCCTACTGTGCCCCATCAGACCTCAGATCAGCATATTGTACCCCCATCAGACCTCAGATCAGCAGAATGTGCCCCCATCAGTCCTCACATCACCCTACTGTGCCCCCATCAGACTTCAGATCAGCATATTGTGCCTCCATCAGACCTCAGATCAGCTTATTGTGCCCCCATCAGACCTCAGATCAGCGTATTGTGCCCCCATCAGACCTCACATCAGCCTACTGTGCCCCATCAGACCTCAGATCAGCGTATTGTGCCCCATCAGACCTCACATCAGCCTACTGTGCCCCATCAGACCTCAGATCAGCGTATTGTTCCCCCATCAGACCTCAGATCAGCATATTGTGCCCCATCAGACCTCAGATCAGTGTATTGTGCCCCCATCAGACCTCAGATAAGCGTATTGTGCCCCCATCAGACCTCACATCAGCCTACTGTGCCCCATCAGACCTCAGATCAGCGTATTGTGCCCCATCAGACCTCACATCAGCCTACTGTGCCCCCATCAGACCTCAGATCAGCGTATTGTGCCCACATCAGACCTCAGATCAGCGTATTGTGCCCCCATCAGACCTCAGATCAGCGTATTGTGCCCCATCAGACCTCAGATCAGTGTATTGTGCCCCCATCAGACCTCAGATCAGTGTATTGTGCCCCCATCAGACCTCAGATCAGCGTATTGTGCCCCCATCAGACCTCAGATCAGCAGAATGTGCCCCCATCAGACCTCACATCAGCCTACTGTGCCCCATCAGACCTCAGATCAGCATATTGTACCCCCATCAGACCTCAGATCAGCAGAATGTGCCCCCATCAGTCCTCACATCACCCTACTGTGCCCCCATCAGACTTCAGATCAGCATATTGTGCCTCCATCAGACCTCAGATCAGCTTATTGTGCCCCCATCAGACCTCAGATCAGTGTATTGTGCCCCCATCAGACCTCAGATCAGCCCACCAAGCCACATAAGATTAAAATAAAAAACCTTTCTTACCTGTCCCGCACTGCGGCTGCCCTCCGGTCCGGCACTCCACTTTCTTCCCTGACCGGCGCGCACTATGACCTGATGCTGCGTGCAGCATCAAGTCATAGTGCGCGCCGGCCAGGGAGACAGCGGAGTGCCGGACCGGAGGGCAGCCGCAGCGCGGCTGATGAAAAAATGATGCAGGCTCTTTTTTTTTCCTGCTGAAGACCAGAATACAGATTTATCCTATTTTTTGTACAGCAAATATCAGTAGCAACTGTGTGCGGCAAGTTGCTGGCATTCTGTGTTAAAGATGCCTGTTTTATAATCTTTAAAAAAATTGTACCAGAAATGTGTTGGTAAAAGAGCATTATATAATTTACTAGACTTCTGACTATATTACACTGCCCGATAACAAATCCATCAACGCTTTTTTTCACCGGCCTGATTACATAGGCCTATGCAAACAGAATATGGAAGAAATGATAGCTACCCCAGCTTTCTCATTCAGGAAGGTTTGCTCCCAATAATCCGGATGACATTCATGTGCTGTCTTTTTTTTTGTTTTGTTTTTTTGCAGACCCATGGAAATGAATGGGTCCGTGTGAAATCTGCAAAAAATGTGGATCGGGCATGAATACAAAATATGGTTTGTCCATGAGGCTTAATAAGGCCCTTACTTGCAGCTGAAAATATACAGTGATAATATGATGATTTAGGTCAAATGACAGACTGTCATGTTATCTTTTTGCTTTTTTATTTTTTTATGCTAAATATGTTCACATAAACAATAACTTCTTAAAAATACAATGAAACCTCTCCAACAATGAAAACATATACTATATATTTTCCTTTGCCAACCCCCTCCCCCCAAAAAACATTTTCTACCACAATATTTGGTGTTTGTTTCAAAGTGATTTTATTGTGCTTTCACTTATTATATTTCAAATATGAAATTTTAATGGAGTTTTGTGGTTCCCCGAACCTCATAGTTTTTTTTGTTGTTGTTGCTGACAATTATTCTAATGGTGCATTTGCTTGTGTTCATCCTAGGTTTAGAATAAGGATGTTGTAAATAATAAAAGAGCCATAATTGCTAGTACCACATCTCATGTCAATTTCCTTGAAAATGCTCACCCTCAGCTCTCATGAGCTTCTTTCACTATTTGTACAAGATGCTTTTATTTGACAATTGACTGACATGAGACACAACATTTGCATACAAAGACAAGCGCCTGAGGATTGCTTCCCATCTGTAGTAGAATAATTCTAAATGTGTACGAGGAACAAACTGTCCTGATTACAAATAATTGCTCATTTGAAGAACTTACTGTAGGAGAATTAAATATAGAAGGTTCATAAACAGACCTTTTATTAATAAATGCAGATATTTACATGTGTGTGTGAGAAATTATCATGAGGTGGGATGTGGCTTAATGAAAAAGGGGTGAGACTTCACAGGAAATAGGCATGGCCTAATATGCAACATTTTTTGACAAAATTGCACAATAATTCTGGCATAAAATTCTCTTCATGTCTAGACAGCCTATGTTCCTGTACAAAATCTGCCGCCATCTGCCATTTGTTCTTTCATCAGAACAAAAAATCTTATTTCGCACTGCCTAAAAGTTCTTTAGGTGCTTTTTTTTGCAAACTTTCATGTGTCTTTTACTGAGAAGTTTCCTTCTGGCCACTCTACCATAAATCCCAGATCGGTAGAATGCTGCAGTGATGTTTGACCTTCTCAAAGTTTCTCCCATCTGCACACAGGATCTTTAGAGCTCTGCCATGGTGACCATTGGGTTATTGGTCACCTCTCTTACTAAGGGAACTTTTTGGCCTAAGTTGAACTTTTTAGCCTAAACGCAAAACACTATGTGTGGCATAAAACTAACACTATGCATCACCCGAAACACACCATCCCTATTGTGAAACATGGTGGTGACAGCATCATGCTGTGGGGATGCTTTTCTTCAGCAGGGACAGGACAATCCTGGGGGAAAACCTGGTAGTTGCTGCAAAAGACTGCCCTCCATCCAATCTGCCTGAGCTATTTTGCAACGAATAATGGGCAAAAATGTCAGCCTCTAGAGTCTAGATGTACAAATCTGGAGGAAACATACCCCAGAAGACATGCAGCTGTAATTGCCAATTTGCATCCATCTTGGCCATTTATATCTGAAATCAGTTTTTTTTAACAAGGAAAAAAAGTCCTGCATGCAGGACTTTAAAGGCCTCTTTAACATGGTCTGTATTTGGTCAGTATTGTGCATCAGTATTTGTAAGCCAAAAACAGGAGTGGGTCCAAAACAGAGATAAAATGTAATGGTAATATTTGCATCTCATCTGTATCTTGAAGCCACTCCTGCTTTTGGCTTACAAATACTAATCAAATACTGACCATGGGAAAGAGGCCTGTTCTTCTGACAGATCAAAATAAATAGTAATGTCCACATAAAAAAACAGTGACAATAGTGGCTCCATAACAGAGTGGGGATGAGGTCCAACAGCAGAGGCAATAACAGAGAAAATAGTTGTCCCGTGACAGAGTGGGGAGGCAGGAGCAGTGCGATACAGTACAAGATGGTGGCAGATCACAGTGGTAGCAGAACCCGAAAACCATAGTGTGATAACAAGGCCCAGTGGCATGCATATCCTTTTAAAAATCTAACATGTACATATCAGTAGGCCAAGAAGCCACTTTTCCAGTGTGGCAGCACACTACAATATGATCATTAGAGGAAGAATGATTTATTCTGTTGCATCAGTTACAGGCGTCTTGGAAATCCAGGTTGATCCACACCTGATTAATCTTGAAGGTTAGTCTCTCAACATTGTGGGCGGAAAGGCAAGTTCTCTTAGGGCTAACTATGCCCCCTTTCACACTGAAAACCTACTCTGATGCCACACTACTGGCTGGGCAGGAAAGCATGCCCATGGCAAACTCGGCCAGTTGCGGCCACGCTTCAAGTTTGCATGCCCAGTAGTCCAGGGGATCTTGGATCAAGGGTGGCCAAGTATGCCACCACCTGCTGGTTGAGGTTCTACTGCATGTCCTGGTGCTGCTGGGTGGTTTCTTCAGTAGGCGCCTCATGCGTAAGGGGGTGTGACCCACAAAACATTGCACAGTATGGGAAAGAATTCAGCTAAGCATGCTCATGAAAAAGAAGGTGTAAAAGCCAAGAAATATAAGAAAGAATACAAAGATTGGAAGTCAGTCAGTGCTTCTAAAGAGTTAGTATTAGTGATGATCGAGCATACATAATTGAAGTATATGGGAGTAAACTAGGCACCCCCCGTATTTGATTACGTGACGTACAGTATGGGTCACCTGGACAGAAAATACAGATTGTGGTTTGTGGTGACTGGACAGCTGAACTGTGACACACAGAATGGTTCCACACAGCTGTATGAAATGGATTTGTATCACTGAGATAAAACAACAAAAAAACAAAGTTTTTTTTTGTTTTTTTTTTTTTAACGTGACGTGCAGAATATATCAGAGAGCAAACTCAGCCCCTGCTGACTGTGGCTATTTTAACTTCAACCCAGAAAAATGTCGCACTCAGATTTTTCTAATGTAGCTGTATCAGTGAAAGCAAAAGACCGTATTTGATTACGTGACGTACAGTATGGGTCACCTGGACAGAAAATACGGATTGTGGTTTGCGGTGACTGGACAGCTGAACTGTGACACACAGAATGGTTCCACACAGCTGTATGAAATGGATTTGTATCACTGAGATAAAAAACAAAAAAAGAAAGGTTTTTTTTTTTTTTTTTTTTTTAACGTGACGTGCAGAATATATCAGAGAGCAAACTCAGCCCCTGCTGACTGTGGCTATTTTCACTGCATCCCAGAAAAATGTCACACTCAGAGTTTTCTATATCACTGAGAGCAAAAAAAAAGCTATTTGCAGTCTCCCTGCAAAATGCTGCAAATATGGCGATAGCTGCACTACTAGTGCCAGCCAGCCCAGCCAGAAGGAGACAAAAAAAAGTGTCTTGTAGCCCTTAGAAGTGCTGTTGGGTTCTTTTTAGATCACTCCTGCCTAACAGAGAACTAAATCCAGGCCCTAACACTCTCCCTGAAACGCAGCACATCTGTCCCTAATGACATCCAAGCAGCCTCTGAGCTGAGCACTGCCGGACGTCACTAGTATATTCCAGGGTCACCTGATCTGGCCAGCCAACCCCTGCTATCGACATGTAATGCCCCATGTGATGCTGGGGGTACCGCAGAGTCTCCTGGCTTGTGATTGGCTGAGTTTATAGCCGCCAAAAATTCAAAAGGCGGGAGATGCCATTTCCTCGAGCATGGCGAGATGCTCGTCCAAGCATCAAGCACTTACGAGTACCCTAATGCTCGAACGAGCACCAAGCTCGTACGAGCATGCTCGCTCATCTCTAGTCATGACCCCAATGCAAGTCAATGGGGACGGATCAGTTTACTATTGTGTCACACCAAACGGATCCGTCCCCATTGACTTGCATTGGGGTCATGACGGATCCGTCTTGGTGCGGGGAGGGGACTCGAGCATTGCGCTCCAGTACACTCGGTGTTCGGCTGACCGCGGCACATGCGATGCGGGCGGGAGGAAGGGGGTCCATCGGGTCCCCGTGCTTCTGTGACAGGGACCCGATGGTTTGGATAGCAGCCCGATGCCTTCCTTAGGCATCGTGGCTGCTATCCCTGCTTGCCTGTGCGATCCAGAAGTATTGTAATGCATTGTAAAGGGGATCAGACCCCCAAAGGTTAAATAAAGTGGGGAAAAAAGTGAAAAAAATAAAGTTTTACAAAAAAATTAAAGTTTCAAGTAAAAAAAAAAGTACACTTTTCCCAAAATCAAGTTAAAAAAAATTGTTAAAAAAAGGGGAAAAAAGAAAAGTATGCATATTAGGTATCGCCACGTCTATATCGACCAGCTCTATAAAAATATCACATCATCCACCCCGCCAAGTGAACGCAGTAAAAAAAAACAGTGCCAAAATAGCCATTTTTTGGTCACCTTCCCTTACAAAAAGTGTAATAGCAGGTGATCAAAAAGGCGTATTTAACCCAAAATGGTTATTTTTTGTCCCGCAAAAATGATACCCTACCTGAGACAATCGCCCGAAAAATAAAAAAATATGGCTCTCTGAAAATGGCAACACAAAAAAAAGATTTTATTCTGTTCAAAAAATAAATCTAATGTGTAAAACTTTCCAAAAATAAAAAAGTTAGACATATTTGGTATCGCCACATCCGTAACAACCTGCTCTATAAAAATATTACATGAAATGGACCCCCAGGTGAATGCTGCAAAAAAAAAAAACTATGCCAAAACAACAATTTTTTCCCCTCTTGCCTCACAAAAAGTGTAATAGCAGGCGATCAAACAGTTGTATTTAACCCAAAATGGTACCCATCAAACTGTCATCTTGTCCCACAAAAATGATACCCTACCTGAGACAATCGCCCGAAAAATAAAAAAATATGGCTCTCTGAAAATGGCAACACAAAAAAGATCTTATTCTGTTCAAAAATAAATCTAATGTGTAAAACTTTCCAAAAATAAAAAGTTAGACATATTTGGTATCGCCACATCCGTAACAACCTGCTCTATAAAAATATTACATGAGATGGCCCCCCAGGTAAATGCTGCAAAAAATTAAATAAAAAAACTATGCCAAAACAACCATTTTTTTCCCTCTTGCCTCACAAAAAGTGTAATAGCAGGCAATCAAACAGGCATATTTAACCCAAAATGGTACCAATCAAACCGTCATTTTGTCCCGCAAAAATGATACCCTACCTGAGACAATTGCCCGAAAAATAAAAAAAATATGGCTCTTTGAAAATGGCAACACAAAAAAAGATTTTATTCTGTTCAAAAATAAATCTAATGTGTAAAACTTTCCAAAAATAAAAAAGTTAGACATATTTGGTATCGCCACGTCTGTAACTACCTGCTCTATAGAAATATTACATGAGATGGCCCCCCAGGTGAATGCTGCAAAAAATAAAAAATAAAAACTATGCCAAAACAACCATTTCTTTTCCCTCTTGCCTCACAAAAAGTGTAATAGCAGGCGATCAAACAGGCGTATTTAACCCAAAATGGTACCAATCAAAACGTCATCTTGTCCCACAAAAATGATACCCTACCTGAGACAATCGCACGAAAAATAAAAAAAATATGGCTCTCTGAAAATGGCAACACAAAAAAAAGATTTTTATTCTGTTCAAAAATAAATCTAGTGTGTAAAACTTTCCAAAAATAAAAATGTTAGACATATTGGGTATCGCCACGTCCATAACAACCTGCTCTATAAAAATATCACATGATTTGGCCTCTCTGGTGAATGCTGTAAAAAAAATTTTAAAAAAACATGCCAAGACAGCTTTTTTTTCACCTTGACTCACAAAAAGTGTAATACCAAGCGATCAAAAAGTCTTATGTACCCCAAAATGGTACCAATGAAAACATCAGCTCATCCCGCAAAAAATGAGCCCCCACATAAGACAATAACTCAAAAATATAAAAATCAGTGGCTCCCGCAAACCATTCAATCAAAATCTGTGTTGTAAAATCCATATGGCGGTCCTTCTGTTTTGAGTCCTGCCATGTGCCCCCACATCAGTTTACCACAACATATGGGGTGTTGCCGTATTCAGGAGAAAATGGGTAACAAATTATGGGGTGCTTTTCTCCTGTTACCCCTTATGAAAATAAAAAAATTTGGGGCTAAAGCAACATTTTATTGGAAGAAATGAAATTTTTCATTTTCACAGCCAAGTGTTTCCAAATTCCGTAAAACACTTAGGGGGTCAAAGTGGCCAGTACCCCCCTTAATATATTCGTTGAAGGGTGTAGTTTCCAAAATGGGGTCACCTTTTGAGGGTTTCCACTGTAGGGGTACGTCAGGGTCTCTCAATTACAAAATGGTGCCTAAAAACATAGCAAAATCTGCCTCCAAAATCTATATGGCGCTCCTTTACTTCTGACCACTGCCACAAACCCATAGAGACATTTACCACCACATATTTCTGTAAACTGCAGAATCAGAGCAATGTATATTGAGGTTTATTTTGCTGTTTACCCTTACTGTGTTGCAAGAAAAACATTATTAACATGAATAATCTACCAAAAAAGTGAAATTTTGAAATTTCACCTCCATTTTCCTTTAATTCTTGTGGAACACCTCAAGGGTTAACAAAGTTTGTAACAGCAGTTTTTTACAATTTGAGTGGTGTAGTTTCTAAAATGGGGTCATTTATGGGTGGGTTTCATTATGTAAGCCCCTCAAAATCACTTTATATCTGAATTAGTGATTAAAAAAATGGTTTTGGAAAATTTGGTGAAAATTTGAAAAATGGCTTCTAAACTTCTAAGCCTTCTAACGTCCTAAAAAAGTACTAACAGGTAAAAGGTAATAACATTTATAAAATGATGCCAACATAAAGTAGACATATGGGGAATGTAAAATAATAACTATTTTCGGAGGTATTACTATGTATTTTGAAAGTAGAGGAATTGAAATTTGCAAATTTTCAAATTTTTCCAAATTTTTGGTAAATTTGGTATTTTTTTAAAAATAAAAATGAAATATTTTGCCACAAATTTACTACTGTCGTGAAGCACAATATGTGATGAGAAAACACTCTCAGAATGGCCTGGATAAGTTAAAGCGTTCCAAAGTTATTACCACATAAAGTGACACATGTCAGATTTCCAAAAAATGGCCTGGGCAGTAAGGTGAAAACAGGCCCGGGTTTGAAGGGGTTAAGGGACCAGTGGAAAGGGACAGGAGGAATTAATGAAAGCTGTTATTATAAGGTAATTACATATCTTTTGACAATCATTGACAGACTATCTCAGGTATTCATGCCTCTAATGCTCTAATAAACTAGCAAATAAAAAAAATATGACAGTTTAAAATAAAACACTTCAAAAGAAATATACACTTGAAATAGATCACTGTGTGTAATGAATCTATAGAATATATGAATTTCACAGTTTGAGTTGAATTACTGAAATAAATTAACTTTTTGATGATATTCTAATTTATTGAGATGCACCTGCATACATACAGTACATTCATACACACATATCTACACCCCATCTACAACATCAACATGCCCCAAGCCATTGTTTATGATGGAGTTAAGCAGTTTCTACCCTTCTCTCCAATTAAAATAAATATGCAAGTTCATCAAGGCATCTGTGTATAAGATGGAGTTAGAAGAATTAGTTCTCAGCCAAGTAAGTGTTCTATAGCAATTTATTGTGTATAGAACACTTATAGCTTTACAGCTGTTTTTTGTTCCTGGAGTAAGGATGTACAAATGTTACTTTTTTATTGTCTCATTAAATAGGTATGATACAGTGGGTTTCATGTCTTTACTCAAGGACAATATTTTACCTTGAAAACCTCCAGTGTATTGTCATGCATGTTTCTGAAAAAAGAATAAGAACATTTGCCTCTGAAAACCCAGCAACATTACTTTGTGAGCTGTTTGTCTTGATTTTTCAGTAGAACAGTATGTTCATGCCACCCTCTAATACCTATAATTCATTATCTCCGCTGTCAGGTCTTGAATTGTAAGTGTCTTTAATGAAGCCTGATAATGCCATTTAAAATGCTGTAGAAGGATGGTAAAATAGCTTTTAAAACACGTTTGACAAGAATGACTGTCTTGATTGTTAAGAAGCTGCTTCCCTATGATTATATTTAACGTAGTGCATACATTTTATTGTTGCATTTCATTACACAATCCTGTTTGCATTCATAGCCCTCCACAAGATTGGTGGAAAGGGAAAAATGATGAATTTCTGCTCAAAATCCCTCTATTCAAGGCTAAGTCATGACCATTCAACTTGCATACTGTTGGAAATTTATGCAGTGAGCCCAGAGGAGGAGAAATTACAGGACAGGAATGATAATAGTAACAATGGTGGTTGTAGTGTAACCTGGGCCTGGGCCAAGCAGTGATGGAAAGGATGCACCTTTCTTACCTTTGGGGCACACTCTGGTCTTTGGGGCTCTCTTCCTTGATGGTGATTCAGGGTGCCCTTGATGGTTATAAATGGTAAGGTGCAAAGCAGGGTCCCTTGGTAGCTGCAGATATTGATTCAGTGTAGCATTGCAAGAAAAAATGAGACCAAGTTATCAGCAAATGATTCTTTACTGAAGAGCCAAATTTAAGTCACAGTTTCAGCATGCATGGACTGGCAGGTGTTAAACAAGCGCACTTTCCACAGATCTTACAAGTAACAGTTAACAGGCACAGCTGTCTCTTTGGAGCAATTCTCTTTACACTTCACTTCTCTAGATAACTGTTTCATAAACATCCAAGCCTGAGGGTGCACCACTTCTCACTCTCTCTGTGGCCCCCAACACCAGACTAAGTTCTGCACCTTTTTAACTGGTTACCTTACTCATTATAAATGTTTCCATAAATGTTCTTTGTGGGATGTGGATATGTTTCCTTTATACAGGTGGCCAATCTGCTTCTCAGGTTTGTCCAGGCACCATAGGACTTATTCTCCCAGACAAATGGCTATGGAGACTCAAAGATTCTATTCAGACAGCTTCTCTCCACAGGACTTCTATTCGTACCTCCTCTTTTGCCTCCGCCATGCTCCTCAAATATATATTTTGTTCTGTTCTCCATATTTCTCTAGGTTTTGCTTCTCTTAAGATGGTTTAATCCAGAGTTGGTTTCATGTACATTGGCACTCATCAATGTCTAGACTGCATCTGCTTCTAGACTCTGTCTGCTTCTGTCATAAGTCCTCCTCCCCATCAGGAGGGGATACAGCGCCACCTAGAGGTGATATTAAATGCCTGTTTGTCTATTACACAGGAAAATTCATAAATATACAGTAAAGCAATTTTTTGTCCTTCTGGTACCATATGTACAGGAAATGTACATCAAAAACCTTTGATGGCAGGG
The DNA here is from genome assembly GCA_900303285.1 of Rhinella marina. Lineage (NCBI taxonomy): Eukaryota > Metazoa > Chordata > Amphibia > Anura > Bufonidae > Rhinella > Rhinella marina. Next base: position 13,854 of record ONZH01014834.1, on the reverse strand, counting down.
GAAAATTGCCATAGCAGTGGAATAATGCATTTATATCCCATAATGCATATTTTATGACCCTACAAACATCCAACAATTTCCATGGATAGCATACATGTTTAATAGAATGTTACACTCAGTACTTATATATATATGCAATCCTTGCACAACTTAAATGATAAGCAATTCACCAAGCGTGTATGGAAGCAACCAGGTGAGGCGTACAAAGACAAGCGTGCCTTGCCTACAGTCAAGTATGGTGGTGGGAGTGTCATAGTTTAGGGCTGCATGAGTGCTACTGGCTGTGGGGAGCTACAGTTCATTGAGCGAACCATGAATGCCAACATGTACTGTGACATACTGTAGCAGAGCATGATCCTCTCCCTTCGGAAACTGGGCTGCAGGGGTGTATTCCAACATTTAACAACCCCAAACACACCAACAAACTGACTACTGCCTTGCTAAAGAAACTGAGGGTAAAGGTGCTGGACTGGCCAAGCATGTCTCCAGACCTAAACCCTATTGAACATCTGTGGGGCATCCTTAAAATGAAAGTTGGAGGAGCACAAGGTCTCTAACATCTACCAGCTCCATGATGTCGACATGGAGGAGTGGAAAAGGATTCCAGTGGCAACCTGTGAAGCTCTAGTGAACTCCATGCCCGAGAGAGTTAAGGCAGTGCTGGAAAATAATGGTGGCCACACAAAATATTGAAAATTTGTGCATAATTTGGCCATTTTCACTTAGGGGTGTACTCACTTTTGTTGCCAGTGGTGTAGACATTAGTAGCTATGTGTTGAGTTATTTTGAGGGCACACCAAATTTACACTGTTATACAAGCTATACAATGACTATTTTACATTATAAGTCAATTAAACTGTCATATCTTCAGTGTTGTACCATGAAAAGATATTACAATATTTACAAATTTACAAGTATGGTATATGTATCAGTATCTCAGCATTAGTGCCCTAAATATCTGGTTAGGAGTAGTAGTAGTAGTGCTTATATATATTGTTCCAGGAGGACAATTGTATGTTGAAACCATTGTAAGTTGAGTAATCGGTCCCAAAGCCCCAAAATGTCATCCAAGATTTAACCCTAGTATACATGATATTACTACACTTTCACATAACATGGGCCTTTTATATGGAAATCTACAATCAGTGTGAATCTACAATTTTTATAGTCATGAAAATACAGAAAACTCTTTGAATTAGAAGGTGTGTCCAAACTTTTGGTCTATACTGTATATATATATATATATATATATACACAAAGAGTTTTCTGTATTTTCATGACTATGAAAATTGTAGATTCACACTGAAGGCATCAAAACTATGAATTAACACATGTGGAATTATATACTTAACAAAAAAGTGTGAAACAACTGAAAACATGTCTTATATTATTGGTTCTTCAAAGTAGCCACCGTTTGCTTTGATTACTGCTTTGCACACTCTTGGCATTCTCTTGATGAGCTTCAAGAGGTAGTCACCTAAAATGGTTTTCACTTCCCAGGTGTGCCCCGTCAGGTTTAATAAGTGGGATTTCTTGCCTTATTAATGGGGTTGGGCAGAAGTCAGGTGGATACACAGCTGATAGTCCTACTGAATAGACTGTTAGAATTTGTATTATGGCAAGAAAAAAGCAGATAAGTAAAGAAAAAACGAGTGGCCATCATTACTTTAAGAAATGAAGGTCAGTCAGTCCGAAAAATTGGGAAAACTTTGAAAGTGTCCCCAAGTGCAGTCGCAAAAACCATCAAGCGCTACAGGAAAGGAAGACCAAGAGTCACCTCTGCTGCGGAGGATAAGTTCATCCGAGTCACCAGCGTCAGAAATCGCAGGTTAACAGCAGCTCAGATTAGAGACCAGGTCAATGCCACACAGAGTTCTAGCAGCAGACACATCTCTACAACAACTGTTAAGAGGAGACTGTGTGCAGCAGGCCTTCATGGTAAAATAGCTGCTAGGAAACCACTGCTAAGGACAGGCAACAAGCAGAAGAGACTTGTTTGGGCTAAAGAACACAAGGAATGGACATTAGACCAGTGGAAATCTGTGCTTTGGTCTGATGAGTCCAAATTTGAGATCTTTGGTTCCAACCATCGTGTCTTTGTGCGACGCAGAAAAGGTGAACAGATGGACTCTACATGCCTGGTTCCCACCGTGAAGCATGGAGGAGGAGGTGTGATGGTGTAGGGGTGCTTTGCTGGTGACACTGTTGGGGATTTATTCAAAATTGAAGGCATACTGAACTAGCATGGCTACCACAGCATCTTGCAGCGGCATGCTATTTCATCCGGTTTGCGTTTAGTTGGACCATCATTTATTTATCAACAGGACAATGACCCCAAACACACCTCCAGGCTGTGTAAGGGCTATTTGACCAAGAAGGAGAGTGATGGGGTGCTACGCCAGATGACCTGGCCTCCACAGTCACCAGACCTGAACCCAATCGAGATGGTTTGGGGTGAGCTGGACCGCAGAGTGAAGGCAAAAGGGCCAACAAGTGCTAAGCATATCTGGGAACTCCTTCAAGACTGTTGGAATACCATTTCAGGTGACTACCTCTTGAAGCTCATCAAGCTCATCAAGAGAATGCCAAGAGTGTGCAAAGCAGTAATCAAAGCAAAAGGTGGCTACTTTGAAGAACCTAGAATATAAGACATATTTTCAGTTGTTTCACACTTTTTTGTTAAGTATATAATTCCACATGTGTTAATTCATAGTTTTGATGCCTTCAGTGTGAATCTACAATTTTCATAGTCATGAAAATACAGAAAACTCTTTGAATGAGAAGGTGTGTCCAAACTTTTGGTCTATACTGTAGGTAATGTGTACAATATAGTGCTGCAATGTGTGTATATCCCACCCAGATACCTCAGCTGGATAAGATAACTGGAATCCAGAACGCTGCAATTGTTTCAGCAAAGTAAGACAGGTTTGTCTAGATTCTGTTCTGGGCTGGATTTTATTTGGACTGGTGGGTAGGTTTGGTAGTGGGACCTGCCAGTCCACAACCTTCCAGTACATGTATTTCCTTTAGCAGGTGAGGCCTGCTGAGATAATCACGGAGGGGTAAAACAACCTACTGTGAAGAAGGGCAGGGGGGACCACGAGGCTGTGTAAAGGCCTGAGTTTTGAGGGGCCCAGCGATGCCTGAGGAAAGAGGTGTAGCACGGTCAGAGTCTGAAGGACTCTTGGACCATATCCCCCCCCCAAGGTACTGGTGTGGTCACAGCCAGGAGGCTGCTGGACCGTATGGCTGAGAAAAGCCGCTTCTCACCCCTTGTGTGAACGACGCTTTAGAGGTGAGTTAGGGACACCTATGTTTTAGGTAGAGCCTAGACGGGCAGGTGTTTATTTTGCTATGTTTATGTTTGTGCTGGTGCTGAAGTGCCAAAATAAAGCACCATTTGCACTTTAACCTCATTGTCAGAGGAAAAGTCTGTCATCGCCACTCTGCTTGAGAGAACGATTCCTTACAAAATATATATATATAAATTGCTATTGGGGCACTGCAGGGGACAACCTTACTAATGAGGGCACTTTGAGAGAAAATGATTACCATTGGTGGGAGCACTATTACTATGTGGGTAACATCTGTATGGCACTATTATTTTTGCAGTATAGTATTTGGGGGCATTGGGGAGCACACTGGGCACAGCTTTGTGGTTAGCAGCAGGATAACAGCTTTGGGGCAAAAGGAGGAGGAGGAGGATGGAAAAGTGATGAATCTAAGATGTCTGGTAAACTCTGCAGATGCAAGATGTAGGTGAAAGAGGGCAAAGAAGGGGAAAAGAACATCAGAGAAGACATAACTGGATGTAAGATGTACGTATGTACAGTATAACAGTACATATGTATAACAGTAGGGCTGGGGAAAGAGGTTCATTTTAGAATTCAACACCGGTGGGGGGGGAGTGGGAGCGCCATTTCAGTTCAGAAAGGCTAGGTGCAGGCCTGTGCATGCTAGGTTGTCAAGGAAACCTGACATGCAAGAAAATAAACAGAGCTGGCCAGTAAGGGGGAGTCATGTAGCACTGGATCCAAAACAAACAAGTAACCTCATACCATTACAGTTATATGAGGGGAGGTTCAGTCACTCTGACCCCCATTGAACCTGAGTAAACAATGGTTTTAAGCTATAAGATAACCAGAAGGTAATAACTTTTTTGATCATATATCATTGATTGCTTGGTTTTCTTTTGGTAACACGGAACTGATGCTGATTCCCTGAACAGGCATTCTCCAGGCATTCCTTGCTTGTCTAGCAGGGACCAGAAAATGTAGTGATGGTGAGCAATGCTTCTCTTCACCCATTACCCAAAAATGTAATACTTTTCAGACAACCATGTGGATAAATTGTCAACTAGTCTCTGCATCTGTAGCTTACAGGGCTATCGTGTAGCAAAGGTCTAAATGCTTTTCCAAAATCTAGGGATTCTTACATTTGTGGCCGCACAGCTCTACTTGTCTGCAATTTATTTTTTATATTGCTCAAAGGAATCAAATATTAAAAATAAATAAATTTAGCAAATGACATATCCTGGTTTTTATCTACAGCTCCTATACAGACACAAACCATGTAAAACTAGTATATAAATTAATATATTGGTAAATGCCTTCAGTTATCATTGTCATCTCAATAGTGGCCATGATGTTTTTGTAAAACAAGTTTATATTATGAGACAGATGGGAGATACTGAGTTATTTGTTTAATTTTGCAATGGACTTTGATCAGTGGTGAGGCTCAGTAAAAAAGCTGTACAGAATGGGGGATATATCAATATCATAGCACCTTGACAAATAAACTGCCTTGATTTGCGGGACACGCTTGCTGTGTCAAATATATGAAGTGCATGCATCACAATTGTGTTTCATTTGCAACCTGATAGACATGAGGGTGTTTTTTTTAGACAGTTTTTGCACCAACTATCTGTCTAGTCCTATTTTGTAATCTGTTTTCTGCTCCAAGGTGGTATAAAAACTGCTATTAAAAGCTGATACTATAAACCGCTGTTGTGCATTGTTAGTGGGAGTTACGTCACTGTGTCAACCAACAGGTTTGACTTTGAGCTAATTCTAAGGGTGTTGTCCTGGCATTCCTCTTGTATTCACCCTTTAACCCCTACACAGGGATCAAGACTTTGCTGCAGGGGAGCCACCAGACCACTACCTCTTAGAGTAACCCCTGTGTGGTTGACAGCTGACCAAATAGGTTCAAAGACACCGTATCAAGGCACCAGGCAGTCAGACAAGCTGGTGGTCAGGTAGAACAGGCTGGAGGTCAAAGCAGGCAAAGTACAAACAGTCTGATAACAATCCAAGGTCACGTCAGGTAGAAAAAGAATCAATATGGAGGTCAGGCATGGTTCAGGCAGCGACTAGTCAGAATCCAGAAGAAAAACAGAACTAGTAAACTACTAAACTAGAAAAGAAGAAAAACAGAACTAGTAAACTAGAAAAACTATTGCTCAGACACCTCTCCCTAGGGAAAGTACCTACAGTTCTTTACAAACATTTGTGAAAGAATTGGTCATTCTAGAGCACTCACTGAATTCCAGATTGGTACTGTAACAGGATGCCACTGTTGCAGCAAGTTAGTTCATGAAACTTCTCTCCTCCTAGATATTATTCCACAATCAACTGTGATTAATTTTATTGCAAAGTTACGTTACAGAGCGCCGTCGCAGAGTGCTGAGGTTCATAGTGCATAAAAGTTGCCAACAGTTTGCTAATTCTTTAACTGTAGAGTTCCAAACTCTACATAAAAACTGTGAGCCACAAGCTTCATGATATGGGTTTCCATGCTCAAGAAGCTACATGCAAGCTTTAGGCCTTTTTCGAGTAAGCAAATTTTCTGTCCGGATGCAATGCGTGTTGCAAATGGATAACATCCATTCCTGACCAATTCATTGCAATGGGTATGTTCACATGAGAATTGTTTATCCCTGATCATCTCCGCATTCAGCATGTTCTATATTGTGTGTATTTTAAGCTGCCCTGGCCCCATGGAAATTAATCAGCCTTGTGTGAAGAAGGAAGGCATACAGATGCAATGAGGATGCAATGCATTTTTCACTAACAGTTGCTAGGAGATGTTGAGGGTTATACTTCAATTTTTCTTCACGTGTATGAAAAATTCATCAAAAACTGCTTGCATCCATGCAGAAAAAAATTAAGCACTGAATGCATGCAAAACTATCAGTTTTCCCCTGAACAGACCCCAACTCTTCTGTATCGCTTATGTGAAATAACCTTGTACAATGTCAAGCATCAGATGGACTCTTGAGCGGTGGAAATGTGTTCTGTAGAGTGACAAATCATGCTTCTCTATCTGCCAGTCTGATGCATTAGTCTGGGTATGGTGAATGCCAGAAGAACATTACCTGCCTGACTGCACTGTGTCAATTGTAAAGTTTGGTGGAAGAGGGATAATACTATGGGATTGTTTTTCAGGGGTATGCTTCAGCATACAAAGACATTATGGATAATTACATGCTTCCAACTTTGTAGCAACAGTTTGTGGCACTTTTCTGCTAGCATAACTGTCCCCCATTGTACAAAGCAAGGTCCATAAAGGCATTGTTGGTCAGTTTGGTCTTTTTGGGATGAAGAAAAACGGAGATTGCGAGGCAGGCCCTCTCGTGCAACATCAGTGTCTAACCTCACAAATAATCTTCTGGATGAATGGACAAAAATCCCCAGACACACAAATGTTGTACAAAGTCTTCCTAGAAGAGTGGAATCTGTTTTGGCTGCAAAGAGGAAACCAACTCCATATTAATGCCTATGGATTTAGAATGAGATGTTTTAAAAGCTCCTGTAGTTGTAATGTGTAAGTGTTCAAATACTACAATTTGTCTGTATAGTAGTAAATATAGAGAAAAGATCACGGCATTCACCACTAAAAGTATTCTTTATTCCAAAATAACAATTAAAAGCGCCATTAGGGTATAGGATGCAGTGTACATGGAAAGTCAATGGCCATTTTGTGCACTTCTTCTGTGCCTTGCATGCTGGGGGCAGATATCATTTCATTACCATTACACTAAAAACAACAATGCAATTAATTCAAAGATGATTGATATAAAGAAATACAGACATGTCATTTCTATCATTATAACCTAAAGCCATCACATTAATTTTTATAATTAGCATCAATCACCCCCTATGCCCAAAGGGTGTACAATCTGCAGGCCTGCAAACCGCAGTACGTGTGCATCTCCATTATGAGTCTTTTTTACATGCCCAATAAGGCGAGGTGCGCCTCGTCCCGAGATTGATCTCAGATGTTCTTTAAATCTTTTGTACAGACCGCAGATCATCTTTCCAATATAAAAATAATTGCATGGGCAAAAAATAGCACATTCCAAATACATTGTTCTGCAGTTGATAAAGTCATTTACTACTCAATCAACACCTCCTATATTCATCTGATGAACAATGCCCACATTTGAAGTTACCTCTAGGAACCATTCTATCCAACCCAGAAGTATGTGGTCTAGTATATCTGCTCCTATCTAGTATTCATTAATGGTTTTGTTTCTTCTGAAAGAGACAATCGGTTGTCTTTCTACTAATCACCTAACCCCACATCTCCCTTTAACAAGTGCCAATTAGTATGTATAGCATAGTATTTAAAAGAGAACAGGGCTCTTTTTGAAGGGGGATTGCAAAAAAGTACTTCATTGTATTTGTAATGCCCGATTGACTGCCTCATCTGACAATGCATGGAGATGTCCTCGTTCTAATAACAGTGCATAAAATTCATATGCCTGCTTTTAAATGTGGTGTGAGTTGTTTGCTGTGCAGATCCTTGCGTTAAGTGTTGCAATGCCAGTCAATTTCTCGAATCTTGCTGTTTGTCCATATAGTGTGTATATATTTTTTTTCTTATAATTACAACACATAAGCAATATGGTTTTCCCTACAATTCTCCACGGAAAACCATGTGTAACACCCCAAAGTGGTGTAACCATTTCTACACCCTGCTACTGTCTCTAATGGGCTAACATAATTTCACCTTTGTATTTCTGTCCAGGTCCTCTACATTGTGCAATACTATGATTACTATGCAACTGTTATTACATGAAATATGATTGGTTCACCAGCAGGTGGTAGTGTAAATGGCAGAGCTATACTTAGAGAATGTAACTCACCATTCCATTCTTCCCCTCTTTGGCCAGAAGTGGACCACTCCTGCTTCCTACCAGAAGGGATGGGCAGCAGTTTCCAGATATTTCTAATTCTAAGCTGGTCTGGACAGGAAAGAAGCAAGGTGTGGCACGCTAACAGTCTGAGGTGCCTATATCAGTCAGAGCACTCTAAGCTCTGCTGACCATGGAAGCAGATGTCTGGAAGCCATAGGGACCATAGGAATCTTTCTTTGCCCACCATAAGAGAAATCAGCAAGAGGAATAGTTCTTTGACTGAAGATAAGTTATTTACGGAGTGTCAGGAGGGAACATTCGATGGCACCCCATCCAAGGATACCAAAACAGACAAACCAGACTTAAGCAGAGTTTAGTGCAGCACAGAGCAAGAAAGTGAAGTATTTAAGCAACCCTGTCAGTACAGCAGAGAAAGAGAGAAAGCAGAGTTATTGAGTTTGCCTGCTGGTTTATGCCAAAGCCTGCTGGAACCGAGACAAAGCCTGTAAATCACTTTGATAAAAGCTTATTCAAGTAAAGCTGCCATTGAACTTCACAACTAGGTCTCAGGTTATTTTTTACTTGATCCCTCAATTATTCCCCTTTTTAATGCTACGGAGCCTAAGCCTAGGGTCCCGCTGTATCCAGGTAGGAGCACCGTGACACATATAGGCTGCACCACACCGCTTGGCATTCCACTAAACCTGGGGCGCGACAAGGCCCTGGGGGGTGGCGCATTGCACATGACAGATGTTCCTGTGAATTTTTAAAATGTTATTGTTACATGATAAAAGGAAATTATTTTCTCTTGTGACTCTTTGATCAAATAAAAGAATGTAATTTGTAAACTGTAGGATATGAAAATGATGGCATGTGCCCATAGAGAAAAAAGGAAGTATACAAAAGAAAGACATGTCTCTTTTAGCCTGCAAGTATAACAGATGCTTGGAAAGCATCAGGCTGCAAGACGTGGAATTAAAGAAGATACATTTGTCAATATAGGTCAATAAGAAGTCACACATTAATAAACATTATGAAAACTCAGAGGAATATTCTACAACAAAGGTGCATGTGATTGCCATGTGAAGTTTCAAAGAGCTCTCTGGGTCATCGATTAGTTTATAGCATGGCTTTTCAGCACTGGTTTGTCAGGTCTCTATGTGTTGTCCTTAAAATTTTTATTAATTTTACATTTTTCACTGTCCATCAAAATGTTTTATCACCCACTCCTGTATAAAAAATGCATGATCAGTTTACATGCATGCTTATTTCAGGAGGTTTATGAGGATAAACCGCTTTAAGGCACCACTAGAAAAATGTATTTCCTGAGGGAGCAAAGACTTAGGTATGGTGAGATCCACAATATCCATGTATCAACTTAAAAAAAAGGAAAAAAAAAGCTTTTGAAGCTGCATTATATTTTTATTTCTCTACTCTCTTACATTTCCTCACAATACATCTACACAGGCTCTGCCCTGTAGGCTAGTGCATACCTAGCACATTATTGAATGGTGCTGCGCCAACTTAAAGTACCTTGACATGGTGAGTGGGCAAATGCATTTTAACCCAAACATATACACATTGACTTTTGTACTGTTAGTGGATTATGGTGTTGTATACTATTAATTATGCCGAGAAGCTGTATGAATTGTACTGAGAAGCAATTGGATCAATGTATAGCATATATCTGTGTGATTCATGTTTTCTCTTTTTTGGAATAATACATACCTTAACACTCCAAAACTCTCCTGTATAATAGAGGGGATTATTAAATAATTTAGTGTGGAATTACTGAGGGATTTGCTCTGAATCTGTTTCTTTTGAGATATTCAGCCATTGCAGTAGTTGGAGGGTTGGGGCTCTCTGGTGACCATATTCATGCATATGACTGATTTTTCTATATTCTTAGATTCCTGTATGTCTATGTATTTCTAAGATCACAGAATGTTTATACCAAACAGCTAATTTCTGCTTGGCCACCAGTACATTTTGTTTGTACAGCAGTGGTTACCAAATTTAAAAAAAAAAGCCAAGCAACTTTGAAAGGAGTTTTTAATTATTTTTTCTACCTTTTTGGCTCCTTTTAACTGCTATGCAAATCAGTGTATCTATATATTTACAGGAAAAAAAACATGTGTTGTGTAATGTTATGGTCACACACCCCTCCATCTGTCCCCTATATCTTGCTAACCTAAAATATGTATGTAAGAACTAAAAGAACTAGGAAACATATAGAAAGAACTGTGACTGTTGGATCTACATATTAATTTAATCATTTTAACTTTTTTAAGGAGCAGATAGGTAAAAATTAGAGATGAGCGAGCATGCTCGTCCGAGCTTGGTGCTCGTTCGAGTATTAGGGTACTCGTAAGTGCTCGCTGCTCGGACGAGTATCTCGCCATGCTCGAGGAAATGGCATCTCCCGCATTTTGAATTTTTGGCGCCTATAAACTCAGCCAATCATAAGCCAGAAGACTCTGCGGTACACCCAGCATCACGTGGGGCCCTTACATGTCGATAGCAGGGGTTGGCTGGCCTGATCAGGTGACCCTGGAATATACTAGTGACTGCCCGCGGTGCTCGGCTCAGTCGCTGCCTAGATGTCGTTAGGGACAGATGTGCTGCGTTTCAGGGAGAGTGTTAGGGCCTGGATTTAGTTCTTTGTTAGGCAGGAGTGATCTCAAAAGAACCCAACAGCCCTTCTAAGGGCTACAATACATTTTTTTTGTCTCCTGGCTGGGCTGGCTGGCACTAGTAGTGCAGCTATCGCCATATATAACAATTTTTTTTTTTATTATTGTTTTATCTCAGTGATACAAATCCATTTCATACAGCTGTGTGGAACCATTCTGTGTGTCACAGTTCAGCTGTCCAGTCACCACAAACCACAATCCGTATTTTCTGTCCAGGTGACCCATTCTATACGTCACGTAATTAAAAAAGGTCTTTTGCTCTCACTGATACAGCTACATTAGAAAAATCTCTGTGCGACATTTGTCTGGGTTGCACTTAATATAGCCACAGTCAGCAGGGGCTGAGTTTTCTCTCTGATATATTCTGCACGTCACGTTAAAAAAAAAAATATATATATATATATTTTTTTTTTGTTGTTTTATCTCAGTGATACAAATCCATTTCATACAGCTATGTGGAACCATTCTGTGTGTCACAGTTCAGCTGTCCAGTCACCACAAACCACAATCCGTATTTTCTGTCCAGGTGACCCATTCTGTATGTCATGTAATAAAAAAAGGTCTTTTGCTCTCACTGATACAGCTACATTAGAAAAATCTCTGTGCGACATTTGTCTGGGTTGCACTTAATATAGCCACAGTCAGCAGGGGCTGAGTTTTCTCTCTGATATATTCTGCACGTCACGTTAAAAAAAATATATATATATATATATATTTTTTTTTTTTGTTGTTTTATCTCAGTGATACAAATCCATTTCATACAGCTATGTGGAACCATTCTGTGTGTCACAGTTCAGCTGTCCAGTCACCACAAACCACAATCCGTATTTTCTGTCCAGGTGACCCATTCTGTATGTCATGTAATAAAAAAAGGTCTTTTGCTCTCACTGATACAGCTACATTAGAAAAATCTCTGTGCGACATTTGTCTGGGATGCACTTAATATAGCCACAGTCAGCAGGGGCTGAGTTTGCTCTCTGATATATTCTGCACGTCACGTTAAAAAAAACAAAACAAAAAAAAAAAAATAGTTTTTTTGTTGTTTTATCTCAGTGATACAAATCCATCTCATACAGCTGTGTGGAACCATTCTGTGTGTCACAGTTCAACTGTCCAGTCACCACAAACCACAATCCATATTTTCTGTCCAGGTGACCCATTCTGTATGTCACGTAATAAAAAAAGGTCTTTTGCTCTCACTGATACAGCTACATTAGAAAAATCTCTGTGCGACATTTGTCTGGGTTGCACTTAATACAGCCACAGTCAGCAGGGGCTGAGTTTTCTCTCTGATATATTCTGCACGTCACATTAAAAAAAATATATATATATATATATATATATATATTTTTGTTGTTTTATCTCAGTGATACAAATCCATTTCATACAGCTGTGTGGAACCATATTGTGTGTCACAGTTCAGCTGTCCAGTCACCACAAACCACAATCCGTATTTTCTCTCCAGGTGACCCATTCTGTACATCATGTAATAAAAAAAGGTCTTTTGCTCTCACTGATACAGCTACATTAAAAAAAATCTCTGTGCGACATTTGTCTGGGTTGCACTTAATATAGCCACAGTCAGCAGGGGCTGAGTTTGCTCTCTGATATATTCTGCACGTCACGTTAAAAAAAAAAAAAATAGTTTTTTTTGTTGTTTTATCTCAGTGATACAAATCCATTTCATACAGCTGTGTGGAACCATTCTGTGTGTCACAGTTCAACTATCCAGTCACCACAAACCACAATCCGTATTTTCTGTCCAGGTGACCCATTCTGTATGTCACGTAATAAAAAAGGTCTTTTGCTCTCACTGATACAGCTACATTAGAAAAATCTCTGAGCGACATTTGTCTGGGTTGCACTTAATACAGCCACAGTCAGCAGGGGCTGAGTTTTCTCTCTGATATATTCTGCACATCATGTTAAAAAAATAAAATAAATAAATAAATAGTTTTTTTGTTGTTTTATCTCAGTGATACAAATCCATTTCATACAGCTGTGTGGAACCATTCTGTGTGTCACAGTTCAGCTGTCCAGTCACCACAAACCACAATCCATATTTTCTGTCCAGGTGACCCATTCTGTACGTCACGTAATAAAAAAAGGTCTTTTGCTCTCACTGATACAGCTACATTAGAAAAATCTCTGTGCGACATTTGTCTGGGTTGCACTTAAGCAGACCAAGTCAGCCTAATCTAATAGTTTCAGTGTAATTGCTCCATACTGCTCGGTACGTAATAAAATACGTAATTTTGCTCTAACTTATCCACCTATACACAAAGCACAATCCGTATTTTCTGTCCAGGTGACCCATTCAGTACTTCACGTAATTAAAAAAGGTATTTTGCTCTCACTGAGACAGCTACATTACAAAAATCTGAGTGCGACATTGTTCTGGGTTGCACTTAAGCAGACCAAGTCTGCCTAATCTAATATTGTAATTGCTCCATACTGCACGGTACATAATAACATACGTAATTTTGCTCTAACTTATCCACCTATATATTAACTTGTTCAGATTGAACAAGTTTGTGGGTTTCAGTACAGCAGGCCCATTTTTTTTTTTTAATATAATACACTTATATACAGAAAATGTTGAACCCAGGGCTAAGTGTCGAGGACGAGGGCATGGGCGTGGGCATTCAATTACTGCATGGGGCAGAGGCCGTGGTCCTGGGCAGGGTGAGACAGTACCTGCTGATGAGGGAGCAGGGGAACGCTGCAGAGCTACACTCCCTAGCTTCATGTCTCAACTTACAGGGACACGTGGTAGAGGACTGTTGAAACCACAACAGTGCAAACAGGTGATGTCGTGGATTGCGGACAATGCTTCAAGTAATTTGTCCACCAGTCAGTCTTCCACGCAGTCCACCCACGTTACCCAAGGGAGCACTCCTCTGGCTCCTCCACCTCAATCTCCTTCCCCCCAGTCTGCCCCATCCCAGGAAAATTTGGAATGCGATCCGGCATACTCTGAGGAACTGTTTTCTGGACCCTTCCCAGAGTCACAAACCACTT